>VZTA01010470.1:92773-236163 GCA_013398855.1 Mohoua ochrocephala
GAGGGCGCGGCGAGACCCCCGCGCTTCACCGGACCGGGGCGAGCCGGGCCCCGTCGGGGTGGCGGCGGAAATTGGAATGCTGCGGGCGCGGCCGAAAGAGGAGGAGGAGGGAGGGCGGGAACGGGCCTCGGCGGTGCCGGTCCTGCATCGCCTCGAGCTCCTTCCTGCGCGGCCGGACGCCTCGCCTGGGCTTGTACCTCAGGAATAGCATTCCAACAGGACGGAGTGGTAGAGCTGGCCCGACAGCGTGATGGCTTGATAAAGGGCTGGGCGTTTAAGAAAAATAACTTTCACACTATAAATAAAAATAAATCCCAACTACTGATGTAGTCGATGATATATTCCAAGAGGTATGGACAGAGTGACTGCGTCCCTTAGCTTAGCCTCAGGTACTGCCACCGAGGTGCCCAGCAGCCAGCTCTCTAAGTGTTCTTTCCACCAGTGCTTTTCTGCATGGAACGTGGTTCTGGCCACCCAGTTCCATCCTTGTGTAACGAGGAAACAACAGGGAAAAGTATCAAGAGATGTGTACCAGGCTGTCCCGGGAGCTGGCGCGGAGGGCTCAGCAGTGCCGGTGCAGCTCTGGGAATGCCACCGCCGATGACTCCCCTGCTACAGGTGTTCCAAAAGTCTCGAAGCCTCAAGAGCGCCGGGGGTGATAGTTCTTAAAATATTTACAAAATATCCCAGATGTGTTGCTCTAAATTTCTTTAATTACCTCAACACAACTGAATTCCTTGCGCTGATGCAGGTACTTGGTGCTCAACTTCAGCATTGGTCTGGTGTAAGTGAGCTGTGGTTTCTAACAAGAAATGTCAGGCAGAGACTGCTCGAGCATGACACAGCTCCTCATTTTGAGATGAGTATCTGTCACCTAGGGAATGCAAAAGATATTTTTATTTGACATTTTCTCATCGAGTTCTGTATTACAACACCCCCATCTTATGGCGTAATGTGTGTGGGTGTAGGTAGTTCATTTGAATGGTTAATAAAATATCGTTGTGCCTTATCAGATCTCTAACTCAATCCCTTAGGGACATTTAACAGAATTTTGTCATTTTCAGTTTGCGTATCTTCTGTCGATGGAGGTGTATAGTCACTGAAGATGGAACAAGGAACAATCCTTGTTCTCCTTCTGCTGCAAGAATTGAGGGCTCTTGTTTCTGCTGCTTGCACCAATAAAGCTTTCTGACACTTTTCTTGTTAGAAAAAGAACTTATTTTTCCAACTTTCTGTTTGTTCTTGTAGTGCTGTACTGTCAGTGCCCTTCTGTACCAGTCTGTTTTAAGACTAAAATAAAATCCATTTAGGGCCCTAAGTGCAGCTCTTAAGTACAAGTTGGCACCCCTAAGCCTTCTTAAGGTAGATACCAATTGTTGAATTTTTAAACACACCTTTAAAGGCTGCAAGGCTATCATGTCAGGACAGTCAGTTATTCTGAATATAGAAATAATTAGGGACAGAATTTCTCTTTTGGATCAAGTCCATGGTTTCTGTAGCCTCCTCTGTTTCAGAAGGAAATATGTGAAGTACCCCAAGAGCCTTGTGGCCTTGAGTAGCAGGACTGCTCCGATCCCAGGAGTTTGAGGTTATCAAAATTTGTTTCATAAAAACAATTCTGAGAAGAGTACCCATGAGTGGAATTCATGCTAACAAGCTGCTGGAAGCAGTAGTGTAGCTGCAGACACAAGGCTGTGAGCTGATGGGGTTTTCAAAAATCTGTTTCTTTATTTTGAACTTCCCGATCATCCTTTTTCTGGTAGAATTTAATTTCACTTTGCTTCTTTTTTGCTATAGGAAGGAGCAGAAGCTGATGATTTCCTCTTTAGTTTATTTGGTGTGCTTAGAATTACAGAAGAATTTATGGTGGAGTGGGCTCCTGGAGGTCATCTAGTCCAGCCCTCTTCTCAAAGCAGGGCAAGCTTAAGTGTTAGGTCAGGTTGCTTTCCTGGTGGAGTTCTGGAACGAGCTGAGATTTCCACCATCTCTGTGGGCACTACTTGGAATGTCTCTTCTAGCAGTGAGTGACTGTTGCCCCTTGCCTTCATTTTTCTTGGTCTTGCGTTAGTAATTCCTTGCTTCAGTCTGGAGAGAAGAATTTAGTTTTTCTTCTGTTGGTGTGTCAGTACTTTCTTACTACCTTTCCAAGCATAACTGTATTCCAAAGGGACTTCTGGGAGCTATGAAGTTGTACAGCACGTACCATGTTGCACAACCTATATCCTGATTTAGTACCATCTGAATGCTTGCCATTGAATACAAAATACTTACAAATATTCTTGCCTCTTCCTTTTACAGACACCCCTGGGATACCGTGATCAAAGCTGCTATGAGGAAGTACCCCAACCCCATGAATCCGTGTGTGGTAGGAGTGGATGTCCTCGACAGGAGCCTGGATAACCAGGGGAGGTTGCACAGTCACCGTCTTCTCAGCACGGAGTGGGGATTGCCCAGCATTGTAAAAGCGGTACATTTTTGCAGCCTTCATTCTTTATTAAGGGTGTGATGCACTTTTGTGTCATCCTCTGAATTGGAGCTGACTTCAAAGTAAAAGCTGAGATTTGCGTGTGTCTGTAAATGCCTTCCAGGCTGGTCTGTGCCATGCTCTGTGGCTGATACAATCTAGACAATGAAGTCTCGCCACTGATCGCAGTCCTCTGGTATCCATGAATTACTTTGTATTTATTTGGGGTCACTGAGAACTTGGCATTTATGTGTTTTAAGGTTCAGTTTGTTTAGTTGGTACTTAATGTTTCTTTTCCCCTTCAGATATTAGGAACAAATAGAACTCTGACTTACATCGAGGAACATTCTGTGGTAGATCCGGTGGAAAAAAAGATGGAGCTTTGCTCAACTAATGTGAGTGCTGGCTTAAGAAGTTTCTGATTATTCGTTCCAGAAGTTGGATGTTTTGCTCTTAACATTTAGATTAGAAATGTGTCCGTGTCTGTCATTAGAGGCAACAATTTACATGTCTTAATCAGTGTCTTAGATTACTCTTTTTCTCTTGTTCTTCTCATTATTTAAATACTTCATCATCAAACATTTGTGATTCTGTTTTTAATGCAAGATTATTTCTCAGAATGCATGTAAATTAGTTTGACTTTTAGATGAATGAGTTCTGCCATTTCCAACAAAAGTTTTAATGTGAAATGCCTTTTTTCATAGATTGTAAACGAAGTATTGTGCTATATTTTGGTATCCTGGGAACTCGTAACACTCAGATTTAACGTGGGAAGGCCTTGTCTCTGTACAAGAGGCATTGTCTTTCCTGAGTATTAATTTTCTGTCTAGTCCAAGTAGTGTTATGGTAGTCTGGAAGAGCCTCTCTGAATTGCCAGCCATAAATCAGTCTCGACATTCCGAGAACGCCGTACTGTGAATGGGAACTTTGATATAATTAGATCAAGGATAGGAGAAGATGCATCATCCTTTATGGGTCTTTTTATTGACCGTGTTCTGGGTTTTATATTCCGTGTACACTATTTTGACATTAAATTGAGTGCTCTGCCATTGAGTAGTGCTGCTGATAACAGAAAAATGAAAGGTGGGGAGTGAGGATTTCAGCTCTGTTTTTGTTCTTAAGATTACGCTCACAAACTTGGTGTCTGTTGACGAGAGACTGGTTTACACACCTCATCCAGAAAACCCGGAAAAGTAAGTAGAGATATATTTGTGTGTGTGTGTGTTTGTGTCTAGGAGACAATTTGTTAGTCCAGTTCAGCTTAGGTGTTAACCTTTCTTTATTCCCTTACAGGACTGTGCTAACTCAAGAAGCAATTATTACTGTTAAAGGCATTAGCCTGAGCAGTTATCTGGAAAGCTTGATGGCAAACACGATATCTTCTAACGCCAGAAAGGTTCGTCTTTATTTTGTTTCCTCCTCTCTCCCCCTACCCAATTATTCTTTTTTTTTTTGAAATAGTAATTGTCAATGGTGTGTGTTGAATATTATATTTAATTTCTCTAGATTTTGTGCACAGTGTTTCAATTGATTTTTTCTAGAACCTCAGCAAGCAGAATATCATTTCCCAAAGTATGGAAAGGCTTCACATTGAAAATCTTTGTTTTTCAACTAGAATTGCACAGCAGAACAAACAAGTTTCTATGTGTATGCTACAGTTACAAATAGTATACAAACTTTATTAGTTGGGGTTTAGTTTTTTATTTCCCAAAGTACTTTTAAAAACACTATCCTCCTATTTCTAGGAGTTAGTGCTAGTAGAGAATGCGACTTCACTTTCAGCCTTTATAATGTGGATTTATCAGTTAAGAGCAGCGTATTTTCTATGCTGCTTTTGTCAGTCGTTCCAGTTCATATCCATTATTGAGCTGTCTCCTTGCCTTTGGCTGAAAGTAATGTAGTGTAAGCAGAAGTGAATTCTTTGAAGAGGTGAGACTCTACCGGCTCCCCTGGGTAACACTGCACTGACTCCTGTGTCCTGTGCTTGCTTTTTCTGCTTGGCTCGCAGCCATGGAGCTGCTCCTCAGCACAGGCAGAGCTATGGGAGTGCTTATTCTTGGGCACTTTGTCCTACAGTTCTCTGGGGAAGAAGTGGAATTGCTAGAGAAGCGTAGGCCTTGCTGCCTAACAGCAGGATGAATGCTGTTAGGAGTTTGAGATTGGGTTCTGCATTGCTGGAGGGGTTCAGCACACTGGGAATCTGGCCCAGGTAACTCCTGCTATGCCAGAGACCCTGTGCTTTGGCCAGCCCTTCATCCTTGTGAGGGATGTTCCTTGACCAAGCCAGCGTAAGCTTGGTAGGACCAACTAGATAGAGAGGAGAAAGCCTCCTTTTCCACCCTTCTGTGTGCTTCTCCTAAAGTGAGAGGAAAACATGTTAAAATCAGGGGATCGGGAAGGAGTGGTGGGTCATTTCTAGACACCGAAGAGTACCTTTACCTAGCTGGGTGCTCTCTGTGTTTGTTTGAAATGGAAGGTATTTCAGTTAAATTACAGTTCTGTTCTGATCTGGTTTCCATTTAAAAGTCTGTGTGGGGTGTATATTCTTGAAAGACAGGAACAAACCCTGGCTCACAACCAGACTTTGGGCTGACCCAGAGGTAGCAGAGCACTGTCTGGTTGGCTGGTGTGCCAGAACAAGTTAGGCACACTTAAAAATGCTGGCCTAATGCCTCTTGAGGCATCGGTTACATTTGCATGTCTCTATTGAAGTCAGACAAACTGTAAATATTTCTTGGTACCTGTTGAGGTGTTGCCTGTGAGAGAGCTCAATTTCTTTTAAAGATTGTTCCATTCTGCCATTTTCAAGGAACACACTGGCTCACAAGCGTCTTGCAAGTCAGAAAGACCTTCTTGTCATGTATATTTCACTGAAAAGCCTCTAGAGATTTTGAGCTTGGCAGGAATTTGTGATTGCTGTTACCAACCCTTTCTAGCCAGTACCTACTGTGCTACTACCAGCTCTTCTTGCATGCTGTGCCGTGCCTCTGTGCTCTAAGCACTCCCCTTAAACTTCATGGCAGTTACTGAAAAATGTTTTGTTGTTCTGAAGAAATAGGAATTATTGAGGTTTTGCTCTGAGGTAGCGGTGGCAGGTGATGCATTATTGTTTTTAATGACAATGAAAAAATCATTTGCCGTTTGTTGTAAATCTTTTTGTGTTACTCTAGGGGTGGGATGCTATTGAGTGGATAATTCAAAATTCTGAAAGCGCCCTAAGCTAGCAGTTCTCCACACCTGCAGTTTGTACTAACTAGTGGTAATGCCAGCATTCTTCTTCTTGGTACAGCATTTCAGCTTTCTAGCAAATACGTGCATGGATTGCTGTCACGCAGATTTCATAACTTACCCTGCATGCCCGTTTTACACACATTGCATACAGGAATGGCAGACGTGTTCACTGCACTGCCGTCGTAGAGGGTGAGGGTAACCCCAGGCCAGGCTGGATCCATTAACTCCTGCTTGTGCCACTGGGCAGCCAACTTGCTGCAGCCATGCCTTGTGCCACACAGTCTTGCTCGTGGCTTGAAGACTGCAGACAACTGGGGGTGTGAAGGAGTCCCTCCACCACGTGTTTGATCTGGTCCTGGTTTCTGTGATTTCAGTATATAAAGCTGGTACCTAAAGAAATTAATAAATTGGCTAGTGAGTGCAATTGGCATTCTAAAAATGAAACAGAACTGTGTTCTGAGGATATAAAATTGATTTCTTGAAACAGGTTGCCTAACAGGGGCAATCTTTTGCGTAGCGGAATTGTGTTTGCTTTTCTTCTGCCTGAGGAATATTGTTGCCCTTCTGAGGAAATCCGTGCAAAGCTTGAAGCTGTCAGGATGCCAGGCTGTTCCTGCTTTTCATTGCTCTTGTAGTTAGATTCATTTTGGTAGTGACGTGTCCCTGCAGTGATGTGACTATGAACAAATCTTAGCTCAGGGTTGAGAGAACTGAGTGTATTTGCCTCTGTGAGATCTCTGTGCAGATTGTTTTCCTTCCACTAGTCAGTGTAGCCTGTCCCTGTCATTCCTGTATTGGCTTCTGCTTCAACCAACAAGATTTCTTAAAGAGAAAGAAATCCATTTTGCTGCTTCTCCTAGTTAAGACAGTCGGGCTTTTTACACTGCTTACTTTGAGGTCTGTGTATGCCATGGGTGTTTGCTTTTACATTGTCATTCCACTAAGCTTTTATGGCTGTTTTTCTGGAAAACATCAACTACCAAAGCTCAGCACTTACCAGTCACTTAAGCTCTACCAACAATCTTCATCTGCAGCGCTTGTTCTGCCAGACACATCATGCTGCTGACACCTGCAGTAGTGAATAACACAACGTGCATGCCTGGGGATGAATGTGCTTGCTTAATGACTTACTGCAGAACTTGTTGTACAGTATGAGACTTTATAGACAGTCCTCTGTCAGATTTTTTCTGGTAACTGGGTAGTTTCATGGCACTTGGAGGCTTTGCATCTGGTTGAGATTTCTAACTTAATTTCCTGTGCAGAATGTTCCTGAAGTCTTCCTTGCGAGATTATTCTTAGCTGCAAAATATGGCATATAGTATATGCCAGTCTAAGGAGATATACTCAGACCTATGTACTCTCAAAAATCATAGGTCTATTTCTGAAGGAAATATCTTGGTGTTCCAGTTGAATGTCATGGATTTTTTTTATTAATTTATCTCATCAGCAAAGATATCAAGTAAAACACAATGATGTGATTGTTTCAAGTCAGGGCATGAAAAGAATCTCAGTGTTTTTCTACTGAGTGTTTTCTATGGCAGGGGTGTTTGACCTTCTGGCAAGTCTTCTTTGAGCAGTATAACAAATATAATATCCAAGTTGTTACTGTCCCAGTTCTCTGTGCCTGTGTCTCCTTAGAGAGGATATTTAAACCTGACTTTTAAATGTCCAAATGCCTGCTTACTGAAAGATGATTCCGCCTCCCTGCCCCCCACTTTTTCCTTATGGAGCACTCCTCTTGGTTAATTCACGGCTAGTTACAGCTTGCTGCTGTGCAGTAGCCTGCCCGTGTCTGGGTGCTTTTATTTGTGCTTTGCTGGCCTTCCCAGGTCTTGCACAGCCCGTGGAGAAGGTGGAAGTTACCACCTGCTGAAGAACGGTCACTTTGGTGCTCACATGGAAGGAGCTCAGAAGTTGAATCATCCCTTCTAAAGTCTTTTATCAGCAACCCATGCTTAAAGTGGACAATTTCAATTATGCTTTCTTGAATACTATTATTAGTATCTTTTAAAGGCATCTCTTGAACTAATTAACTTAAACATCCTAGTTCTTGAGGTAATTTCGGGTGGAGCTGAATCTCCCTCTCCGAGCCTTGACCAAGAGCAGAACACTTTACTGTGATACCTGGATGACTTTTCTCAGTTTAAGAGCTGCCTGCCAGTGCAGAAGTAGCAATTACTGTTTATTCTGTGAGTCCCTGGAATATGGAAAACCCAAAGAGAAACCAAGCCAGCCCTTCACTGACCTTATTGAGGGTCTTGAGATAACTGTGCTCCTATTCATAGTAAAACTTTATTTCTTTTAATAGGTTACACTTGGCACTTTGGATCCGGGCTTTTCATATTATTCCAGAATAGTGTTTCTAGCCTGGAAAAAAAATCCTTCAGAGGGTATGAGCTTTGTTCTGACATTCTTTTTTCCTTAGGTTTTCAAAGCTGCTTATGAAGATTCTCGTTCGTGCTTAATGGTTTATAAAGGACAGCAGCAAGTTCTGGACACTATGAGGTTTCTGTGCACTTTATCACCTTTAATGCATACAACAAAATTAGCACATCACACTTTGGAACAAAATTTTGTGTGTGGAGGAAGGTGTTCCCCTCCTTTCTATCAATCTCTGCGCAAGGCTTGAACACTGGCTCCCCTGAACATTTACGACTTTTGGGCTCAAACCCTTACCTTCAGAATTCCAGCCTTGGCCAGAGCCTCGGCTCCCACTTACTGCTCTCCACTCTCTGTACTTCTTATTCTTAGAGTAATATAAGTGAATGTTTCTTGGCTTCTCTTTTAAGTGAAAAAAGGCCAGGTGTTTTCCTGGCCGGATCCCTTCTGCTTGCTTTGGCAAAAGCTGCTATTCTGAGACTGCAGAGCTCTAAAATCTCGAGTTTAGTTAAAGTCCTTCTCTTTATTTTCTTGGCTGCGTTGTGCCACTGGCTGCATCTCGTGGTCGTTGGGGTGCAGCTGCTACAGGGTCTTCTTAAGGTGAAAGGTTTTTGACAGGCTTCTTGTCCTGGGTTCTCCAGCTTTTACTGAAGCACTGGCTGTCAATTCCGAGCTTGAGGCATTTCCATACCTTGATATAAAATGTGCAGCTCCAGTCTCTGATTAGTCTGGTGTAGATGCTGAAAAGTTGCTGTGTACAAATAGAGAATTCACTGTGAGTCCACTTCTGAACTCTTGATAGATATCAGATCGCTTAGCTGCTGCTTCAAAGAGCACTTGGAAGACTTTCTTTGTCCTGGATCTTCTCAAAAACTCTCCGTATAACTTGGCTAATGAAACTGAGAACAGTACCTGGATTTTGCCATAAATCTGCTGATACTCTTTAGGTGGTGGGAGCAGCAAACAGCAAAAAGAGCAAATCTCTTAGGTAAGGAAACTTGACTGCTGAGTTGGGCCTTCTGCCTCGGCGTGCTGCTGGGAGCTCACACCAGCATTGCACTTGCTTCTGGCTCAGGGGTGAAGCAAATGCCTTTGCAGTGAGGTTTCCATAAGAAGATGCTAAGAAATTATCAATATAATCTGGTATCAAACTATGCTGGGCATGGCATTGATTTTAAAACGAGTTTCATGTCTGACAGAGGAAGAACTATAGAAATGTGAGCAGTGGTGGTGTGTGTGTTCTGATCCTAAATTCTGGTATTTTGCTGGCAGGGTCGGGATGCCCTGGAGTGGGTGATCAGCAAACTAAACACGGAACTGGAGGAGCTGAAGTCCACGCGCGAGGGGATCAAACCAGCCATGGCAGCAGCGTCCACGGAAAAATAAAGCCAGATATTTGGGTTCACCAAATAAAACCAAGTAACTGACAGAAAAGTCGTACTCTGCAGACTGCTCTTTAGAGCTCCCTCCCAAGGCTGATCTGCAGAGGTTTTGTACATTTATAAGAATACTGGATCAGTGGAAAAGTAACCTCATCCGTCATCTCCACAGCAGCTCTTGTTGCCTACTGAAGATTAAATTGACCTCCTGCAGATGCTCTTTTCATTTGAACAATTTGTGTTTAACACTGGAAACAAAACATTCAGCACATTTAAAACGGCCTAAACGTGCCTTTTTAAACAGAGGTAGAGGACCTGTTGTATTTACACCATCTCAAACTGAAAAGCTTGACAAGAATGCATGTGTGGGATTAAGGGTTTTCCATGTGAACTTTTGTTCTGTGAAGGGCTGATAGGTCCTGGAGCACTGAATTTTGTCTGGTTTGTAATCTGATAATGTCTCATGGCCAGTTAAAGGGAACTACATGAGTCAGAACATGATACTGTAGAATTTGATATTTATCTAGAGGATCATCTTGAAAGGCTACATCTTGTGTGGAACTAACTCTTCTTAGGTTGTTTAAATGTGCTGTCTGAACACGACACACAGATACTTTACCTCTTAGCTGTTTGTATCCAAACAAAGATAAAGTTTCTATTGGTGTTAATAGCCTAAAATAGGTTTTCTGATGGGGAGAAGGGTGTAATTTATTTTCGTATTTATTAATTTGTCCTAGTTCCTCCCCTCCCTATGAGGACAGGAGCAGTGATTACTGGAAGGTGCTGAAAAATACTTACTTATCTCTAAGAAGGGTACTTGTAGGCTACTGGAATGAAGAGATTGTGCTGTTCCACTGGTCCTTGCTCTTCACATCATGTCTTAACTGAGGGAGAAATCGATGCAGTAACCAGAAGAGCTGAAATGAGAAATGAGCAGAAAATTTTAAATCCAAATGATAAGGTTTCATAAAGAGAAACTTTTCCTTCCCTGAATGGAGAAAACGAGAGTACAAGAACAACAAATGGACTCTCCTTTCTGAGTGCTTTCTGTTGACTACAGTGTAACCAAACCTTTTCAACACTTTTCCACGTGGGTACAAAACGGTTTTAAAATCCTTCTAAATGCTTCTCATTATCTGGAAAAATACTCCAGTAACTGCAGAAATTGTTTCCTATTAAATATGGATAAATATATATTGGTAATGACTCTAGCCTTGTGTGATGTTTACAGAACTGTCATGTTTGATCCGGATGTAGTATCTGTTTCTCAGACAGGACCCTCTGTTAGGGCATTTTAACTTATTTTTTGGTGTGCACACAAAGTGAAATAAATGTTGCGAGGCTGTTGACTTGTTCAAGTGGCAAGCATGTGCTCAGGAAGCTGTTAAAGAGCATGAGTAACTTCTAAAAAAATAGAAGAGTAAAATGTTGGTCACTGTTTTGATCTGATCATTTTAAAGTGTTTGTAGCTTGAGGGAATTTTCAGCATTCATATTCTGGTTAGTTTGAAAGTAAACCTTAATTTGGGTGTAACTAAATTACATGATCCTAATGAATAAACCTACTTTAAAAAATGTGTCTATTAGTTCAAAAGCAATTAAATGAATAGCAAATATTTACATTGCTCTTTTTATGTGGACCTAAAGCCCTTCCTATTTTGGAACAGAAACGTAGAGCTTTGGGTAAGAAAAACGAATTTCTTTCGGAGGCCCATTCGTCACTCAGCTGCCTCTCGTCTTAGGGGTAGGTGCCACTTGTGTATCCATGGGATTATTGATCTTCCTGCGGCTGCTCATTTTGCCAGTGTGTAAAAAGGACCTTGCAGTGGGTCACACTGGGATCAGGTGGGCTCCAGTGGTTAGCAGATGAAGTGGTTCCTAATTTCCCATAAGCTTCCCTGCACAGTTTTTACCCTTCTCTGCCCGTATTGTTTGCATATGAGGCTTCCATCCTTCTTCTTCCTTGGCCATGTGACTGATCAGATTGATGGGATCCGGTGGGATCTCTAGCTGTCTGTGCTGTGCATAACACTGTTTTCGAAGCATCCAAATTCCCATTCCAGTTCTTAGACTGTTATAGTCTGAGTTGGCCCTTGAGGCAAAAAAACACCCTGCCTTTGGAATTGTTTATTTTGGCTGCTCCTTAGAGAAACTCCTCCATCTTTTCTTTCTTTACTGGAAGTGGCTAAAAAATGTTTCTGAAGACGGTTTTATGTCACGTGCATCGACTGAGGTGTCAAAGACAGAAAGCTGCGTGTGAGGGAAAGTGTTAGGCTGCTTGTGGGAGCAGCAGAGTGTAGCTTTTTGGGTTGGAGCAGGAGGAGGAAAAGTACGTAGGAGGAAAAAAATGTGTAAAGCAGAATTGGTGTAAAGTCAGTGCTGATTTACTTGGAGGGATCTTGAAGTGCTGGGGACCAAGCAGAAGAAAGCTCAGTGCTTGTAACTGTGTTGATTAACAGGCAGCAAGTGCCATCTTGAATAAGAATTCTGCACTTTGAGAGTTGAAAGTAGAACTGAAGTTGGATTTTGTGGGTTGTGAGAGGGAGGGTGTTTGCAGCGGTTGTTCATGCTGCTGATGCCTTACGTGGCCACCTAAAACACAGAGACTAAACAGGAATAAGAGAATAAAAGGAGGTATTTATTTGAAGGGCCTTCAAAGGTGCACCCTGGGCAGTCAAAAGGCTACATCCAAGATGGACCCTGGGTCACGGGTTCTTCACACTTTGATAATTTTGGTCCGTTTGCATATCAGGGTTAATTCTCCAATTATAACCTCAGTTTCACGATGGAATTACCCCAAGTTTTCCTCCCTTTAGAGGCTTTTAGTTGACACATTTTGGGCCTGGTGTCCTTGGAGCAGAAACCTGGAGAGGTTTGTTATGTCTGACCAGCATGAGAGAACAGCAGCTCACAGGCCACAAGAAACTTCAGAGTTACACACCAGGCAGGGCAGGATTTGAAAAATATAAAAGTTAAAACCGAAGGCATCACTGCAGTTCGGTGTTTCTCAGCTGCTGGGTTGCAATTCAAGGGAAACGGAGTGGGGTGTGCGATGTAGAGAGGTGGTCGGATTTTAAGAATTTGGTGCCAGCACATCAGGTCTCCAGATTGGATAGAAGTGTGGCTGCTCCCCCGTCCCTGCAGCTGCATCACACATGCCTGCTGTGGAAGGAAGAAGCTGGGAAGAGCCGGTTCCTGACTGCGGGGGAAGCAGCACAGGAAGACGGCAGCGGCGGTTCCCAGACTGCGGCAAACTGGGCATGTTGGTTCTTGGCCCTGAAGGATTTTAAGGTGTTGACGATACCAGACTCGAGGTAGGCTGGCTTCTGGTTGAGGTCTGCTTTTTGTGCTGGTGCAGGCTCATGTTAGCAACAAAAAGGCATTAACTTAAGACAGTGTAGTCAAATGGTCTGCTGTGTAATTAATTGGGTTTGTGCAGACTATCCTTTCTTCTTCTTAATTTGGCCTCGTGCCAGTGTGAGTCTTCCATGCTCCCCCATGCTTCTTATTTCTTTTCCTCCATCAGGTCAGCAGGCATGATGGAGGAAGGGTTATATTTGTTGGGACAACAGGCAATCCTAGTGAAAGCTCCTGTATTCTTGGAAGATTTGCTTAAGGTAGGCAAAGGCATTGAGCTGCAGCAGGTGGTGCCTGTCAGGAACTGCTGCAGAGCACAAAGTGGGCACTGATGTATCTGACAATGTAGTAACCTAGCACTGGGTAACTGACCAGCCACGTTCCTTATGTGACACTTGTCATTCAAATCCTCGGGAGGAGCAGTGGTGGGTAAGCAACACCATTCCTACTGTTGCACCTTCCTACACTGGGAGCTGTGAAGGGCAGGCCTGTAGAGTGTCTATGCACCCTGTGGTGCTATCCGAAATAAATGCCATGTGCAATTAAAAAAAAACCTTCTGGGTGTGACTGTAATATCTAAAGGGCTGTTGGTTTTCTGAGAAAGCTGCAGAAAAATAATTTCCATTAGTCTGTGCTGGGTAGGCAGCAGGATCCAGTACCAGGCTCCCTGGAGCTCGCCGTAAGCCACACGCTGCTCCAAAGCTCTGCAGGGGTCCTCTGGGCCTGGACTGGTAACCATTTGGGACTGGCAGCTGCTTCATTTTGCATTAGAACAGGAAAGACTCATCTAAAATCACTAGCCTTGACTTGAAAATAAGACCTTGTTTATCTAATAAATGATCTTCTTACCCCACCAACACTACTTGCCACCTGTCAGAATCATGCAGGTTACGGGCTAAGCCTTTTAATCCCAGCTCCAGGGAGCAGGTCACGCTTTCACTACGGATTTGTTCAGTGAGAAGGCATTCCTGTGAAGCACAAGTCCTGTCCTTTTAATTTTTCCACAACTGAGGTGATTGAGGTATGAGTCTCATTTTACTGGAAGGCACCTGCAAGTGAAATGATCAGTAAGGGCCCCTAATGTGGGGCCTTGCTGGTACAATACCTTCTCTTTTACTTTGCCATTAGTTTTGTTTCTGACCTAGTTAAGATCTGCAGCAGCTAAGGTTCAGGGCTCTGCCTGGCCAAACAAATGTGGAACACGGCCTTTCCAGCTGTGCTCTGTAAGAAATGGTGCCCGTGGTCTTCACGGTTTGCTCAAGAAAGCAAGAGCAATGCAGTAATTTTGAAGAGCTTTTTATTAGTAACGCATAAACAAGAAATTGCATTTCAGTACCACATAACATGGAAACAAGCAGAAGACAATTCTGTTGCCTCTCGCTGTTAGAGCTGATGCCCCTGGTGTCCCTGAAGACGCGCAGACGGTACATGCACAGTGACAGCACAGAAGCAGGGGAAGCTCAAAGGGGGAGGGTTTGTGCTTTAGGCCTGTTCATGTCCAAAAAGTGCACCTCCTGTTTGGGAGGTTTTTTTCCTTTATTAAAGAAGGGGGTTGGGGAGAGGGAACCAGCTTTAACAGAAATGCAGCTCAAAACCCCTTCTCATTATCTTCATTTTGCTTTTGATTCAGAGATAATGTAACCACCAGCCCTTCACTAGGAACATGCCCACCTTTAATGTCAGCTGAAGTTGGGCCTTGGTCTCTGCCTCTCCTGAAAGCTGGGCCACGAGAGTGCTGCCTCTGTAGATCTGTGCCAGCTGAACTGGTGCTTATGTCCAGTGAACTCTGGAAGCCAGCCTCCTGCAGAACTCACATCAACACATGCCCATGTCCTTTAACTCTAGATTTAGCAGATTTCTGAACTCAGATTTCTGAAATCCAGTTAAACAATCCCACGCTGCACTGTCTGGCCCAGGGCCCGTCCTGCAAAAGCTAAAGCATTGCTGGCTCCCATTTCTAAGCACTGGTGTCACTGGTTAGAGAAATGCAGAGAGGACCTGAAGCTTAGTGGAAACACCTTCAGCTGCATCAGAGGCACCAAGAAAATGGGGTTTTTTTGCACTGAGTGCTCTTAGGGGTTGGTTTTTTAAAAAATCAAGTGTATCAATAATCAAAAAGGTCTTTTTCAGCTGTGAGTTTACAGTAGTCACCTGGCACCTTGAAAGACCATCTGCTTACAAATGTATTTTTTAATTGGCTGTGGTAAGGTCTGTTCTGAAGGGTCTGTTCCAAAGGGCTTCCTCTAGAAATGTTCTACAGAACCCATCTCGCCGACCTTTGCAGACAGCAGCAGCTCCTGTCGTTACCTCAGGACACAGAGCCTGGGCTACCTCACACCTGACACCCAGTTCAGCCAGGCACTGCCACTACAAAACAGCCTGACCAGGGAAGAAACTGGACCCTTACTGAATTGATTTATTGCAAAGAAGCAAACTAGGCTACTGCTGCATAAAATGTGCCATGTCTGTTTGATACCTATTTAGCTCCATCTCCTGACTGCGCCCCGTGACATCTGTTGAGTGCAGACCTACCATAGAAAAATTCATTCACAAGTCTTTGCTTGTCAAAGTATTGCAAAGTTTCACCTCTCTGGAATTTGTTTCACCTGGAAGCGGAGCTAATTGTTTTCAAGGACTGAGAGCAGATGGAAACTTGTACTGCAGGATCCTTTCAGCTCTGACACTGAGCACTCAGCTCCTCAGCAGCAGCTCTCAAAGTTCCTTAAACAGTTTGTAACCACTTTGAAGTCTCTTTTTGCAGCTGGGGACTCTGGGACACGGAGCAGCTCACAGCTTGTGCCAGGGCAGCTGAGCAACATGGGCAGCTCTGGGATTTTTCAGCGTCAAGGTCAGGGAACAGGGAAGGCCCCAGGCTGCCCCTGTTCTGGGCTGCTGGAACTCACAGGTGCTGCTCAGCACGGGGCTTCTGTGGCTTTGTGTATCACATCAGGCTGAGCTAACGCCCCTCTGTCAGGGTTCTCCTACATGGAAGTTCTGGGGAATGGTAATTTCAGGTACCCAAAAAATCTGAAACACAGTAGTAAAAATCAGACAGAAACAATGGAAGAGGTTTATAGCTGGAATAGGTATTCATAGACATTTTCAGACTGGCCTTAAGATACACACATACAAAAGACGGAATAAACCAGAGCAGCTCCAAGTTATCAACATGGCAACAGTATAAAATTTTCTGGTAACATGAACATAATCCATGTGCTGTAGCACCAGAGTGTCGAGTTGCAGCACCTTTCTTTCATGCCTGTGTGCTGTCACTGTTTCACAGACGAGACTGAGCTGTAAGACAGACATTCCTAAGAGTTGTGCAGAGCTGCTGGATGAAGTAAAGCAGGAAGGTAGCAATCAGGAGCTTAAAGTTGGAGGTTCTAAATTAGTTTTAACCTATAGAGCATGCAGCCAGTAACGAACCAGGGAAGCTGATGCTGAACTTGACTGGGGAAAAAGGGATGCTCAGGAGAGGAAAGAGAACAACGCAGGAGTTGTGATAATAATGTTCTCTCCCCTTCTGGTTTAAAAACAAAACGAAATCCATCAAAAACCTCTCCGAAAGACTGTCAGCATTTCTCTCCCAATGATGAGGGAGGGATGGAGATTTCCCAAAGCCTGTACTACATGCAGGACAAACGTGCTGCCTCAGGTACAGCCTGCCAGCGTTGGAAGAAGCAGCACACTGGTAACAGAGGGAGTTGGCTGCAGATGATGACGAGGAGCTAATCACATCACTGGGATTACACAAGCAGTTTTTATTGCTATTCTAAGGGTACTTCGACATATTTTCATCCCTTCATTAAGTCCAGCCAGTGTTCAGCTGTTATGCAATCATTTTCGTTAACAATTCCTTGCCAAAAGAAACATCTGACCGATCTTACAAAACTATAAAAGCATGAAAAAGAAAAGAGACGGAACCTTTAAATCAGCTTCCCCATGAATAATTAACACAGACAAGGGTTATAATGGAAAGGCATTTTATTTTCACCAGGTAACACCCCTCCCTGTATAAAGGAAGTAATGGAGAAAGGGAAAAAAAAACCCAACAACCCCCCAAAACACTACTGTCACCATGGACACTTGAAAGGTCAGGTCTGAGAGCTGCAGCAAAAGTCTGCTCGCATCTTCCATCACCGCCGTGAGGCAGAGCTGGTTTTGCATTCCCCACAACCAGGTTCACATACAAAACAAGACTGATGCTGCCAGAGGCATTTTTAGCTCCTTGGGTCTCCTATGATATATCTTAACAGACCTTGGGCATACTAATAAAGCTAAAAAAAAAAAAAGAAGAAAATAATTTTAAAATTCATGGAACGGAGTTCACTGTGCTAGTCCTGCATTCTTTTCAGCAGTAATTCACTCTAAGATGTGCAAACTGTATTAGGGGGCTGAAAGCGTTAACTCTAATAAAAGATAACAGCCAACACACATATAAATAAGACTCGTTTCCTTTTTAAAACATCATGGGAAAGTCAATTCCCATTGCATGATTGATGGAGACTTCCTAAATATTAATAAATATATTACAGATATTTACAAGCTTCTGATTTCCCCCTCTGATGCTGACGTGAAGTTCAGCCCGTAACTAGGACATGCTGGGCAGCACCACGGGGTGCCGGGCCAATGGCTGCAGTGGATTTGGGATGCTGGTGCAGGCAGGGAGGAGATGGAAAGCTAAAAATAGCCCACTCCGCAGAGCCAGGCGACCAGCGAGCCGAGCTCCTTCAGGCTGCCCGCGACAAACCAACCCGCTGCTTCTCCTCTCGCGGAACGAAATGCCAGGATAATGCGGAGCAACTGTGCCAGGGAGCAAGGGATCGGAGCCAAGGACAGAGGCAGCCCTCCCCACCATGTTTTCTGGAGCCTGCCACAGCATGTGTCAGCAGCCTGGAGGGTTTTCTCCAGGGAAAAAGGGAGGTTATCCAGGCCCTGGCCATGGCAGCTCTGTGTGGGCAATAGGGAGCCGTCTGTACAACCACTGCATTGTTGTTCGGTGTTTGTGCCCTGCCCGGCACAGCAGAGCCTGCCCTGAGCCAAGGAGTTCTGGGAAGGCACAGGCTGGATCACAAGGCTCTGCCACTGCCCCAGAGCCACCCCCAGCCACTGCCAGAGTGGAGCAGGGCACAGGCTTTGAAGACTTGTTTCCCTTTGCACACTCAGGAGTTACTCAGTCCTTCATCCTGCCCGCTCTACAACACCCCAAATTCCTCTCCAAGAGGAAAATAAATGTGCCGGATGCCCTGCACCTCAGTGGCTTGGGGACACCAGGGAAGCGGACTGTGAGCAGAGGGCTGGGTGACTGTAACATGGCTGGGGCACCTCCATGAAAATATCGTGACAACAACAACAGCAGGGCAGATGCAAAGTGAGATTTCCTGCATTTCTTTCTGTCTGGTTTCCCTGGTGCACTGTGCAGCAAACACACGGCCTGGTTTTGGCACAGAAACAAGAAAAAGTGCTGATGTGACTGAGATCAGGCGACCCTTCCAGCAACAGCAGAACCTTTCCCACCAGCCTGCCTGTGCTGCTCCCCTGCAGTCCCACATCCCTGTCTCCTGCCAGTGCTCCGGGTGCCTTACCATGCAAGGCACTTTTCCAGAGGTACTGCAACGAGAGAGGGCTGGGACACCTGACCTTACATGGGACAGCAAGGAGGGAGAGTTAGCACTGAGCTCTGCTTTTCCTGCTTGCATTGGTTCAGAAAAAAATAGAAACTATTTCAATGAGCCCTACATATGCAAAAATTCTCATTTTCCAAGGGGGCTTTTAACAAAAAATAAGGATGGCTGACTCCCTGGGAAGGTTTACAGAGACTTTTGCATGTGCTTTTCAAATCAGCCTAAAAGAGACGATATGGATGGCTGCTCCAAAGGCTGCCAAGTGGGAGCCAAGCAGCCCTGGTGCCTCCCAGCCTCGGCACTGTGCCTTGCCAGGGCCAGAGGGGCAGTCTGTCTCTTGGGCTTTTTGGACAGAGGAAGCTGTTTTGATTAATACACCTTTAAAATTATGTTATGGAAGTCCAGTCCCAGCTACTTTGGAGCAGTTCTGAGGTATCTCTCATTAACTCGAAGTATAGAAATGTTAATAAATAGATCTGAAACTTTTCTGCTATGTCATTCTATAATACACTGCTATATAGATATTAAATATGCCTCAGGGTATTAAAAAATTTATGAAAAAAGTTACAGTAGTTGATTTTCAAGTATTAATAACTTGGCTATGTTAGCTTGTTTTTAAATACCAAAAAGATCTGGCCCCAAATTATTGACTAAACTCTGGCTATGACTGAATTTAAAAAAAAAAAAAAAGTATTTTGAATATAAAAAAAAGTGCAAAAAAGCATGAGATGTCAGTTAACGTTGTAAAATTGTTGGAACTTCTAAACAATTAGCCTAGCACTCCCTTGTGAGTGAATCAAAAAGGGGGAAAGAATGAAAAAAAGATTAAGGAAAAAAAAAAGAGAGATCGCTCCCAATCTGAGACAGCACTGTCCCAAATTTCAGCAGAACACGAATTTTTACAGCCAAGTTATAAACCCCAGAAAAAATGGGGTTACTAATGGATATGCTGTCAGACAGAACTATAGCAGTATCTGTGTGCTCCATTATAATACAAATTTACACCTTACTCACTGTTTCCTCTGAGTAACCACGAGAGCAATTTTACAGGTATTCAGTTAAAATTAGAAGCCTCCCTTATTTCCCGTCCTCCCCATAAACTGTACAACTTTGTCTACTACTAAAACTCACTGCTACTAGTAGTCATTATCATACATTCAAGATAGAAAGTGAACGACTAAAACCTGCTCAGGAGACACTCAGAAGGACACTAAGGCTTAAGAAGTACAGCAGCTCGGGGGTATGGCCGACCACACGGGTGAAGAGCTTTGTCACCTGCTTTGCCCCAGGACACTGACATTGTAGAGTCCCGTGCTGAACCCTGATCTCAGAGCAACCAAAATGGTTCCAAAAAAAAATGGATTTGACCAGAGCTGCTCACGCTGGGTGCCTGGTGTGAGACACGGCTGCCTCAACGAGGGCGTGAGCATTCCGAGGATGGGAATGCCAGCGGGACCTACTGCTTGCTACTGTGCTAACACTGACACTGGGCTAGATCTGGTTCTCCATCAGACACCTGTTCTCAGCTCATCTCCTGAAAAATGATTCAAAGCATGGTTAAAAAAAGACTGAAAGCAAGAAAAGGCTTTCTCGTTTCGACGCACACGTACGAAAGAGGCAACAATCCCGAACGATTGATTTGCTCCCGGCGCGAGCAGCTGACCCGTCGTGTATCGCCCTGCACAGATCCAAACGCGGCGCTCCGCGTCTCCGGGAACTGCTGGAGTAGGAAATCCTGTGATCTAATGCAAACCCAAGCCAGTCAAGTGGAACGAAGCGACGGGATGGCAATCGGGTCCCAGTGACCTCGCTCATGGATGATGACCTCATGGAGACGGAAGCAAAGCAGAAGGCACACGGCTCAGATCTCGTTGATCGTCCTTTCCGAGGGGCAGTACTCCGAGGTTCCTGGTGACGACATGTAGAACGACTGCGTCTTCCTTTTTAACCGGGCTCGCTTGTTGGCCAGAGACAGGCTGCGCCGGCTGGAGTTGATGATTTCTGAGATGAACTTCTTGCAGTCCACGCAAACCTCCATTGTGCTCCAGTCCTCCATTAATTCTTTGGGAAACTCTTCTTGGGACTTATCCACAGACTTGGACCTTGAGGTTAACCTGAAAGGCAAAAGAGCAGGATCCGTCACATTATTTGGCAATTTGGCTGCGGACCCCAGGAAAAATTACTTCAGAAATGGATTTAAATTCTCCTTCCTCCTGTCCCAAATTACACCAAACACTGGAGAGGACAGCTTCTGCCTGGATTGGCAACACTGCAGGCTCACTGACTGAGGGCGTGTGTAACATTTATGTCCTGGCAAAAACAACCTTGCTAGTAACTAAAAATAGCTGATGTCTTTGGCTAATCTACACAGCATCATAGCAGGGGTGATCTAGGCAGTGGGTTTATACAGCAGATTCCCTCAAAAAGGAGCATTCCTTTTATATTTAATTTCTCGGATTAGCTTTGACGACCATCTGTGTATAAGATATAAAACCAACAGATAATATCAAAGTGAAAAAATTATGAAAACTGGTATTAGAAAAATTAGGGGGAAAAAAAGATAAATCTGTGCACTGGACATCATTGAATTCCCATTCAGTGGTGAATTTAGCCTGCAAGATTGATCTCCAAAGAGTTCATTCACACCAGAAAAAGACATGTTAAGGATATTTTTTCAGAGGGGCTACAGAAATACAGCTGTCCCAGACTCTCATGATTTTTCAGCTGTAATGTGAAAAAGGGTTAAGACACTGTTACTGTTGCTATTTCTAAATCAAAGCAATGAGTAGAAGAGACCTGGCTTTTCAGGCTTCAGAGAAGTTACTACAAGCATTGGAAACACTGCCCACTACAAAAGAGGTGAGAAGCATCCTCATGATTGATAACCCAGCATGAAACACGTGGGCAACATTTGCGACAGACACAAGTAAGGCCGGGTTGTTCCTCACCTGCTCCGAAGGGAATGGTGGTGACTGGTAGAGGGTTTCTCTGGCCTCATGAAGCTTTCTCCCTTTTGCAAGGTTGAAGGTCCCAGGGAGAAGATGGGGAGGGTGGAGTATGGCTTCGATGGCAGCCGCATCTGTTGGGAAGGGCACAGGGAAGATGCAGCATCATTACAAAGATTGCAGCTTTTAAGGAAGGCCCAAAACATAAGTTTCCTTACTTACTTTTTTGCAACACTGTGAGCACACAGGCCTGTGTGAGAAAGGAAGAGCATGAATCAATCCATTGGGAAAAATTATGTTTAAATCAAGAATAAGGGATTTCAGGAGTTAGAACCCTCCCCCATCCTCCCCTTAAACAAACATTTTCATTTTCCTTCAGCATAGTAACTTCAATCAGAACATGAAACCAAAAGCAAGGAGAAATGCTGAACAAGAACTACACCTAAAATTAAAAAACAGGGAAAAAAAAAAAAGAAAAATAAGCTGGTTTTACTCTAAAGAAACCTCCTCTGGTAAGTGAGACGGAAACTCAGTGGTTACAAAGATCTTCTGACTTATTGTCTCACTGTTAACTTCAAATTTATCATTTTGTCCACAAATATTCCTTCTCGTTTTTCCCCTGCCCCAATATTCAAAAAATAGCCAAAGAAGTAAATTGAAATGTTTCCCCCAAAAACACAGGTTGTGGAACTGCTGACTGGGGAGTCTGAGTAAATTCCATCTTGCTTTCCCATAAAAGAACAAATGAGTGTTTCTCCCACTTTTAGTCAAGAGTTTTAGTCCAAGGAAGCAATTCTGTCACTTACAAAGGAAATGTTTTTGCAAAGTTTTTTTTTACGTAGACTGTTACAGGAATAAACCCAACCAACAGTACGCAGCTTAAATGTTTGAGGGTTTCTAACTTATAAATCAATAATTTTCCCTCGGAAATGGTACTCTTTTATTAACAGACATGAAATATTTACCTCTTGCAGAACTGACAAGTGTAAGACCAGGTAAAGAAAGAAAACCTCCTTGTTCGACAGCAAAAGCAGAGCTGGAGGAAGAAGAACAGAGGAATCCACAATGTTAAGCAAAGTCCCACTCAGTGATGACTTCAGTGACCAGTTGCTGTTGGCAAGGCCGCCGTGGCAGTGCTACATCCAGTTCTGGGGTCTGTACTTCTAAGATGATAAGGAGAAGGTGCAGAATTGTGCCTTCATATATTTAGAATTAAGCCCTTAATTGTTTTGCCTAAATTAAAAACTTGCCCGTTAACTAGATAAATTGGGTTAGAAATGAAAGCGAACAATTTTAATAGTGGGGTAAATTAATTAAAGCCTCAACCTACTTTGAGATTTGATAAAAGCTCATTACTAAAAGCTTTATACATCATGACAACAGGCAACAGCTGAATCTAATGAATGACATTATAAGATTCTTGTTCCTCTGCCTTAAATGTATTAAATCTTTAAAATAAATCTGCATACTGCACACAGATAGGCCTGTAGATAAAATACACAGTGAAGTCAAAATAGACTTGCTGGAGGTGTTCAAGAAGCACAAGTCAAAAGTGGGAGAAAAGGATGCTGCTTCTATTGGGAAGTACCAATCTCCGATCTGCAGTTTACAGAAAAATGCATTAGTTAATGGGTCTCTCATATTAAACCTCCTTCTGGGGTCACATGTGGCTTGACTTCTCTGAAGGCTTTAATTCCCTCTGTGCTTGATAGTAAGGATTCATACATGAAGAACTTGTAGTTTTCTATTGCTATCTGTAATTCTATTTTCTGGAACAGAAAAGGTAACCAAACCTGCAGAAGGCATGGGGACAGAAATCACTTCGGGCAATGAAGTTTAAACCAGACACGTACAGATACACTCTGATAATTGCAAATACTACTGCATTTTTATAGACAATCTAAACTAACAAGATGTTTCCATGAAAAGTTTTGATGTTTCTGGACATAATTCGAGGAAGCTGACCCATGTGTTACACATTTAGGGGGATGTTTGGTGGATAACTCTTCTTTCTCCCCAATACAGGGTAAGAAACAAATGTGCAACTGCCTCCCTCGATACCCTTCAGAGCCTCCACAGACTCAGCCCTACCTTTCCTTTCTTGAGAGCAGTGTAGACGTCTTTGTACTGCTGGTACTTCTCCAGCTCTGCCTTCACAAGCACCTGACGGATGTGCATGACCTCCTCCACTGTCAGAGCCAGACATTCCACGGGGTAACAGAACTCCTCCTGGAAGCCAAAAACCCCGTATTATTTCAAAGACAAACGGCTTCTTCCAGAGTTCGACCTAGACAACCAGCCACCTGGTTAGTAACTCCAGAAACAGGGGGTTTCTCCCATCAAACTGGAATAGCACTGGCTCATTCATGGGCATCACATGAGTGCCAAACCATTGGAAGCTGCATAAATGGGATCTAAATGGTTTTATGTTCAGCCTTCACAACATCGACAGTTTTCTTCAGCTTTCCTCCTCAAACCACTTGACCTTTCTCTCCATTTGTCTTTTATTACAAACATTTGTTTCGAGCCAATCAACATTCAGATTTATAATTTGAGAGGGAAAATGTATTATGGTAGATGGCATTACTTTATGTATACTGTTTGAGGTATACATCAAATGATTTCTCTGAGACTTTGTGATGCCCAGAGTGGCCAAGGAGAGTTGTTAGTAGCCCATTCTAGCAGAAATTTTTATTCAGTGGTACCACATCTTGGTGCTCACGTGATCAGAATCACACCAAGACTACAAAAAGTTACATCAGTTCAGGCAGAAAAGTTCTCCTTTCTGCCCCAGAAAGTAACAGCAGCAATTTAAGCTTTACAGAATAATGTTTCAGTATCGAGCAGGTGAACTGGTTACCCAGTATTGCATTTTAAATGGTAGAGGCTCAAATCGAGTTAACAGCACAATTTTCCACTTAAAAAATCTTGCATCTGTTCTGTGTTGCAGCATTTAGGAGAATATTGAGTGCAGAACTCCTGAATTTGGTACCAGGGAATAAAAAACACCAACCCAATTTGTAATCCAGCCCAGTAGCTGATTATAAGTTTCCAAAAGAAAGACAGAAACCTCTGTGGGAACTCCCATTGCTTAATGCTTAGTGAACCTTTTCAGCCAGCCCAGAGGGGCTACTGTGCAGTAATGACAATGACAGGCAATGCTCTCTGAATAAACGAAGGAAATTTCTCCCGCGTACACAAAGACGTGGCTGACAGTTTGGAGATCTCGTTTACAAATTGAAGTGATGAATCGGATTAGTACGGAAATGCTCCATTTCCATGTACTCAGAGGTCTGTTCTGTCTTTCCATCAGATTAAAAAGAAAATCTTTCTACGTTGCAGACCTGGCAAACATTAGCATTTAGGAACCACCACATTTTTAAAAACTGTTGTCTTACCTATCTAGAAAGGGAACACAAAGAAACTTCACTCTGTTTAGGGTACCCCACAAAAGACTAGAATTGAGTTAACTTTGTTAGATTTGCCAGCTAAACCTTTGGGGTATGGAACGCTAGTTTTCTGGAAAAAACAAACTACATCAAAAGCAGCTGCAATTTGCTCTGAGGTGTAAAACTGCACAGCCAAAACAAAGTGTCTTCTGTTCCTTACGAGCAACTTTACAGCTCACCAGCAGCTCTCAGCATTTCGTTCTGGGTTCTTCCCATAGCAACTGCCTTGCTATGGGGAAGGCACGGCTGAAGGCTGGGGCGGCACGGGAGAGGAAGTGGGTGGGAAAGCGGGATGCACACAATGCCAGCAAAACCCCTCGAGTCTGCATCGTGGGAGACTGAGGGGAACTATCCGAGGTGAATGAGGCTGACTGAATGCTTGCGATCAACCAGAGCTTTAAGTCCTTTAGAAAGACATTTCTTACTTGAAGCTCTTCCTTCCCCCTCATGAACGCCCATTCCTTTAATTTACAGAACGATGACGTCGGGGAATATTGCTCCTTTGAAGAAACTCTGCGGATCTGCTATAGGTGTAGAGCAGGAACTAGGGGAATAGTGTGGGCCTGTTGTTGTACCAATCGAAAACGAATATCATTAAAATAGAAATAGCCAGCAGGCAGCAGGGGAAACATAGAAAATGTTCACATGTTTAAATGCTAATGTTTTAATTCCAGTGGTTACACAAGGACAACAAAATGTTAATGCAACATTAAATGAAAGATAAATAATCCGATTTCAGAAAACTGCTTGGGTTTTTTTTTTTTCCCTTTTCAGAATATAAATAAGTACGCAAGAGAATCTTTTGTTTCTACACTACCTCTAAGGCACTGAAATTAATTAAATTATGCTAAGCACTGGCAAAACTTCATTGAGTAATGATGCTTTGGCGTTATTGCTCAAACTTCCAACAACAGAATTCAGCACCCAAATTCAGCAGCTCCAAGTGAGAGCACTCTCTGCAATACTCACATATGACAGAACATGGTAAAGACAAAATAGGGTTTGAATGGTCTTGATTTTCCAGAATTATACCCAATACTCATTTTAATATTAAACACAAGCCAGTATGCTTATTTTTAAAGGGGAACAAATATTATTGGAAAATACTATTTTGAACTTGAAGTTTCCGTGATCGTCTTGAGAATGGCTTAACACTGACTATGCAATCACCTTATAAACACTATAGCTGAAGGTGTGTATGTACAATTTTTTTACGCAGGAAAAGCAGGTAGTAAGAATTGCATATCCATAATGTGCTTTGTAGGGCATTCTCAGTGCACACACACCTAGTAAGCCCTCATGACTAACACATTTTTACTCTAATGTATTCCTTCTTCTCATTAAAGGATGTCACTAGACATTCAAATGAGTTGCATTAGTAAATTGCAAAATGAACGAGCGCCAGAGCGGCCTCAAAATTCTGCAATTCTCAATTAGTCAGGCACTCTAAACTCTTGTTCTTTTTGCAGACTAAAAGTTTCTAAAAGGTCAGCTGGATATCTCAACTACAAACTCTCCTAAAAGAGGTGTCACCCTTCCACTTACTGGTTGGGACAAGAAAAAGAAGGAAAAATTAAATTATTCATGTTCAGTTAATACAGGGGTAAATGAATTACTTTTTCTTTTCAGTGGATTTGCCTTCCCTGATACATGGATATGAGTTATTCTGCAAGTTCTGATACAGAAGTGTGCTGAGGACCAAAACAATATGTCGGTTTTCAAGTAAAGCAGATTGCAAATGCCCTCCCATTCTACGTAGTGTACCTTGGGAGAAACATAAAACCTTATTCTTTTCAACATAGTCCAAGGATTACAATAGTTTTGCTGGATTTTTGCTGCAGGATCTTCATGTGCTGTAATATTTAAGGTCTGTCCCATTGATAATCTGGTGATGTTGCATTTTTAGTTTGCTGTCCTTTCAGAACTGATTTCTTTTCCCCGTGAGGTGATTGAAGACACACAGATATCCTACACACATTGAAATCAAAGTCAATCAGGTGCATTGTCCCAGCCTAAGCTGTAATTCTTGCCACAGCTGAGGAAGTGCTCCCCTAGGAGGGAACATGCTGGTGAAGGTGATTTCCAAAGCCAGCAAAAAGAGGCAAACCTTTGCGGGTTTCCACCTGCTGACAAAAGCTCTCTCACAGAGATAGTACATAGCCCCTGCCACCCCACATATGGCTGCTTCAACGGGATGAGAGCTGAGCAGAGAAGCTGTTTGCATAGTTGAAAAAAGTGGTCTGAAAGTCATCCTTGGAAATAAACTGGTTATCCTAGGAACCTGAACAATAGATAGGAAGCAGAGAAGCGAATGCTGTGTATAAATGAAACCATTAGCTTTGGTCCCCTGGGTCATGAAAAAGAAGAATGATAATAATAATAATTTAAAAAGCAAACAGACTGCAAAGGCATCCACATCCATATCTCAGGACACTGAATTGATCTCACTGATTAAGCACCAAATCAGCTCACTACAGCAACCAGCAGGGTTGACCCCCCCAAAATCACTGAGTCACCCTGCCTTTCCCTGTAGCACTGGCAGGGTGACATGTCAAAAGGACTGTGTTTGGCACTTTGCCAAGTTTGTTTCCCGTCCCCACCTACTCGGGCCTAACTCGCTGTCTGGTGAGACGCCAGTTCACAAAACCATCGTTAGTATGCAAGACAGAGCAGTTTCTTGCTAATCCTGCTAAGAGACTGTAGCAAACCCTGCCTGGCTTCACTGGCATTGATGGCTATTTGCTGACAGAGCCTCTTTCACCTTGGAGAGAAACCAGGGTCACAGGAGCTGGTGATAAGAAATGAAACTCCATCAATCCTGGAGGAAGGGATGAAGAAGTGTGATGTCAAATAAAAAATAAATTAATACTCTGCAATTATTGAGACGCATTCACTCTGGGAATGGCAATTTTACAGATGCAACATCTGGCGCAGCCACTGGAAGAGGTTGGCATCCCTCCAGGAAGGAGAGAGTCGCAGAAAACCAAAGTATGGAACTGGGCCAGTGCCAGCATATCAGAACTCATCTCCCCAAATGAAAAACAAGAGTACTGAGGGAGGTGTCTGTCACACCCTAGAGGGCACCATTGTCAAGTTAAAGAAGTAGCTCTCAAGGCATCAAATAAAATAGGTTCCTATTAACAGAACATCATTTCACTACTGGTTTCCTTCTTTTTCACTTCAAAGTCAAAACCAAGCTAGGTGACAGTTCCCTAGAGATTTAAAAAAAGACCAAAACAAACAATAAAACCCCCGCTAAGCACAAAAGAAACTAGTAAAACCCTTCCCATCTGTTCCCAAATTAGCCTGACGTAGCTAATGGCTTTTTTTCCCTTTTCCTTTAGTATTTTTCAGGGGGGATGGAATAATTTAATTCATTTTTCTGCAACGGTTTTTTTTTAAAATGTATTTTTCTAGGCATATGTCAATGAACAGACTGACAGAGGGAGAATATGTATGTAGTCAAGAAGATCCTGGCAAGAACTTGGTTGACCTATTTACAGTAACAGCCTCATAGAAGATTTTAAGTTGCATGATCCTCTGAAATACATGAGGTTAATGTAGCACACTCAGATACACTGAGTGATGAAAGTGTGATGAAGCAGGTGACTCAGTATAACACAGGGTGCTTTCTCTCCTCCTCCCTTTAAACTGTTTGTCTATGAATGACTCTGGGCCTACCAGAAAACAAAGTCTGGGTTTCCACACCAGTGAGTGCAGCAGGAGGTGACAAGGCAACCCATTTTATGTGACAGTGACTTCAAACACATGCTGAAGGAGCCCTCCAGCACGCCTCTGCTGCAATACATCCTGCTCCAAGCTCACTTTGGCAGGAGATGCCCACTTGTGCCATGCATTTATCAACATGTTACTACCTGACCTACATCTGGAATGAGAAACTACGTTCTACTCGGAAGGAGGCAATACAATCCAGCAGACCCTCTGAAATGGAAAAGCCCCTTGTGGGAGTATTTGGAGGTATTTTCCCTGTTACTGATCAGCTTCATCATCTAATAGGTTTGGATCCCGGCCGTCATCTCTTGGGCCAACAAAAACGCTCTTCAAAGCCCTTTAATACCACTGCACTACAAGACAGGGCGAGTGAATATTCCCTTCCTTTCAAAACTCGGATGTGTTTATCGATTTCTCTATTCACCAGCACCTCATGGGGCACACTTTGAAACCCTGCTGGTAAGAAAAGAGACAAGGAACATATCCTGCATGAAATTACAAAGCACTAATCAGTATGTCAGCATAAACGAACCAGGATTTCATACCCTTTGCTGTTTGTACTCTGCTGGAAAACAGTTCTCAATTAAAGCTAATTGATCAAATGCACTGTACTTTCTTTTCAAGCAGTAATACAGGTTTTTGCCTCAGTAACTTCAACAAAGCAACACAGACAAACCTTGATTTGGATTACTGAAAGAGCTTTCATATGTATAAACATTACCAGGCAAGTTCTTAAGGTGGGAAGAAAAGAAATCATTCCATTCATCCAGTCATTAACTGCAATAATTCCAACAACTAAAAAAATTCGCCCAAATCCCAAAATAGAACCCACTGCTTTGGAATTTTCTCTATTCAAGTGGAATATCAGAAAGGTGAAGTTCATCTGTTTTGGTAACATTCTGAAACAAAAATCAAGACACGTGGTTTACCCGGAGTCCTAATCAAAGTGCAAATGTTTTCTGAGGCACCTGTACCTGGGATTTTGGATAAATACGTTAGAGAGACAAAGTTCAAATCTTGATTTCAAAACACCTTTAGTAGCCAAGAGCTGTTTCTGAATTGAGGAGTTTTCTTTGGGTCATGTTCTAATCACACTGAAGCCAAGTTTTAATTTTCATTATACTCTTAGCATTCCTCTTTTTCTCTCTCCTACCACCCACTCCACTTACAAGTGACCTGGAGCTCTGTTTTGAAGGGGGTAGGAACTGTCTCACATTGGTTGGTGTTTCCTTTTCAATGGAGTGTCGTCTCTGAGGCGGCTGCCGTCTCTCGGGCTGCGGCGTCGATGATATGGGCAAGAACTTTGGAGGCACTAAGGATTCAAGCAGTACAAAAAAGTTAGTTCTTCTACGAGAGACTGTTGGATAACACTGTTCAGTACTTAATGCAGCCACTGATTTGCTAGGATTCCTCCTACTGGTGGCTGAAGTTACATATCCATACTGAGGTCTTCCAGGATATTATTCTACTTATTTCACCATCATGCACAGAAAACATATGCACAGATTACACGGCTCATTACAAAACCTTTCTAATGAAACTGAAACACTTCAAAACAAATGAAAGATATTGTTACACAGTAAAACCGGCAATAACTTTGCCTGAAAAAATAGACCAGGTCTCGCTCTCTTCCCAGTAAGTATTTATGAGAAATACTGGTGACTGCTAAGAGTCTTTCAAACGCTGTCACAGTGGCAGAGATGGAGGAAACATTTAAATCAGTCTTAGGTTAGAACATGCTTCTGTAGCAAATTATTTTATTAGATGAGCATAGCTAAGCCATCCCTCCCATTCACTTGTGACTTCCTCTACAGTCCTACATAAACTGCAAGGATGAAACCTTCTGTTTCACAAAGATATCCACCCAGAGTGGAGGCCAATGCCTTCCAATTGTTTATCACGTTTGACCCATTCAGCAGGGTTCAGCTTCAGAGGTTTATTCCATTAACAACACTCAGTTTCACCTTTCCATGTAAGTTTCAGACAAAGCTCATAGCACAGAAGACAACAGAAGTGTGTAAAAGCAGCCACTGGGCTCTCTCAGAACTCACTCTTTCTGCTGCTGGTGCCTTCTTGAGAGGGGTCTTCCACTTGTGAGGGAGAGATGCTGCTGCTACTTCCTGATTTGTGCACTGATTCCTCCTGTGTGGCAAGAGGAAAAGAAACAGAATTCCTCAGGGACTGTTTCTAGTTCTCTTACTGCTTTTTAGCACACAAAATGCTTGAGCAATCAAAGATATTTTGGACTATCCAGTCACACAAAGTCCTGGAAGAAGTCCCAAGAACAACATTGACTCTGCACAGTACTGAGCAAACAATTTTCAGTGCTCAGTTTTTTAGAAACTGAAATAAATGGTACATGAATCCACTGTAACCTGTTAATTTTTCTTGTTGTATTCAAAGACTTCTAGGGATTTGCAGCTACAGCAGATATGTTAACTCAGCTTTATATCTCACACTAACAAGGAATTAGCACTTAGATTTGTCTGGTCTCCAAAAGAATGAGAGCCACTCACACAAGTTACTTAGGTAAAGAGAAATTAATCTGAATTTGACTGCACTGTTTTCTAATTCCCAGTCCTGGTGCGTTTTTCCTTTCCTCTGTATTTAAAAGAAGTCTCACTCACTGTCTAAGCATGCTTCTTCTCAACAGCCAAGAGCAATTCCTTCAAGATGAAGGAAAGTGAAATGGGCTTTGACTAAAAACCTCTCAGCTATCTAAAGCTTTATGCCACCCAAATTATTACATCCTTTGCTGTCACCTAAAACCTGTCTTCAGCCATGAGATACCAGCAAAGACAGGAGCCTCCCAAATGAAGAGTACTGAAGGACTGAGCATGAATGCTCTTTACCTCTAATGTGAATGCTTTCAACCAAAGAGATTTAACATCATTTAGGCTGTCAAGATTTACAGATCAAACAAGTGACCTGCTCTAAAATCCAGCAAGTGGCTGAGCTTCTCTCTCACAGATCTCCTTAGCTGAAAACCTCCACTGGCTGAAAGATTGCCTTCTTTGGTAACAGCAAGTGGGAAAGAAAAGCTGGCAGGATCACCTCAATGAGCACCACGCATCACAGGACACAGGCCTCCACAAATTCCCATCAGGTGATCTGCACTTCAGGCTTAGCCCAAGGGGAGGTGTTGTTTGTGAGGACACTGTCCCCACCTATTTGCCACAACACAGTACTCTGCACGGGGTCTCAAACCAGCTCACATCCCAAAACACTACATTCACTTTAACATACCAGCTGTGACCCCACAAAACACTTGTGATGGGAAGCTTGTAAGGAAGCTTGAGCAGCACATTGAGCTACATCAGCTGTTTTACTTGCAGGAACCAGCACGGTCCAGCTACAGAGCTGGCTCAGACAGCTCTGCATATTGCTGCATGGTTGCCTTAAAAGACCGGTGGAGAACTTGCATGGCAATCGGATGCACTGTTCTTTAGAAGGGGTGCAACAGTGTTCACCAGTCTAGAGCAAAACATTTAAATTCTGAGAAGGAGAATACCCCTGTACAAAGGGAACTTCTCAAATTCTCACTTTGTAGAAGTCAGATTGTTCTGAGTGGAAGATGAGTTTACCATTGCCAGAGAAGTTAATGAGCTAAGATGAAGAACTAAGCAAACTGTTATTCTAAAGAATGAACTGTTGGAGCCAGTGGCTAAGTATAAAAAATAGTAAGTATAAACCAAGACAGAGAAAATGGAAGCCAGGAGGAAGTTAAATTGGACATAAAATCCTACTGAGCCAACAAGTATTCCGGGTTTGTCATTTCAAATGACTTCTTCTGTGCACAAACACGTGCACTGACAATGCTATTGCTGTCCTACAATTTCTCAAACACAGAGGGCTTGTTTTGAGAATGAAATCTTGTGTAGGAAGTCCTGATGAACCACTGCATGAATTCCTCCATATCTATACAGCAACTGTTGACTATTATTGTAGACTATCTGACATTTTACTCTTGAGGTTGGATCAACCCAAAATCCAGGACTCTGCACTTCTCCAGAGTGCCAAACAATTAGAAATTTACAGTTACTGAGAAAACTGCAGCTTTAAAGGCTTTACTTTAAAACATGTGAATATATTACAGACATGATTTTTGGCCAGAGAGCTGTAGCATCATTAGGAAGATACAATTTTTTAATCTGTATCAAAAGTCACTATTAGATTGCTATTTCTCTTAGCCACACAAAGCAAAATGGCACTTCCTGCTCCACGCCCCTTGGAATCTGGATTCTAATGGATTTTAGTGGTGATGCAGAAAAAGCAAGGACAGAAGGAAGGAACAATTTACACGGTATTCATCCTTGCTAGAAAATGGGCATAGGGCTGTATCAGACCTTGCCTTTCGCCCCTGTCTGGCTACACTGAGTATTGGGACACAGCCTGCATTGCAACACAGATGAAAGAACAAAGGGAACGCAGGGGGAAGCAAATGCATCACAGCTCATTTGGAGGTCCACAGCTCGGCAGTGCAGGTATTTCCAGCCTGTAATTTAGGGCACAACACAGTCATAATTTCACTCCCAGTGAGTAACTCCAAATAGGTTAAGCCCAGTTAAAACTGCAGACAACGAGGTGGCCCAGTCATTTACAGGCAATCAGAACCACACACACTGTTCTGTGTGCTGCATACAGAGTAAAAGTCAGGAAAGAAATAAAACATTTGGACAGAGCGATCTTCCCTCTCTTCAAATGTTCTATGTCCTTCACCACCTCGAAAAACTTCAGCCAAGCTCCCTTCAGTTTATTTTCACTACTTAAGCATTCTTCCTTAGCCCCGACCACTATTCTGCTGAGCATCTTTATCATCTCAGTTGCTTCACCAGCTATTTCTATTGACTCAAACTACTACAGCGTCTGTTCTCTGTGACAGCTCGATGTGGTTGATTTATTTTCAATTTATCTTTTGCTGTATGTTCCAGAGCTTGTTCCATACCACTTTGCTTGCCTACACAGCATTCCCTAATCAGTAGTCACATTCAGACATTTTATTCTTCCCTTCTACAAGAATCGTTTCGCATTTCCCTTTACGAAATTTTCTTTCACTGACTTCTGCTCATTTTCCTGTGTGAAATAGCAAGATGCTTCAGGACACACAGAGCTACAGGCTGTAAGATCCCACTCTCACTGACACATCTTAGTATTCCTGCATCCTGCCCAGCTTCATTCATATTAACAAACCACATGTAGCCTCTATTGTAATTTTAAAGACTGATGGGTGATCTCAGAATGCAAATCTCTTCTGCTTTCAGAACAGATGCATCAAATTATGCACCCACACAAGTCACCCACAGGATAACCCCAAAGAGGGCCAACCTTTCACAGATCAAGGAAGTATGCAAAGAGATAAATTTCTCCCCACATATATTTCTTCCCAGCCTCCTATCTTTCAGCATAGATGCCTTTGTAACCACCCTGTCAGGAAACCCCTCCTTTCCCATTTACAAGAGAGAAAAAGAGTCAGGGAAGACTGCTTTCCCCAGGCTAAAATTATCCTCTGTGAATAAAGCCTGCCTGTATGAGCTTTCCAGACAGCTTAACTTTCAGAAAGGTCCAAACTCAATTAATAACACTACTGGTCCAGAAGACAAAGCTCATTCTTGAGGATGTAATGTTGGGACTTCCTGAGGATCATATACAATGCAGCTTTGAAGCTAGAAAGCTTTTAAAGGTTTTCTCCTTCTAATTCTTTTTTACATCTTTAACTCTTCATTTGAGAGAGGATAGATTCAAAATTATTTCTCCATCTGAGTGGTATTTGCTTGTCCCTATCTGTGAAACATTTTTGGGGTGTCAGTTCCCAATCTTATAGAGCAAACTAATGCACTGATATTTACACCAAACTGCAACCCCTCTGGCACAGCTGCTGCTCTTTATTTAACAGCTGTTACCGTGAGGCTGGCCCCACATCTGAGTCCTTTAGTGACAGCTACTGCACGAGTGCCAGAAGGGAGCAATGTACTTCCCTGAATTCCCAAAAGCATAATTGCTACAAACACACTGTGGACAGACACTGGGCATTTAGGAAAGTAAGTAAATACTGGGTTTAAGGCCAAAATGACCATTTAACCTTTCAAAAGAATATTCTCCTTTTTGGGATCTGATCTAGTATTTTTGAAGTTCTGTGGGCTGACAAAGCAGCCATGGAAAATTTGGATTATAATTTGCACAGTCACTTCTCATCTGATCAGTTCAGCAAACTAAGAAGGAAGACTCAGTTCTGACAAAACAAGAAGCAAGTTGTGTCCTGATTTGTTACCTCTGAATCCGAGCTGTCAAGTTCAGCCAACGTGGGAGCCTTAAGGAGTCTCTTGCGTTGCACTGTCACTTGGGTGGCCCCGTTCTGCTTTCCTTGTGGTGCTGGGCCACCGTTCACTACAGAGGCATCCACTAATTTTCTTCCAGCCTCTGGCGTCGGTACATCTACCAAAAGAAACAGAACAGTTGGTGTTTGCACCCGAAATGTATTTTGCCTTCTCAAATCTTACTGTAAAGGCAATACACACAAAAGGGAAAAAAAATGTTGTGATAGTTATATCTGTGCCATTATTTTACTTTTAGTGCTTCACCGCTCAGAGAATCGCAGGCAATGGCTTGCAGCATAGAAGCAGCATGAAAGAATGAAGGCAGTGGAAAAAGCAGCATTGCATAATGCTAAAAGCCAACCTCAGACCTACACCAATCAACTCTGAAAAAATTGCCCGTGTTAAGCCTGAAAATATTCTTCCTTCAACGTACAGTCTATAATTAACTATATAACAAGGACCAGAAGAATGCACAACCATATCTGGGATAGTGGGTTTCCAGTGAATCTGAAGACAACGCCACACAGGAATTAGGAGGTTTAGCATGGAGTAAACCCAGTTTTTCCTGTGAGGACAGAATTGCACTTTATTCTGCAGGATACAGAGAAGGAATGAAAATGAGGTAAATAATGAGCGTTCATCAAACACATGCACAGCTCTTAGGCTTGCATGGCCATCTGTATTAAAAACATGTCTGGGAGGTCAGACGTTCATGGAACAGCAGAAACATGAGGCTCCAGCTCTATTTTCATCTACACGACTTTTACAAGGATGTAACTCCACTGAGTAAATTACTCAGGATTTCTGCCAGTGTGCAATGAAGATGCATCTTGGATAATGTAAGCTTTGGGTCTGCTGTGCTTAGCCTAGCTTAGCTTCAGACATTAAGATAATGACCTAGCCTTTGACATTTTAGGAGAGCTTAAGAGTTTGGTCTGATAAATCAGTTTTATCCCTGTAAAAGTACAAAGTGCAGTATTCCAATCTGAAGAAAATTATGTTGGAGGGACAAGGAAGAGAAGCTTTTAATCTCCCATTTGCATGTATGGCTAAGCATCTGGTCTTTCTACAAATGTGTTTTTCTACTCATGTAATTATAGGACTCCTTCCCCGGCCTTGTAATAACAAAGTACCTCCAGGTATAATAAGGCTAGGGTAATGATGAGTTATTATTCCCATTTTTATACGTGGTGAAAAGAGGGCCAGGAGGTCAAGTATACCTTAGGTTACTGGGAGGACTAGGACAGAGAAATTGTATCACCCAGATATTCACAGTGCCAACAATGCAAGTACTCACACATCACTTGGAGTTACTTACACAGCTGCCCTGGTATGAACACACACAGCCACTCCTGCTACACCACCATCTGCAGGGATAAAGCTATCCTTGCACCAGGTAAATCAGAACTACAGACTACACAAAGCACAGCTACAGCAGTAGGTCTGTTTAACAACACTGTCACCACAGCAGCTATTGAAATAAATGAAGAAGAGGAATAAGTTAAATTAATGTATATTTTAAAGAATTATCCGGGTTATTGTTAAATGATCTAAAAAGGAGAGGGGGTGCATTATAGTTCCTCTATAAATCATACCTTCAACTGGGAGTATTAGAAAAGGCAATTATTTGGGCTATTAAAGCCACGGTGACATTCCAGGCCCATGAATCTGTGTACTAAAGTGTTATTACTGCCTTCAGGTCCTCCCTACAAAGAGCTGCAATCAAAGACTTAGGCTCTCTAACCCTTAGTTCCTATCTTCAAAGGCTTTGCTAATGGGTGTCCTGACTACCACAATGGCTTACAGGTCATGGGGTTTTCTTCCTCCAAGATTTGTGTGAGTACAGCCTGGGCGTCCCCCACATCAAATGCATTCCTGCTCTAACAGCAGCTCAACGCAATCCCAGAAAGGGACAGCAGGAAAACAAAACCCAAACTGCCTCCCCTCCCTGCTGCCAATGCCACTTCCTGAGACCTCATAACTAGCTGGCACGTAGTTGACTGAACAAGTTCTGGGGTTCCCAAATGAGCAAGAGAAAAACCTTTGATTTGTCTTTGGCTGGCACAGGGTGGTTCCTGAACAGAGTGTCCAAGGAAGCAGCCCCAGCACCACCCACACGACAGCCAAAGGTGGTGCCCCTCCTCCCCTAACCCTCCTGGCTGGGGACTCCCCTGCCTGATGGTAGGGAGGGTGAAGAATGTGCTGGACACACTGGCAGAATAAACGATGGGAAGGCCAACAGCATTGCCCTCCTGCCAAAAAGTAAAACACTCAATAGGCCTGGGATAAGGAAAAAGGGGGGACACCACCAGACATCCCCTATGGCAGATGATACAGCACGTTTTCACATCATAAATTGTTTTTTGGTGGGTTTTGTTTGTTTGCTTGCTTTTTTTTTTCCCCTCCTAGGAATGTAGGCTCAATTTCTTTAGGCCTCAGAAACGGAAATCTCTGGTCCATTTCGAATGTAATTTATGTAGCCAATCACTATCCATGAAGCCTAAACCAGCTGTATTTAAAGGCAGGCATACATGAGTTGTTCACACATATTGCTGAGTTGCTCATAAGTTGATTCAAGTCTTCTTGAAATACCAAAGAAATTTTAGGTGAATCAAGAAGGCAATCCAACATAGTACTTGTTTTCAAGGTTTCTTCAGTAGGAAATGTAATTTATCACCATTCTTTCCTCTAGAGAAAAAAAAACCAGGGAGTTTTTACAACTTGCAAGTACTAAAGAATAATAATAAAAAAAGAATAAAATTAGAAAACTGTCCAATCTATAAAATCCATTTGGTCAATCAAGTTCAGTTCATCATTCTTGCACTTACAGCACTGGATACATGTGAATAAATGGATTATCATAATTCAAGGAAAAGATCATGACATTTGAGTTTCAACAAACAGATTTCAAGAAAAATACCTTGTTCCAAAATTAAAACCAGAATCTGTTAGCAGACACAGACCAAAAAATGATTAGTTTGTTTAAGCTGTTTTAGTGATCTGTTCAGGAAACAGAAACATTAGCAGGTGACAAAAATAATCGTACATCATCATAAACAAGATAAAATTAATCAGGATAAACAAGTCAGAAACAACGAATAGACCGAATCTCATAACTATGAACATGACAGAAGAAATCAATGGACAGTACTTAGAAACAAAACCTAAATTTCTTTTTTTTTAAATGGACAGCAGTTTACCATCTCTAGGTTCACAGAACATTTAAATGTTTTGAAGATGATTCCAATGATATTAAAAAACACTTGTGTGAGCAGTAGCCTGGGGTTAAGAATTTATTAGAGAGTCAGACACACTGGGGGAGTGCCATTTCTCTGTGTTTTCAGGCAGCAAGTACAGTGAACAGTACCTGCAAATTGGATGGATGTGTTTGGTTTCTTCTGAGTTTTTCTCTAAGCTGTCATTACAACAGGCAAATGAAAGAAGGCAAGGCCTTGATTTGATTATTTGATCCTTGCGTTGGGCTTCCCTGACCAGCCTCAGGAAGGGGGAGACAGAAAACCCCCACCGTAGGATGATAGGAAATGTGCCTCTATTTGCATGTAAGATTAGGTCTCTTGTGAAACAAGGAATTAAGCAGACCACAAATTACATGCAAACCTCAGCAGTCATGTAACCATATGCTGTCTGCTTCCTAACCGGCTCTCCTTGGCCAAGAGTGATGACAGAAACCTGAATTTTGTTCTATACTCCTCAGGATTATAATTTTTTACATTGAGTTTAAAAGAAGGCTAAGATGGATTTGCAGAATTAATGTAAGTTTGCTTTTTGCTGGCTATTATGTTGATAATATATTGGGAAATATTGCATAATGAATAAAGGTAACAGAGATGTGTTCCTTTCAGCGGACTTCAGATGTTGAATTCAAACCTGAGAACTAATAAATCAGTCTTCTGCTGTGTTTCCATCACTTCCTCCCACTGGTCTGAGGCAGACATAATCTAAAAGTAATAATCCCCATGAAATTCGGTGTTAAATGTTTCAGTTTCCTTTTTCTTCTCTCCCTGCACGCCTCCCAGTTCCCCCTTTCCGCCCAAATGTACGAACTGTTTCTGAAATAACAACTTCAAAGCAGCAATGCACACAGCTTTGAGGTAAGAACTGGAGTGTTAAGAATGGGAATGACTGATCTTTTGGGCTGCATTGAAACGAAGCTACTTTTCAGCTCTTTTTCTATTAGAGGAAGGGGCAATGACTGCCCTGGTCCTTAGCTGTTATCTGAGTACCTCTCAGGTAACTCACTACAGGTGGCTACCACCTGCCCCTTCTATTCTACCAGAAGGAAAAAGCAGTGTAAAAGGAGACCCCCAGGAGCCCCTCCTCTGCTCTTCAGGAGAACAGCAGGCAGATACGTGGAGCTGGGTCCTGTGACACACCAACTACACTGGCTCAGTGCCAGCAAAAGTCTTCTCAGGATTCTGCACCCTCCCCACCACAGGCAGCATGAATAATATAAACCTGCCCCGGTCCTTTAGCACTTAGCAAGGAAACACTTCTCCTTTTCAGCTGGTTTGTGGGTTTTTTGTGACAGCAATTCCATCAAGCAGGGAGCAATGAAAGCAGTGAAAAAGCAAGTGTGTGCAAACAGTGATGAAAGCACAGTACAGCCTCTCTGCCTCTAAAATAATGAAAAAAGTAAAAGCACGCAAAGCAACAGCATCCAAAATTACTGCTTATCTGCTCACTATCAATATCCCAACCCATCTAATTCACTTGTAATGCTCCTCTGGTGTCTCACGTCTACCTAACTGGAATGTTTTAATCATCCCGAATTTACTTCTAAGATCACTCTATCAGATCACTCGGTCACGCCATATGATGCTACTTGCTGAGAACCACATGACTTGAAAAAACAAAAACAATCACATTTGGGAGATGGATAAAGAAACCAGGAAGAGTTCTTCGGTGGTCAGTCAAAACTAGCAAATCCAAGCACAGTACAGATTGCTAAAGCTACTTCTCCAAAATAAAAATATTATGGTTATGAATTAATGGATTACAAAATATCATTTGGATTTAAACAAATGAGGATGTCTCAGAATTCTTAGAAATAAATGACAAAAGAAGAAGCAGACAGACACAGGTAGGACAGATCTGAACATTTCCCTTTAGCTGTTCATATTCAGTTTTATCTTCCTAAAACCGGAGGAACTTTTGGCATATCTGAAAGCAGCAACACTCTTTGAAAACTCAGGTTTGCCTGTTTACGCTGCTATCTGAGGCCCTGGGGACCCTGCAGCTTTCAGTGGAGTAAAATATGATGCCCTGTACATATGTAATTTGAATCCCAGCAGACAGCTGTACCATACACCAGGAGTGTAAGGTTTCACAAAAAGGCCTGAGCTGCATTAACAGCTTGTCACCGCCTCGGATGGCAGAGCCTGTTCCTTCCTCCTTTTCGCCCATGCTCATCAGCTGCCCTCCTCACCAGCTCTCTGATCATCTGATCAGATAGTAGGCAGGCTTAAATCACTAAAAGAGCAGGAAAACAACCTGGTAAAATAATATTAAAAGTATTTGTTCCTGGCTTACATGAGTTTAACAAGGTCCTCTCGTGAATAAATGAGCAGGACTGTCACAGAGAAGGGGGAGAATCACATGCTTAGAGGGGAGCCCGGGGAGGAGAGGGAGCAGTGACAGTCCCTCCTCCCCTCTCGACAGTGGCAAGCTATTTCCTTGGCTCAGTCAGAACAGGGAGCCACGTTCACAGATATGTCACCTGTGAACTGTGTTCCCATATTACATAACTGCTGGATTTTTTAGGTTATAGTAGTGAAAAAACTTCTATATGGTCTTTCTAGTTCACAATATGCCAGGATTTCATGGGGAAAATAACCAGATGAGGCTAAAGGATGCATGGAAAAACTGAGCATGTGATCTCTGCAAAAGTCCCAGATGAAACGTTCCTACATGTAACTCGAAGGAGGGGAGGTGGTACAAAGAGCACGGAATTATTTGGAAACTTTTTTGGGAGTCACCTAGGGGAAATTAGGTAAGAGCTGGCTATCTCCTCCGCTGACAAACCCTTGAGGCTGATGTTGAACATTTCCAACATCAATGATGGAAATGTTGGGCCTGAGCATCCTGGAAAGTTAGTGCATAATGAGGAAGGAATGAATTTATTTTCTGGCTACCAGGCTGCCTCCGAAGGGGAACAGGTTCATACAGCTGCTGCACGTCCTGACTAATGGCTCACCAGAGGAAACCTGAAAATTGATATCAGATAGTTGAGGAAGGGTCACCTGTTGAATCCTCTGCACCAGCTATTACCAGCAAACCTTATTTTGCTAACGAGTAAAGAAGGAAGGTTTAGCCTTCTTGTTAGTGAATGTCTTTGATTTCATAGCTCACGGAGCTTTCACTGTAAAGACACTGTAGAACTGACAGTTTCTTTTCAGATTAATATACATAGGTATATTTAATATAATCTAGAAAGGCAGATGAGTTCAAAGCCAGTTTTAGGATCCTGGTGAGAAATGAAGTGTTGCAAGAGATGGTCTAGTCAAAAAGTGAGTTCAAAGACACAAAAGTCCGATTTATAAATAAATAAATCAGACTTGAAGGTGATGCTGTATTCTGCAATCCTTTTACGAGTCTGGAATAGTTCTGGACCGCCTTATTTTGGTTATTTATTTAAGCAGAATTTCAGCACTCTGATGAACACACTGTATTTCAGGTGAAATGCAGATGTTTCCTGTACCAAGTCATCCTTTAGTGGCAAGGAAAATGTAAGCATTAATAACTAATTTATCCAAATTTTTTATTTTCACTGACCATATCTTGGAAGAATCCCTTCAAGTTTCTTTCTCAGATAGGAATTCAACAAACAGATGGAACAAATTTCACAATAAGCACAATAACCACGTCAGTGGTTAAATGGTGTAAATGGTGGAGCACATTTTACCTGACAAGTCAAAACTGTAAGACATGCTAAGTGGCCGCATTGCTGTAAAAAAAGAAACAAACACAACAAAAAAAGAAAATGATTCAGCTATTAGAAAAGCAGAGGGATAACGAAAACAAAAGATTAACTCCACTTGAGACATTTTGGACTCTCTTGCTTAAATCCAAAATGTGTCAGACACACTACTGCTTCACTGTAGTAAAGCTCAAAGTCGGAAAACTACAGCAGCATAAACGGGACTTGCAAACAGAGCAATTACATTACTAGTAAATTAAGATCTTTGGAATTCAATAAATCAAATATCAAAACAAGAGACAAATATCTGAACATTTTAATATTTTAAAATAAAATCACCATGAAAGAGAAACAGAGAAAAAGGAAAGAGAGAGAGAGAGAGAGAGGAGAGAAAGAGCTGGAAAAAAAATTGAAAGCACAAAGCCACATTTCACACAAGTTTCAGTGACCTGAAATAAAGACATTTCTAATTTTTTTAAGCATAATCTCCAATGATTATAATTAAACTAATAAAGAGAGACACCCAAGCTAAGCTTGAGCAGTAGTTTTCTTGAAGAGGATGGAAAAAAAGGCCAAACAAAATCTGATTTACCCTGATTCCTGTTCTTTTTAAAAACCTTAGGTGCACTTAGCCTTTAGAATGCATCTGTAATATTATTCTCTTCTTCTGATGATTTTATTATTAGATAAGAAAGTGGTCAGATGTTCTTCATTTCTGGAAAGACCTATCTATATTTCCAATTAAACAATGTATTCAGAGAGCAGACCCTCAAAATATTCTTCAACTGAAAACGAAATTTCAGTGTGCTAATCCAGAGAAGCAGGCCGAGCCCAGTGACAGGAATGTGCAAAAATGCATCAAAACTGAAACCAGCTTACGTGTCTTACTTGACAGGTGATAAACCTGCAAGCTGCTAGAGAAGGCCTGTCAGACACACATACCACTGCCTGAAAAGATGTTTATAAAAAGGTTGTACTGGGACAAGTCTCGTTCATGAGAATAATTTAAAGTGGTGCCTGCAGTAGGTGGCTGACTCAGAGCTAAATTTGGGAGTCCGGGAATTTTTTCTGCATTCATTAACTAGACATCATCCATAGGTAACAGCTACAGAAACAGCACCTTCTGCCACGTCCAAACTTAGCATAAAGGCAAATACTTCTTAAAGCATAAGGGTGTTTATCACCTGATGCTGAGACATTGATAAAACCTGAGCATGAAACAAAGCTTCCTCCAAGCTCCATTAGCTCCACTTGCCTGAGTGACAAATCCATGCTTTTAATTAAAAGGACACGTACCTCAAGGCTGAGCTTGTCTCGATGGCTTACGCTGATGATTTTATGAAGTCATTTGAAAGCTCACTCCAACTCCTCTACTCAAACCTCTCCCTTTGTGAGGACAGTTCAACCCCATTCCCAAAGAAGCTGTAGACTGAGGCTGGCCAGGGTAGAGAAGACCTTACCTGTGCCATGTGTGGTGTAGAGCAGAGGGACAAAGCCTGTGGCTGCTGAGGAGCACCTGCCATAGGTACCCTCTTACCACAAAGGAGGAACTGCAAGAGCACAGCCCCCACTCGCCCCAACAATCAGGTGTAGTTGTGCTCCTGACTGTACAAACTGAGCAAAAAGGAGTAACTCTGGGACATGTGAAACACACCTTATGCTCCTGAATACATCACTGTAATGTGCTGGGATTTTTCTCCTTTTTAATAGCAACAAATATTTCTGTCCAGATGGTGCGAGCGTCCCACATGGTGTTTCTACTTAGATTCATAATCCTTAAGCCTCATTACCTTACATGTTGTTACACTAAATTACATTCAGTGGTCATTTAAACTGTATGGCAGACCTATTTGTGCCATACTGAATGCCACCAACATTACTCTATTCCCAATCTGCACAAGCACATTCCTTTGTAAAAGGAACTTTGGGCGTAACAATCATTCCACTTGTGAGAAAGAACAAAACCTCGTATGTCACCGTAAGGAAAATTATCTTAAAGGCCTTTGGTCTTTTTAGTTCTTCATGCCAGCAGTTAATATATACTGGGAAAAAAGCTTGCACGCACCCACTTTTACACCTCCATTAATGTGGCATTTGATCCAATCAATTCACTGGACTTAAGAGGAATTACCCCAGTTCCGAACCACAAAAATTTCATGCTTTAACAAAAAGTGAAGAATTAGTGGAAGACAGGTATCCCTCATTGGAGGTGATGCCTTGAAATCAGTCCAGAAGTCCTGAGCAGCAGTGGTTCAAAATTTAACATCAGTTTTAGAAACTGTTTGCTATCTGGGTTTGATGCCATTTATATCGGTTAGAAATTGTTAAGATTTATTAGATCAAGTTCGCTGCCCCTGAGACAACATGAGAGTTCCCAGAGGGAGAACATTTAAAACACCGAAACTGAATGTTTGAAAGAAAAGTAAGGAGTCTTTCCACATTTTTACAAGCTTCCTACATTTGGAAAAAGTCTAGGCCTGTGAGAAATGTTAATTGATACAGCAAACATCAACTGAATCCAAACCAGAAACTGGAAGGCCCAAAAAACCAATATTCAAAGCATCGTGCTTTTACAAACGCACCCAAGCATTCCCCAAACTCCATCAAGCACTTCAGAAACAATGCAACAAAGCAAGACTGATGAAATTGTTTTTCTCCAGAGACAATGGGTTGTCACAATCCACTTGAATCTGGACCAGTGCCTTTAAGCACATGTGGCAAGCACAAATATCTTTCAAAAAGCGGTGACAGAGAGAACATTTGCAGACTTTTTCACGCTTTTCAGCCATAAGATTTCACATTTGCTCTTTAAAAATTCAGCCACTTCAGTTTTTCTGATACAGATAAATACAGTACTCTTAAAGCTATCTAAGTCATTATGTAGGACTGTGTTTGTCATCAGAACCACTGAACTAATGCAAACTGGTGACTGCTGCATAGCATAGAATTTGTATCATTTCATAGTGGTTTGCTGAAAATACACTGCAGAAATGAAATGCTTTGCAGTGCAAGTCTGAATTATTTTTCCATAAAAAGACCTACAAAGGTATTTTCCATAATTTGGAAAAGGAAACAAAAATTTAGATTCAAAATAAATGCAACAGATTCAGTAAACAAAATAAAAGCCAATTTTAAATTAAAATAAAGAAGTTGATGATGCTAACAACAGGAAACAAAGAGAACAAATTAATTAAAAATTGCCATGTAAAGAGTACTTGCAGATAGGCAAGGTATACTGCACTAGAGACAAGCAATACCTGTTCCATTCCGAGCAAATCTAACATTAGCTGTCATGTGCAACAACACCATTCATTTATCTAATACTTACACTAAAAACTTGAATGGAATCAAGCTGAACCATTCAGTTTCATATTTGAAAATATAACTAAGCACAAAGATTACATAGCCCAAGAAAAGGCTGTAGGTTCTTTCTTTGTCTGAAGGAGTAATTTTATCTTCCGTGACACCTGCACAGATGTAGCTAAAATTGTTGCTTTTATGTGGGACATTTTCTGTGGATGCTGCAGGTAAAAACTGGCCACGTGCTTACCCAGCCTGCTCCGCCTTATCTCATCAGGGGAGACTGGACGTAGCTTCCTCTCTGCCTTGATCTCCTCCAGGATCCTTTCATGGAGGCTGCGGGGCCGTGGTGGCGTTGGTTTCAGTTTCCTTGCCGAGGCCTTGGGATACAGAGACAATTGTATTTACATTAAAACGTGCTTCCTTGAAAGTAGATTTCACACTTTTTCTGAAAAAAATATGGAATGCTGTGATATGATTTTACATGCACTCAATTTCAAACCTCAACATAAATTGAAAGAGGGTTTTATGCATCGTGGTTTCCCAGAGATAAAGGGCTGCTGGCAATAACAGCTGTTAATTGGTATGTGCAACACATTATACACTGCTCTTTTAAGGGATCCTGTTCTATATACAGAAGACAATATTTCTGAAAGCCCAGGCAGAAAATATTATATTTACATATTTGCTGGAACCAAACATGTTTTAAAAAGCCACTGTTTTGTTAGGAATGAAGCCCACTGGATTACATACAGGATTTAACGGAGGTCGCGATCGGATGAAATCCAGGATTATTTCATGGGCACTCTTTTTTAATCGAGGTGGGATGTCACCGTTGACCTGGAAAGGAGAAAGTGAAACATATATTGCTGTGTTTCACATCTGTATTCATGCAGATGAGATCAACTGAAAACTCACAACAACCCTGACAGAGCTGCAGTGTTCTGATACCCGCACCAGGCGTAAAACCCCACCAGTCCTGAGCAGAGCAGCAATCCATATGCAGAGCACAGGCAAGCAAAACACGCACCTAGCAGTTTCTCAGCTTTGCTGATAGCTGCACAATAACTCCAACTGCAGCAGCTTTAAGCAGTGATACTCAGGATTCTGAAGTGATGAAATCAAATGTCAAGGCTGCGATCGTGTCTGTGGGAGAAGTATGTTTCCTCGCTGTAAATCACATATTTCTGTGGAAGAGGGGCTGGGCGGGGGTTGTTTGCCTTTTTGTTTGGTTTTCTCCAGAGATGCAGACATTTCTTTCTCTGATACCTCATTTAGATGTCAGTCCATATACAAGACATCACAGGTAAGAGTCATCAATTCACTATATGTACAGGATTTAAAGAAGGCAATGGAAGTTTTCCTATCATATGAAGAATGTATAAATTGTAAGCTGGGAATAAATGTATGGATTTGCTTAAAAAAAGCCACTTGTCAGGTTCAGTCTTCATAGAGCACAGTGCCCAAGCATGCTGTCAGGGCTAAGAAATCATCCTTTGTCATATATATCCTTCTGCCACCTCCTCTTACTACCCAGTGACTGGCTATCAGCCCTGTCCCGCAATTTGACAGAAATTTCCTTGATACTGTACTGCTTAGCCCAAGTGTCCCATATTTCAGACTTCTTTTTCTTCTTTTTCCTTCCTTAAGGGTCAGTTGCCTCGTTTTTTTTTTTTCTTTGTGAGACTCTATTCATACAAACTCTGTAGCCAGAAAACCTATGTAAAGACGAGCATCTGGTTTGCCAAATCACACGCCCTTTTGCTAACCAGAAGGACTGCTGCCATCACAAAAAGTGGTTTAAATGTCCCTAAGGTCACCTGAATATGATCCCTAAGTGAACTTCACCAATGCCATGCAGCTTCCATACAACCTCTGCTCACCTCAGACATGCCCTGTTTCCACGCTGAGGCTGAGTGACAGCCTCTCGGAGGAAGATTCATCCCTTTCCCTCTAAGAAATCAGATGCAGAGTCCCTCCTGGGGAGCATTTAATTGCTTTCCTGAGGACACTTTCTGGATATATCCTACCCCAGACACGGTCCAAACTCTATTTGTTCCACCCTCCTTAGTTTCCTAAGAGTGAATTTCATGTTGCTTGGCAAAGAATACCGAGCTGCTAAACTCTGCAACATGCATCATCTTCTTAAAAATAGTGCAGAAAAATTAAAATGGAAAAGGTTTATACTAAACTGTGATTTGACATTTCCTGATGAGGAGAATACTATTTTAAGGGATGTGATTGATTTCTTCTGTTCAAAGACTGAGTAATTTTTTTGAGGCCAGCATGCCCTGGAAGATTGTTAATGAAATGAGAAGTCTCTCTTCCCTGAGCTACTGTTCATCAGATGTCAAAGTTGATAGCTGAAGTTGAGAATTATTACCATCAGAACAGCCGTTTTGTAAACTGATAATCTCTGCTCAAGCCTTGGGGAACAACCCTCTGCATGACAATAGTCAATAAATAATACATGGCTCTGAGCCTTTCACCTCAGGGCACTCTAGGCCCTGACTTCATGCCACCAGGGTATAATTAGTATCAGTATTACCATCTGATTGGAAAAGGACAAACGCAGGATTTGCTTAAGTGATTTTCCACAGGATACATGGGGAGCTGGTGGCCAAGGAAGTGGGTGTTCTGCAGCCAACGAGCCAAGAGCAGGAGCACTGGTGGCAGAATCCCACCTTCTCATACTTGGCACCCAAACAAGATACCGACATGAAAGGTACTGAAGGGAAAGCATTATCCTCTCTGCTCACACTAGATCTATTTATTTACTCAAACTAACTCTCTCTGTTGTGAGCAACTTCAAATGCATCCTTTACTTTTACTTAATTAAAATTCACGGCTCTCGATTAAAGTCTAAATCAGAGACATTGCACACAGATGCAGCCATGAAACACGCAGGGGAAAAAACCACCAAGGAACAAGTTTATCTTCTTCTTTTTTACTCTCCACATATCAGGCTGGCCCCAGCTACAAAACAGTATTTGAATAAATACCTCAAAACACTGTAAAACTATCCTAAGTCTTCATGTGTGTAGAACAGCTTTCGCACAACAATATGCATTAAAACTGGCAGTGGGAAGAAAGCTTAACCAATTATTATAAAAATCAAACATAAATGTAGAGATCTAAACAGCTAATGCACAGAAAAATTAGCATGTCATCATCTACCAACAACCTGCTACCATCACATTTTAATATATAAATATGGATTTGCAATTTAAAAAATAATGGCAAATGCTACTTAGTTACCTTTGGCTGAAGCCCAAAGCTTTAAAAGTGGCGATCCCAAACAAGAAACATTGTTGATAACTTTCACAAAAAATAACATCGCCTATCACTGACATTCAATTATCTCAGCCATTTATTTGTTTTGCTATGAAAGATGTCAGCAGTGAGTAGGAGAGTGCTATCTTTAAATAATAGTCAACAGGAAACTGATATTGTTTTGTACTCTCTAGAAATTTTCATTTAAAAGGAAATTGCATGGACACTGAAACAGACAGAGGGGACACACTGCATCATTTCCAGAACAGCTCATGATAAAGTTCTGTGGTGAATTACAGTATTAATCAGTAGACATCTATTTACGATCCTGCATCATGCAGACAGTGGAGTGCTTTAGTTAACACAGTTGTTACACAGCATTTGACACCCTACAGCAAACTCAAGCAGCAGTGTCCAAGAATGAGATGCTTTGGTACTTCCCATCGCGAGGCACTGCACTCACACTGCTGTTCCTGCACATCTATGGCAGAAACAACTCTATGATACCAATGGTAACCACAGCACTCACACAGAGTCCCTCCTCTGAACACCCCTAAAGCACAATTAGGAGCTGTAAAGCTCCCTGCTCTACCCAGGATGACTCCTACCCTTCTGTAGAAACATGTAATAAAGGTGTAAAATGGAAAGCACCGTTCCCCTGCTAAAAGCAACTCACCACAACCAAGTCAGAACCGTGAGTAAGAGAACAACAGACCCTACAACACCCGGGTGGACAAACTGGTCCAAGTCCTGTGCTCACATTCTCTGTGTCCTGCTTGAAGCATATGAAACCTTGCTCATGAAAATACTGTCTGTGCACGGCTGTTACTGCAATTAACCTAACTACTGTAAGATGCTAAATACTGCAAAGAAATAAATTAAAAACCAAAAACAAACAAACAACCAAACAACCCCAAGACCAAAAAAAACCCCACAATATGCCCCAGGATTCTCAGTGTAGACATTCAAATTACTGGATATTTTTGATAATAATGGCTTCAACCTACATGCTTAAATTCCCCTTCTGCAACATGGCCAGGCTAACACCACTACTTGTGAAGAGCTCGAATATGAAGACAAGAGGTGGAACCCTACAAAGGGTGTAACTGCAATGCAACGTAATGCTGAGTTTGGATAGGGCATAAAAGCACCTGAGAGGCATGTATTGAGTAAGTAACATAAGAGTTATCAGTTACTGTTTGATAAGCACTGCTCCAGAAATAAAGTGAAAGGTGCATATCTTGGAGGGGAGGAAGACGGGCAGGAAGGAGAGCTCATTGTGAAGCACTGTGAAATTAAAAACTGTAGCTCAACACACAGGAATAAAAAAGAAAAATTAAGCCTGCAAGAGTAATTTAATTATTAAATTTCTCCATTTCCAAGTGTTGACTCTACCAATGCCCACAGCTTTTAGCTTTTGTGGGAGTGGGTGCTCCATAGGTGAAGAAAGCTATTAAATCTCTCTAAGGTAGATACTTAAAGATTATAAAATTCTAGAATGAAAGATACCACGCTCCCACAACAATTGCAGGAATGAGGACTCTTGCCTTGAGACAGAGAGATGACAAATCTGAAATTATTTTCAGATGTACTGAAATAGAAATGCCAACGTCACTGAAACAAATGAAACCAGTTATTTACCAAAAGCCCAGAATGTGACATTTTACATCTTCAAAACATTTTGAATATTTGCACTATAACAATGGGTGAGAACAGGAAGCTCCAGTTACTGCTGTCTGCTAGCACAACACTCTGAAACACCAAAATATGGCCTAACTGGAACATCTGTTCCTTCCTTAATTTCTACTCAGAGTACTGAGCTCTGAGATCAAGCTACTCTCTTAAACACAGCACCATGTTAATAAAAAGAATGGTAAAGATTCCATGTTGCATTTCATTTACTTAAAAAAATTACTTACTACTTTAAAAATTTATTTAACCTCTTGTTATCATTAGTAGGATATGTGCTCTCACAAGCTACCAAGTCTAAAAGTACTACCCACAAATTTAAAGCAAAAATTACTTTTAATACAAATTCTGCTGAACATCCGTTTTGAATGATAGAAAGAAACATAATCCATCTTTCCTAGACTGCCTTAAAATTCAGATTTAGGATCCTCAACCTTTTCTCCTCTTCTAAAGAACCACAAGGGTTTCTGCTGATGGGAATCCATACAACCAGCTTCAACCCATGATAGTCAGCTAGAAGATATGCTGTATCTATACTGCATCTATGCAATATAACTAAACTTGTGGTTCTGTGTGAATCCTTCAGGTTCCACACATTCCACGTCAAGCTGCACTCTTGCTATTGAACATGCTTTGCACAATCTTCAAGCAGACCCTGCAGCAGGATCCAAGTTACTGAATTTGAGGTTTCCAGTAAGAAATAAGTGATTTTTCTAACACAGTGTCATCAGCAGTTGTCAGACTAAGCCAGCAATTGCATCCCAGACAGCCCTACAGGTACTATACCTGCAGCTGATTGTAATCCTAATTCATATTTATGCCCAGAGTTCACTTTGGATAATCTATCTAGAAGACAAAGTAGCAGGCCAAAAATAGATGCTTGCAGGGATTTTGCACAGAGCCAGAGTCTGGATGAGCAGAGCAGCAGCTGTGCCCCCAAGATGTACCACATAATGAAGAAAATCTCTTCGGAAGAGGCAGGAGCTTGCTTAGCAGAAGATGAATTAAAAGCTAGTCTGACAAAAGCAAAATTAGATGACCCAGGGGTTCCCATTCAAACAAAACTACTGTTCTGACTGCATACAGTAATTAAGGTCCTGAGGGGACTGTTCCTCTCTTGCAGTAGGAACACTTAGCACAGCTCTCTGAATTGTTAGGGGAAGACAGATAACATCATTACCTGGATATGTATTTTACCCTATTGATTTAACACTTAAGCAACATCTGCTGCAGAAAATAAATACAACTGGATAGTCTAAATCCAGATCTCGATTAGGAAAGTATTTTCAGCTCAAACATAAAAAGCATTAATACTACAAACTTTCTGCCTCTCTCATCTGTCTCCCTCACCCCCCCACCCTCCCCTCTGATTTTTTTTTGGTGGAATCACAGCTCTCTCACTGTGTGAAGATTTGTCAGGAAAGTAAATACATGTGAATACTGAATATTCCGTGACAATGCTTCCATTGTAACTAATGACAGGTGAAATTAAGTAAGCGTAAGGTATAAATATTGATATTGACCAAATACATGCCTCTGACAAAGGGATTTAAAATATCCTACTAGGGATAAGACACCCTTTGGATCAGTTGCTAGATCATCAGGAAGAACATCTTAATGTTGAAAAAAAATACAATCCTAAAGGACAAAAAGAACAGGGAGACACCAATAAATATCAATTGGGTTCTCATACAAAGAGTGCCTCAAGTCAATTTTACAAGCACCTTTATGAGGATCTAGGAGGAGGAGACCCATGAACCCTCTCCAGCTTGCTGTGGCATACTGTCTTGACTTGAAAGCAGCAATAGAATATGCTGAAAATAACTGCATTCAACTTCTACAAATGGAAGATTTAAATTTTTTTTACATAGATTTTTCCTTGAAAATTCATAACAGATCATGAGAATGTAAGTTTTCAAACACTGTGATACAGGCAGATTTCAACCACTGCAGGTTTTCCTTTCCCATCACACTATCAATCATGGTAGCACTTTACATTCTGGAATTCCAAAAACTATGTTGTAGCTCAAGATAAATGTTCTCTTCAATAAGAAGAGTCTAAAACAATCTCTCAGTGAAAAGCATGACAGGACTTTTGAGATTACTCTTAAAGTTATCACAGACCCAACACAAGTGATTTGTTCAAGTTTATGACATGAAGGCTTGTCTCTCAGAATTTTAAATGCCTGGAAAATGACGTATACTACCTGTGTTGGTTTCATGTCCTCTCCCTCAATGCACTGTGCAAATTTTTGATGCCCTATAAACCCCAAGAACATTAGTATCTATATGAAATAATAATTTCAAGATTCTCAGAAAAAAAAAAAAAGACAAAAAGAAGACAAAAAAAGGAAAATAACATTTCAGATTTGACAAACTCCAGCGATTCTCTTGACTTACCATGACCTTCCTTAAGGTGTAGCGTTTGGATCTAATATCATCCATCAGCATCTCATAGGGGGTGAGCTGATATTCTATTGGGAGTGGGTTGTACTGGCGCTCTTGAACTTTCTTAAGTTTAACACCATTCCGTAAATCTCTCATCACTTGCACCCAAAAACGAGCCTGAAGAGAAGAGCCAGAGATTTTATTTGATCCCTTACCCTCGAATACCACCTCGCATTAAACCAAAGCTGTTAATTTTCCTTCCAGGACACCACCAAATATTTACAGCTGTACTATTCTATTTTTAACACATCAGCCAAACCCCATTTTATTTTATATCAGTTTATTTTTAACACTCATGAACGTAACAAAACTGTGTTGCAACTCAGCAGGAGTGCTGGGTCTCACCTCAAGTACGGAAAGAGGATCTGAAATTTTCATACCTGACTGACATCTGTATTCCCACCTCAAGTATATGGCAAGCACATATTCAAAGTTTTTAGACTTACAGCTATTACTATATGAATTAAAACAGTGATTGAATCTGAAACTCTGTTGCCCAGGACTTTACTGCAAAATTTCCCAAAAGTTGTTCTTCAAATAGAAATTTTGGAATGGACTCCAAGTTCTAAGATCTTGCAATCTTGATCCTCTCAGTACTCAACTTCTTTTGCTCTGCCTGTAAGAGCACCACACACTAACACCTCCCTCTCATTTTCTGTGAAGTAGAATGGCTGGAGAGAAGAAAGAACAGGTGGTGGATAGAAGATTGGGAAAGTGAAACCAAGTACTTTTTAAGAATCGCATTTCTCTATGAACTGGCAAGAAGAGTACCTAGAAAATAAAATAAGTTACTTCCTGCTTAAGAGCTTCCCTGTAGCCTTTTTCTTTCATCACTGGAGAAATTCAGCTGGTGACTCTGCCTACTGCCTGACTGCCCCTCTGAAGGGCAGTCAGCATGGTACCTGTCTAAATGTCCAGTCTTTTTTAACTGCAAAAGCTTCCCCATGAAAACAGTCTAAGAAAAAAAGTATTTCTTGGATACTTGTGTTGTTTCATCTGTCTGCAAAGGAGAGTTGAGACTTCATTTAGTTCCAACTTGTCATGAGTTACTATTAATTCATACATTAAAAAAATGCAGAGACTGATTTGAACAGAGTATCATAGAACAGTTTGAGGTGGAAGTACTTTAAAGCTTATCTGGTTCCAACCCCAATGCACCGGGCAGGGACATCTTTCACTAGACCAGGTTGCTGAAACCTGCTCCTGTGCCTCACCACCCTCATTGGAAAGATTTTTTTCCTGATATACAATCCGAATTTTTCCTAATATCTAATCTAAATCTCTTTCAGTTTAAAGCCATTCCATCTTGTCCTGTTACTAAATGTCCCTATAAAAAGCCCCTCTCCAGCTCTCTTGGAGACTTCCTTTAGGTACTGGAAGGCTGCTATAAGGTCTCCCTGGAGCCTCCTCCTCTCTGGGCTGATCAACCCCAGCTCTATCAGCCTATTTCCACAGAAGAGGTGCTTCAGCCCTCCGAGCATCTTTGTGGCCTCCTCCGGCCTCAATCCAATGGGTCCACACCCTTCTTATGTTGGGAGCTACAGAGATGGACACTATTTCAGGTGGGGTCTCATGAGGGCAGAGGTAATAATGCCTTAGTCAAGCTTTATAAAGAAAATAAGCTACCAGCAGTGATGCTGAATCACTGTTCCATTGTTGTCTTACCCAGTCAGCATTTTTCAGTTCATCGAGATCCGTGCTGGATTCATCGCTTGCCTCTTTGTCCATTTCCTGAATCTTCTTCAGGTTCTGCCAATGAAAAGGAAATGAGTCACTAAATGAACAGTGGCATCACTCTCAAGTAAAACTGAAGCTTGATTTTTAATCTCTTGTATCATGTTGTTCAGGTATTCTACTCAATGTTTTATGACTCGAACAGCAATACTGTAAAAGTAACTTGAAACACTATTGGAATACATTTCTCTTCCTTGGAAAGTTAACCTTAAATGCTGGGAACAAACGTTAAGTTTTGAGTATAAAAGTACTTCAGATGATAACCTGCTGTAGGAAAAACTACATATTAAAATGTTTATATCCTTATATTTTTATATGCACAGAAAAACCTTAACCACCTATCAGGTCTGTTAAGCTACAACACAGAAAATATTGCCAGCTTGATAAGGATCCATTCATACCAAAATTAAGGCTTGTTGAATTCAAGTAGCTCATTTTTGTACAAGGAGAAATAAATTATGAGAAATCCTTTACACTGAATAGTGACAGAATTGCAGGTAAATATTGCAATTAATCAGTCTGTATAACATGGGTATAGATTCTGAAATATCAACAATAAAATCATGTGAGGAAGACAAACAGATCCTTCAAAGATGAAAACTGCTACTTATGAACAAGATCAGATCATGCAAATATGGAAAAGATGGTGTGCAAAGGGGAAAATAAAAAGCTTTCATACCAACAAGAATATGAAAAACAATTAAAAGTTTCAGCAGACCAAAGAACAGACAAGCCTGAACACAGAAGGCTGTGGCTTTACACAAACTTTCTTATACTCATCAACACCTGTATATTCAAAAGGCTTTTTTTTTTTTTTTGTTTACTTCTGTACTGAAATATTTTGGAATCAGGAATACAAGCAATTTCTCAGTAATCCACTTCACTTTAATGGAGAGTTTTCCAGGAAATCTTTAACAATGTTTAATTTGATCTGTTTTCTAAGTACTCACTAATATATCTGAAATGGATATTTAAGTCCTTGGCTAACTACTTTTTTTATTTTACGAGACTAAAGCAACAGGTCAGAGATCTGACAGACATATCTACCAAAAGTATTTCTCTCTTTTAAGCACTTAAGCTCTTCCTTTAATGGAACTGAACAATCGGTCTCAACTCAGCTTCTGAGCTTTCCAGAAAAAATAAAAATAAGTATACTTTTAAAAACTTTTTTTCCTCCTGGAAGTAGTTCCCAAACTGCCACATTTACATTTCAGTGTAAGAAATGGAAGCACTGGAAGAGTGCTTAACTTGCACATTCAACAGTGCAAGCACCTACCAAACCTGGCTGCACTGACAGGACATGTGAGTCAGCTACCACAGAGGCTTTGGAAAGAGACCAGATGGAATCTTTATTGTCTTATTCATGTAAGTAACACAATTGCTTCAGTATCAAAGAAGAAATACTGCCCTTGCCCTATCAAAATAAAATACATAATTTACAAGAAGACTCTAAAAATCCATAAATCACCCACACTAACAAAAGCAGATACATCATGGGACAATGTGGGAACATTTTGGCATGGCTTGCAGCATTACGACAGGATACCCCACTGGGAAAGAATGGCTTTGTGGAAACTTCTGTCGGTCCTGGTGCTGCGGTCAGTCTGACACTCACAGGCAACTGCCCTTTCCAAGGGAAAAATGGCAAGAGTGGGTAACATAAAGGCCTTGCCTTTGTGTATTCTGCTGTCCAGGGTTTCTTCTTTTCTGTATCATACAGTTGGAGTAATCATTTCAAATACAGCACCTGTGAACTGTAAATTACTTTCATTCTTGCAAACTGCTAACATCTACTGGTAAACTGCAAAATATAACATCTGATCCTTTTTCCTTTATCTCTTTGTAATCAAAAAGATAACTTCAGTAAATGGGCTCACAACTGTCAGGTTTGCTCCTCCTTCCCATACTGGAAGGTACACTTTAATTTTCTTAAAATTAACGTGTTCCAGCTGCTTAACCCATACTTCAGCTATTCAACAAGACTGGTGACAACCACCCACCTCAGCCACTGTGTTCCCTACCATACAGTTTATGCCCAAAGGCTGATGCTTTTGACTGACATAAATATTTCATGAAGCTAGAAGAGATTACAACCTGGTTTTCTTAACAGCAGAAAATAAGAAGGGAAAAAAAAAAACCACCCCGAGCAGCTGAAAGACCTTCCAAATAAGGTAACCATCTCATTAGTTCCTCTGGAACATCGCTGGAGGGGCAGTTCCTACCCGGAAAGCACAGGTGTAAGTGGTGCTGGCTACCACGCACTGGAGCTCTGCAGGAGCAAAACCTGCCAGCCACAGGAAGAAGTCTCTCCAAGTGCAGATTTATGATACAAATGAGCTGGTACAAGCACAGGCGACTGCCCAAGCTGGGATTCTTTTACTCCCCATCCCTGTGCCGAGGGCTTGGCTGTGGCCCTGGAACCACCGACACCCACTGTGCAGGGATAGTTCATTCCCTTCCCTGGCACCTGGCTCTGGCCCCTAAATGCAGCTCACCATGCAATCAGTGCAGAAGAGTAGAAAATAAAGGAATTTCCATCATTATAGAACTAACAAAGCTTTGGAAGAAACCAGCAAGTGCTCTATGCTTGCAGGAAGTGTTTAGGAAGGCTTCCTTAACTCTTCTACACCTGTCAGGTTCTGCTTGGGAAGGAATAAATTCACTGTGACAAATGATTATGTTTAAACTAGTAGACTAAATGGAACATTAGGGTTTCCCTCCAGCATCCCCCGCCAGCATCGGTGGGTTTCTGCCTCTCTTTCAACAGTAAATTACAGAAACCAACACATTTAAAATACAACAGACCCTTTGTCAGAATTCAACTGTGTTCCAAAACCTGCAAGTAACCTCAGCTGCTGCTGCTGTAGCCACTTGCACTTACCCTTGGGACAATGGCTTAAGAGAAGCTATTACAGTATAATAAATACATGGCCTAAATGGATTTCCATTTCAGGAAGCAGAAACATCTTAAAAGGGTTTTTCTAAATGATCCCAGAATCTCAGACCCATGCCACAGACCCAATTCACCTATTACAGCCTGGGCATTCATTCAGGAAATAAGGGTTGGATGTGTAGGAAATGACTTGTTTCAAGAGCTTTCACTTTATTTAAAACCTTTACAGCATTTGGCCAGTTTTTTTAAAAAGACTGCATTTTGTGACAAAAGCTAGTAATAAAAATATCAAATGTCTTCAAACCTCTTGCTGTACTATTAAAAGCAAGCACTCGATTTGCTGCTGCTGTGTGGCCCACATTTGAGATGTGCTCTTCTGTGCTCAGTGACAGATGGGAGTTTATATAAGACTCTTGTCAGCACAGTGTCAAAGACTCCCTCTTCCATAAAATGCTTTCTAAAACAAAATGCTTTAATGAATGTTGTATTCTAGGGAATCCAGACCTAGACTTCGCCTCTCACCAATTGCAGAACACAATCTACTGCAGTTCCCAGTTTATACTCTTAGTTAGGAGTCACTTGCTCACTGATTAAATTGATTCTTACACTGCTGTCTGTGAAAGGAGAAAACATTCTTGCACATGTAGGCTCAATTTAAACATACATAACATGCACATATGGGAAAAACTGCTTTATATACCTTCAGCTATTCAACATGGGTTTAAATCCCAAGGGCTTAGGCAGCAGCATTACTCTAGGTCTTCGAAAAGACCCCAAACCCATTTAATTCAAACTGGGAACAGGATCAGTTGAATCAGTCCCTGAAAACCTCAAGCTGATGGCAGACAAAGTTCTTCATGTATAGAGGTATGGGCTGATGCAATTTGCTCAGCTCTGGAGAGGGCAATAGTCACCACGCTACTCAACATAACTGTGTAAGAAGAGGCAAAAAACCACAAACCAAGGGCACGTAACACTGACTGAGTGACAGTGTCTGCACCACTTAAGAAAATAAAACCAAACCCTCCCCTCCCCAACACAAACCAGCAGCATTTTCCCTTATTAAAGGTCCTAAATTGAGGGATCAAACTGATCACGATGGAGCTGCACGCACGACGACAACACAGCTGCAAAAGTGGAGTCACTGGAGACTTGGAAGTGTAGGCAAAAGTGAAGTTACGAGCTGAAAAGTTTTGTGAATTAATTTCACAGATCTTTATTTCTCCAGCTGTGCTCTCTGAAAATCCAAGCAGCAGAGTATTTGACAGCTTTTGCAGTCACAAGACTTTTAAGACTAACTCGGCTAATGACTCTATTTCCAAAATAAGTTAGCCATTAACATTGTTTAGGTACCTATTAACTACCTCTATTATCATATTTTATACAAATAATACAGCAGTATAGCCACCTGACTTTTTTCATTAGCTGTTTTCCAACTGAGTCTTTGTATGGCACAAAACTAGGAAAAAAGAAAGGAACAATTTCATTTCTACGCATGTACCCAACTAGAATTTGTATGTTTGCATTTCATACAAATTGGATTGAAATATATCCAGGCAGACTGAAAGAATTACGTTTTTACATTAGAAAGGACAGAAATGAAAGGCAACATGTTTTAAAAGAACAGTACAAAGATGACAGATTGGGAGCTTTCTCTATGTTCCACCAAAAGCCTAATTACAAGGCACACTGTGGATAATGAAATTATGGATGAGTTTTTGACGAGCATGGATTTTCACTGCAATTAGAGATGTAGGCAATTATAAAAATATACAAAGTCTTAATTAGTTTTGGAAGGAATATTAATTTTGATGCTCTAGGGTGTACATCAATGTCTAGAACTTTCTGAGATATAAGTCAAACCTACTGTAACTCATCTGCCTACTGGACACTGATCCCATATTCTATGCATGGTGGTTTTTAGCACCACCTGTGCCAGTCGAGGAGTTTATCACCCACAGGTCTACATCCTACAGGCCAGCATCACCTTTATTGGTACCACTCACAGAGTCACAAAGTGCTTGAGGCTGGAAGAGATCTCTGGAAGTCAGTTGGTCCAACCCCCCTGTTAAAGCAGGCCCACCCAGAGCCAGTTGTCCAGCATCATGTCCAGGCAGCTTTTTAATATCTCCAAGGACAGAGAATCCACAGCCTCCCCAGAAAACCTTTGTCAGTGCTCAGTCACCCTCACAGCAAAAACAGTATTTCTGGCTGTTCAGAGGGAACCTCCCGTGTTTTAGTTTGTGTCCACTGCCTCTGGTCCTGTCACTGGGCACCACTAAAAAGAGCCTGGTGCTGTCCTCTTTGCACTCTCCCCTCAGGTATTTAGAGACATTGATGAGATCCTCCTGAGCCTTCTCATTTCCAGACCGAACAGCCCTGGGTCTCTCTGCCTCTCCTCACGGGAGAGCTGTTTCAGTTCTTCATCATCTTCCTGGCCCTTCCCTGGACTCTCTCCATGATGTCAGTGTCTCTCTTGTCCTGGGGAGCCCAGAACCGGACCCAGCACTCCAGCTGTGGCCTCACCAGTGCTGAGCAGAGGGGGAAGATCACCTCCCTCAACCTGCAGGCAACATGCCTCCTAATGCAGCCCAGGACACCATAAGGCTTCTTTGCAGCAAGGGCACATTGCTGGCTCGCTCAGCCATGAAGTGCACAGGGAACATTAACTCCAGGAGAAGGCAAGACCGGGCAGCAACAGGGAGCCAAAGGAGGACTGGGGCAGATATCCCTTCAAAAGGGCATGTTCACAATGTGGATAGAGCCCTGGTGAATCCCCTGTCTGATCCAGAGCAGTAATTTTGCATTCCTTTGCTTGCATAGTCTCTCCCTGTCTCTCTCAGTCACACTTGATGCCATTTCTGAGCAATGTGTGTGACCTTTTCAGATACTTCACAGCAGGAACATTTGCTTTATCTCATGGACATCACTCATTTGTGCCTAGATTTCTCTCTATGGCCAGGTGCCAACAAAGGTTATGTCAATGACGTTTGGACGATCCGGAAAAAGATGAATCTTTTCTTTTACATGCGTCCATTTTTAGCAGATATTCAAACTACCTTGCCCCCTGCCATATATGTGTTCATTTCCTTCACTTTGTGGACCATTTCCCCCTCCAAAACCATTTTTAAAAAGGAGAGAATCCCTTTCTGTGGAATTTTCTTACTGCAATTTTGAAAGCTTACTTCTTGACATGAAAAACAAGCTGTACTCCATCTTTGTTATCAGCTGTAAAAGCTTAAACAGCAGGACAACAAGAGTCAGGAGGTCTTGGCCCATCAGAAGAGCACTCCTGGATAGCAGCAGATGGTACCCAGGGTGGGTCTGCAGCAAGGGCACCTTTCACCTTGCTGCTGGCAAGCTGAAAAACACCCCAGTAAACTTGCTAGAAAAACTTCATTTTGCAAAAAGAAAATTTTTAGTTGTTTACTTTTTTAAACAACTGCAACAGCAGTATCACATCTCTCTCAACTCTGTACATCCTGTGCACCCACTACATTAAACATTTCACACTCTTTAAGAATGGAAGTACTCTCTCCCTGTCTGCATGTCAACTTTACTGCTGACCTTTCATACGCAGGGAATCAGACTGGAAATAACCATATGGCATCAATGATGTGACAAAGTGCCTTAAACATTGCATTTGACGTCCATTGAGATGATGTGAACAGCTCACTCATCGCTTCATCATTTCTGATTAATACACTCACCCAAATTCATGCCAGTACAACCCTTTGTGAATCTACGCTCTATTTGTTACGTGACAGATGATGACTGGGGGACACGTGACTCCTCAGTATAAATCCTAGTGATAAAACATACTACAACCTACAGACCCATCCCTCCTACCCACCAACCCATCCTCTTGAAATCCTGGACTTTCAAAGTCCTGATAAGTTTTCATAGGGCCAAATTGAAAACAGCATCACAGCAATATTTTCCCCTGCCTCTTTCACAGTTTATTTCCCATCTAAACCTGTTCTAGGCTGCAGCATAGGGCAGGTCAGATTTAGTTCACTCCAAACAAGTGAATTTCTGCAGATAAAAATTCTCCCTCTTCCACTACAGTGAAGCTGCCTATTTAAGCATTTACTGACCAAAAAATATGAACCTCATATACCTGGAAAACAGATACCCAGATGCCACTCAGTGGCCCTAGAAGGAATCCAAGTAATTTCAAAGTAATTTTTATCCACAGGAAAGTTATTTTAAGTAATTTCAGAGGATTCCTTCCCCTTTTTGGTGTTTTTAATTTCATTTTGATCTTACATCCACAACTGTGTCTGGGTCTGAGGGAATCTAAAGGAAGATCTCCAAATAAAGCTGTTATTTTTTGAAATAAACTAACAGCGTGAAATTCCTGGCATCTTTAGTGTCAAATCCACAGTATTACACAGTATAATTTTTTTTTAATTGGAACTGATGATTGTAACTTGGTTCTTTTCCCCCAGTTCTCTGCCAAGGCAATCACCACAAATTCATGACAACAAAATTTCCTTACTGAAGTATTCAGTGTTTGTCTCCTTTATACCCAATACTTACATGACACTAATGAAAGGAAAAGAAAAAATGAATTTACTAGAAGAGTATTCAACCGTACTCCTCATGACCTAAGATTCTGCTTTGTATGTGCAAGACAGAAGAGCATGTAAACAATAGCACAGCTTTTACTGGCACAAACCTAACGTGATCACATGATCCCTGCTTGCCTCAAGTATAAACTATAAAGGTCATTTTCAAATGGTGCAACACGATTTACAGCATTCCACCTCATATTTTCTTCATACCTGCTTTTTATTTTGTACATTACATTATTTTCAAAATTAAATAGCTTCCAAATCTATAGCTAGATAAAAGCTATGACCAAGGACCAAGGACATCATAGACCTGAAGTATTCTGATTACAAAAGCTGCTTTCAAGATAATTTTCTTGGTAATTTCTTACATGCCTACTGAGGGACTGATCCAGAGTAAAATGAAATAAAAAGGTCAAAATTCTGGCCCTGGTTAGGTGCAGCAATAAAAGTCTTACTGATTCAGTAGGGCCAAAATTCCATCTACAAGGATTACTTCCTTTGACCTAAATGTGCTTTGAATCAATGCCTAATAGCCTGTGAGAGGCAAATGGTTTTTTTCATTTGGGATTAACTCATAGTATGCTCTATGGTGTGATCAGATGTCATTGGGTTTTTATGCCCAATGATAAGGTGATTAAATAATTTGCAAATTCGAAATGCCTTTCCGGTTTTTTTTAATGATTTTTAAAAGATTATTGTTAAGACACGATTTTAAACAGTTATAGTCCACAATATTCTACTGTGACATGGACAACAGAGGTGCCCTATTACTGCTCACTGTGGCCAAGGTGTTTGAGAACTACTGGAAACATAATTCCTCTCTGAGCAGAAAGAAGAACTCTGAAGGGTCTTATCCCTGCGCCTCAGCATGGACTTTTGCAACAGCTTTTGAGTGAGGTGTTTCCAGCATAGGTCCCTCAATTAACATATCCAGTAGTTAAAAGCCAAGATGGGAAATGAATTATGTCAAGGTTTGGGAGACAGATTTAGCATGGAGATCTTGTAGCCCGAGTGCTCCCTGTACCAGGGGTATTGGATGCAGATGTCCCATAACACAGGCACTTCAGAAAACAAGTGGCTCTTCAGCCATGCTGACACTGTCAAAATTGTCCTTGTATGACACTGCTTCAGTCTAAAAATTGCTTTCCGTTTGAACAGGACTGGAGAAGAAGTGGAGATGAAATTTGACCCTGTGCAGCAGAAAAACATCTCAGAAGGATTCTCCCTCCTGGATGATGCATCTCCCCCAGAAAGGAAAGAGCAGCAGCCCTTTGTGTCTCTGGCTGGTTTGCACCTTCCACCATCAGCGTGATAAAAGCTCTCTTGGGCTGCTCTGAGGCTCATCTGACCCTTTAAGGAGCTGATTCAGCTCATTAACCTGACAAGGAGTAACTCCTTTATTTTTTTTTTTGCTTGATATTTATTGCATTTGTTCCCTAGAACCAGAAGAAGGAAAACAGTGGGAGTACGTGTGCGTGGGTGGAACAGATCTGCCTCTTTCAGCAGCAAAATTTTTAGGTCAGCCTGTAAAATCTTATCCTGCTTTTCAAAGGTACTGTAGATCTTGAATTACAAAAGAAAAGGAAATCCTTCCGGGATTTATTAAGAAAAAGAAATTATGAAAGCATTGTTACTTGACAAGTTGGCTTCAGTGAAGAAAGCAGCTTTAAGAAATGAGTTTCCCTTGCTGCCCTTCCGCTCACCCACCAGCTTTCCAGTGCTACCAGCACCCAGACTGTTCCAATACAATTGCTCGTGAGGCCACTCTGCAGGCCAGATCACTGAGACTATCTGCAGTAAATATCATCCTTAAAGACACTCTTCAGCCAGACCCGTTAATTGCAGCGGTTCACAGGATGGCCTTTTGGCCAATAACAACAGCCAAACAGGCAGTGAACAGAAGCACTGTGACCTGAAGGGGAAAATGTTTCTATTTTTAAAGTTGGTTCTGCTGTGAACCAACAGCAGTTCAGTGTGACAGACAACAAACCAATCACACAGCAAAAGGTAAGAGAAGCTGCTGACTGGGGACAGAACACAAGCAAGAAGAATCTCAGATAATTCTCAGCAAAGAGAACTCCCTTATGGGAAGAAGCTGAGGAAGAACAGGCAAAGCTCTGACACTTCATAACATCCCTGAAACACCAGAGAAGCTTTTAGACTCCAATATGTTGCATACATGCATGCAGGAATGGGTGCATGTATGCATTGTGTTACCCTCCAAGAAAATCGTCTGTTTTACTCCCAAATAGACCAGTCACAATTAATAACAAATTCTGAGGGATGTAAATGGTTACAAGCCAAAACTAAAAAAAACCTCAGCTTAAGAAGTGTCCTTCCTGAAAACTACAGATCATCTCCTCAAGCATCTGACTTCCCTACTGGCTGGGTACAGAAGCGACTTTGTAAGCCAAATTCACACAGTGATGAGCTCAAAAGCAGAAAACCTTCTCAGAGTGCTTACCTCTTTTGCACTTTTAATTTTGGCCAGGAAAGTGTAGAGCTCCATTGTCTCAGCAAACAGAGCCCGACACACCGCTTGATAGTGGTTGGGCGCCTCCGATCGGGTTGGCAGGTGGGCAGCACACAGCTAGGGAGGAAAACAAATAACAGCATCAAAACAATGCCCCATTGCTTTCATCAATGCTACAGAGCATGAGATAACATGAAAGTGAACGCAACTGAGTATCAAGGGCACAAGCATCCATGAGACATTTCAGTTTAGTCAGAAATTGGGGTGTATTTTCTAAACCTTCTGTTCCTGTTTGTTTTATGAGAAGAGTACTATAGGGAATGGTTGACCATGTTCTGGAAAATCAAGACATCGCCTTTTCATAGCCAAAAAAAAAAAAAAAAGGACAATGTAATTGTGAAAACAACCAATCTTGCAGTAGCAAATTTTGGGGAAACATACTTAATTCAAACCAGCTTTAACAGTAAGTGTTAAGACTTCCTATGAATGTGGAAGAGAACTGTATCCCCACCAGTTTATGAAAGGATGGAAGGCAAAGCAAGGAAAAAAGTACAGTGTAATCATCATGCTGAAACTCTGATCAGAACTATTTCAAGCAGTACAAAGATTTTAAAAATCAGCAGGAGCTATGGAAGCACAGGCTTATTGCTTTGCCTCAGACTTTTATGAACGTTTCCAAACACAGACATAGCTAATGCAAAGGAACACTAACAGGTGTTTTCATATATGCTAAACTTGAACAACTCTGAAAGCCTACTCAAATCACTAGTAACCATTCACAATTACTGATGAACAGTATTGCTTTTAGAGCAAAACATGCAGCTCCTGTTTCCAAGAAGAGAAGTTTCACTGAAACCAGCCTTTACATTTCAAACTGAGAACCTGAACGGTATGAGCAACATCCAGCTTCATGAACATGCAGCTTCTACTGCTGTAGAATATCAACACTGATGCTAACAGTTGCAATATCATTTTTCCCCTAAGTCAAATCCATCACCTGCAAGTATTCATCACAGAAATATCGGCTGAAAACAGACGGAATAAAATAACACCTGTAATTTGTTTCCTAAACACTTTTAAATTAAAAAAAAAATCCCAAAGCTGAAACTTGAGCATCCATACCATGTATCATACTGCTGTATATGTAAAAATAAAAGTCTTAATCGAAGCCTTAAAAATTTGTCTTGTTTCTGTGGTTGTATAGCAACTATTTCTTATATATATAGCCACATTCAGATCTCCAGAACTAAAGCTTGAGACCAAAGCCTCTTTAGCAGAAGAGCCCTTAATTAGCCTAGTGGCATACTTGTCTAAATCTCTCCTGTTATCACAGCGAACGCTGTGTTTACGAGGGGCACGACGCATGTAAAGCTCAGGCTGCTTGTCCATATTGCTTTCCATTTGATTTAAATCCATACTGCCACTAAAAGGTGTGGTCCCGTGGCCTCCAGCTGTACAAATCCATGGATGCCCTTACGCTGGCATGGGAGTTCGTGCCCTAACTCAGGGAGGATTACTCATCCAGACAAAAATTAACGATGTGAAGGAAGTGGAGCAGGAGACAATTACTCTTCATGGCACAGACACATACACAGAAGTGCAGGCAAAAAGGAGCAAGGAGAACGTGCTGCCAGGGTGGGAAAAGGGAGGAAGGGCTGAACAATTGTGTTTGGGTACAGTCAGACTTAGACTGGCTCAACCTCATTGACAAGTTGCTCTCTGAGGCCATAGGCTCCTTGCTATCTTTTATTTCTTCCCATTAGAATAACAATCCAGAGCTCAGTGGTCAGGTTTGGCCAACTCCTTCGATAAACTTTTACAAGCACAATTTGGACTCCTACAATATCCTGTTCTGATTATGCACCCCCATATATTTATCTCCTTTCAGTTGTAAAAAAGAATACACATACGGAAAGTTTATACGTGTGTGTGTGTATATTTTTATTCCTTCCTATGTATTTTCCTTCCATGTAGGAAATGCAAGGCAGCCATGTTCATGAAACTGCCCTTGATCCCCACACTTCAAATTTTATGTCGTTTTACAGTGGAAGGCCAGAATTTTCTTACACTCTTCAAATTTATTTCTGGATAATCACAAGGACACAGTTGACATCTGTCTCCCTTTTTCTCCCCATCCCCCTGCTTTTTTTTCCTTTTTTCTCCTTTCCTTTTTTTCCCCCTTATTTTTCTCCTTTTCTTTTTTTTTTTTTTCCTTTTGAACAAATCAGATCCTCTCCTTTGCAGATAAAGGGAGAAAAACCAAAACAGATGCATGCCTAATGTGTGCAATAGTGAAAATACATACCAAAAAGACAGACTCTACTAAACATTTCCCTTAACTTAATGAAAACATTAGAATATTAGACCAAATTCTGAGTATGGTTGTGTTCTTTTTTCTCAATAATGAATCATGTCCTTACTTGCATTGCCTTACTATGTTTTCATTTTCTGGTTATTAATTATAGAACAGATAAAAGGGTTTCATTCTAAAATACACCACTTACAAGAATAAAAATAATAGCTACAGTAATTTCGAAAAAGATCATAAAATGGTATAAGGTCTTCATAGCTGAGAATAAAATTTTATTATTATACAGACTACACACAGGTTTTTAAGAATCCTTTTTTTCTTTATTCAGAGGCATGTTAATTAGAAACAATTTGCATCAAATATTGAGAAAGTTAATGAAATGCAGCAGTGACAAGTTCAAGCAGGGAATGGTTGTAATATTGATTCCATTATTGAACATAAAGTAAAGGGGGAAAACAAAAAGCCTGCTGCTGAACTTAAGGTACAAAAGCAACCACGAAAACCTGACCATTTGCTTTGCAAACCTTGGGCTGCAGGTATTAAAAGAGGGCCAGCAGCTCCCACCAACTTTCATGTTCTGAGAAATCAGTCTCTGAGTGATCTTATATTATGTGAAGATGCATTACATAATAAAACTCCTTGTGGTAATATTAAGTCAAACGACTTAACGTGATATTTTTTGATTAGGGAAGGTAAGCCTGAAGAAAAAGGAAAATGTAAATAGGACAGACTGATTTTTTTCTCCCCTTCATTGTAATATATTGTACTTGCACATTGGTTCAGAACGCATGACAAGCTATAACTTCTGCATGAGAAAATACCACAAAATCCAGGCAGGCAAGGCAAATCAAGTATGAAATGTCACTTCTAGCCTGAGTTCAGGATATTTATCCACTTTAAAAAATTTAAAATCTTTAAGTTTATGGTAGTAGTGTTTGAAAAGCTATGTTACTATAATACACAAAAATCCCAGTCAGAATGTTTTAATAATGGAGTTATGAAAGGACAGCCACCTAATAAACTCCTCCTCTTACCATGTCATACTGGTTGTGGTGCAAGAAGGATTAAGATCACATATGCAGTCTTTTCCAGTCATTTTGAGGTTGTATGCTTATTCTGACACTTGTCTTTTCATCCCTCATGATACAACATTCCCTAAAGGGAATGAACTCAAACAGTGCTCAGGGCTTAATACAAGGACTGTTTGTTCTGCTTCCAAGAAGTCTCAAAAAATGTGGCTCAAAACAGATTATGTGGTCTTTGCAAACTGGTGAAATAATAAAAATATTATCAACTACTGAAACATTAACTAGCTCAGCCTGTAAATATTTCCATTTGCAATCATTGTGAAGAGCTGGCATTTTTGAATTTTTTTTTTCTAACTGAGCCTATCCAAAACCCCAGCTTGACCCAAAGCATTCAATCTTTGCTTAGATCACTAAGAAGATTAGAGGCTCTTTCCATCCACATTCAGGGTTCACAGGAAAAAAAGGCATTATGTAAATATCATAGCCTTGCCAGCTCCTCCAACTTCATCCTCAGTTGACTAGGAAACAGGGTGCACCAAGCCAAAGCAGCGCTAGCAGGAATCACAATTTAACCATCTGAAGAGATCAAACAGCATTTCTTGCATTTGTTTGAATATATTCCAGCAAGGCCTCCATAAAATTACAAAAAAATACAACCGACTCACCCACTAAAATGCAGGTAAGTTTTGAAAAACCTTTTTGGCTCGATACATACTGGAAGCTTCGTCAAAACACCTGGGCTGCTGGAATTAAGATTTCAGAAGACAAAAAGTGTTTCCACTTGTAATCATCTTGGGCAGAGGGCCTGGATGAATGGACCACAAAGAAGAAAAGGATTTCTTTTTCCCATGGGCCACAAAGACAGGCCATTGATATTATGCAAAACATATTACCAGCCTGCAAATGCCAGGCTTGTTAAGTGTTTTGAAAGCCTTGGAGTATTAACAGAGACTTAAAAGATGTACTTTTTCTTAAGCAACAAGAAGAAATTACTTTAACCAACAGATCATTGAACATGCAACTGTACTAGGTATTTGCCTCATCCTTTGCAGCATAGTACTGCAACAGGTTCACAAAATAAAACTCAGCTTGAGATGCTTTTCAAGTCAAGGCTATTTTCTGAAAGATTTTATCTCCATGAAGATAAACTAGAGTTTATGATTAGGCTTTTTTTTTTCATATATATCCTTTTACATATGAAAATGAACTTCAAGGAGCCACATGTCTCACCAGAGAAATCCTACCAAGATGGTACCTGCATATTTGTAAAACTCAACCAAGCATTTTGCTTTGCTTTATTATCCAGAATAACATTGAAGGACGAGCTGTTCACAGGAATAAGTATTTTCTCATGAGTCTGTGCGATGTTTCTGCCTGCTAGGACCACCCCTGGGCACAGTACCTATGACTTAGGCACAGTGCAAGTTCTGAGGTGGCTTTCACAACAGCTGGAGCCAGTTCACCTGCTTCCCAGCACTTCAGAGCTGCTCTCTCAAACACTCCAGGCAGAGATTTGCCCCTGGCTCTGCTACTTGTAACTGTGGTGGGCCAAGGACCAGCTGATCCCTCTGACAAAGGGTTTTAGGGGAATACTATCAAGGAAAGACTGCAATAAGACAAAAGGGATGGGAGCAGAGGTAGCTATTAATCCACAAAATAAGTGAACAGAAAATACAGAAAGCATTCACAGAAAGTTACTCTTCACCTGCAAAAGTTTGGTAACTTTTTAATTGATATCTTAAATGATGTTTTGCAAGTGACATGTCATGTCAATGTGTGACCTTCCTAGTTAATTTTGCACGCCTCAAGGAAAAGGTAGGTTTTGTGGAAACTGAAGCAAATTGCTAGTACCAAGCACATCTACCTCGGTACTGAAGTGTTCTCCAGCACTCTGGTAAGGCCTTCCCTCGTGCTGGTATTCGTTGTTTCGATCATTGCTTTGGGGTGGACAAGAGAAGTACCACACAGTTCTCTACTTTCACAATTTCCAAATTTAATGTTTTACGTGATCCTCCCCATAAAATGACTTAATAAATACAGTGTTTCTTTACTGATTTTCCTTTCTAGTCTGAAACTGCAAATGCAGCAGCAAAGCTATTGCATTTAGCAATAACAGGTATAATTTGATGAAATAATGGCCTTGGTTGGTTCTCTCTTTCAGGACTGTAAGAAGGATACAAGCAGGTGGCTGCTGAAATTAAAGCCAAAACTGCAAATGGGAATTAGATGATGCAAGGATTGAAAACAGTGCTTTGCATAGGATCTTGATCCTTAAAGAAATGTCCACTTGTCTGTATCAGATAACTGTCATCACTAACTTCCCTTTGCTTTGCAAAGTCTAAGGATTAAAGGCCTTGAACAAATTATTTATATATATGCTGAAATGTCAAACAGGAACGGACTAACAAATGTTTACAAATGCCCTCCTGAGTCAAAACTTAAGTGAGCATGGAAGTAAAGCTGACAGACTCTCCTCACGTGGGTAGGCTGTGCTGGGAAATGCTGTTGTGCGGTTTTGTATGCTGGCGTTGTTTCAGAAACACAAAGCAAAACACAAGGATTCAACAGTGTTGAGGACAGAACTGGTGCACAGTTAAGGACTCCCTTCCACTATTTTCTCCTGAACAGAATCTCTGCCCTGACACTGCTTCCTTCAGGTACCAACTGTATTGAGGTGCCGAGCACCACGACTCATTTTCTTTCTTAAAATCTTAACACTACACAACTATCTGAAAAGTCTTAACTTTTCTTAACTTACTTTTCCATGCTATTAGACTGAATATAAGCAGTGATGAGAATCTTGATAAAATTTTAACAGACAGCAACTGCAAGACTAACACCTCACTGAACTGTCTCACCTATAAACTTGAACCTTATCCAACAACAGACAATTAAAAGTGAAGACAATTTGTAATCTGTTACAGTTATATGATACCATCTTTAGGTAAACAAGTCTTAGAAATATTTAACATAATTACAAACACTTTTGAAAGTACTTAAAACTCACATTGGTGCTAGGAAAAGGAAAGCAAACTCCAGTAAATGTTACTGACTACATCTCAATTTTTAAGCCAAATCCTGTATTTTTCATGCTCAGTGAACCCTATTCTCACTCTTTATTAGCTTTCTAAGAATGAAGACCTTGACTATCAAAACACACTTTAAATGAAAGTCAACCTATGTTTTTTGAGACAATGATTATTTCCACTGGGCATTTTGAAATTAAGTTTTCAATGACTGACTAATTTTATGTACTAGTGCAGACTTCTTGACAAAGTTGCATTTGTATAAATTCTCCTTTCTACTTGAAAGCTGCTAGGGTATTTTTACCCCTCAAATACAGCCCCCTGCATACAGCTGTTTCTGGATTATGTGTTAGGTGTATTGTTACACTGTCTTTACACAGTGGACTAACAACATCCTGCTTCTCAAAGAGACTTGTTTCAAAAGAGCCAATTAAGTGAAAACCAATTCTGCATTCTCTCTTAGTTTCAGAGCAACTGTGCTCTGTTGTTTCTTAGCAGGATAATGGAGGAATTAATAATATAAATATGCAGTAATCTGAATTTCCTAGCTCTCGTTCTTTGACTATTCAGTGGAACATCAATGGGATTATTCATGGGCAAGGGAAAAAACCTACCATTTATATTTTTCCCATTTTTTTTTTACATGAAATGTCAATCCCTGCAACATTTAGCAAAACCACTAGGTAGCCTGTCAGCAACAACTGTTTTCTAAAGCCCTCTGCTTCACAAGAAGACAACAGCTCATTGGGCAGCTCTCATCTGTACCACTCACGCATCCGCATTTCATGCAGGAGCAGCAGAGTGAAGGATGAGACGGAGGCATCGGGGTAAGAAAACCAGCTTCAAAAGCAGAGTAGAGGCGTAGATGGGAAAACATGATAAAACTGGATAATTAAAGGAGAAGGGGAGTGGCTGTGCATATTCACAGGGCTACCTGCAGTTATTTAGCTAACAGCCCATTAAGCTGTGGAACCACCCTTCACATTATTAAATAACTTAGACCTGAACAACTGCTAGCAAAGAGCTGCACCCCTGTAATGCCATTTTGTATGTCTGTCTGCCATGTTTCTCAGGCCCTCCTTAGGGCTGGAGGGTGCCTTCTGCTACTACTGAACTACTGCTTCTGTTCAGGAGAAGAGAGGAGAGGTGGTTTTGTACCAGGATGCTCGGCATATGTAGCAGAGAATGAGGGCAGGACAGAAGCCCTCCCTTCTTCCCCTCTCCCCAAGACCCCACACAAGCAGATAAAGCAGCGATTACACTCAGGCTGCTGCTTGAAAAAAACCAGAGAATCTCAGGAAAAAACAGCAGAAAACAGTGGAGTTTTCAAGCAGTGTAAACGAGAAAACAATCTGTTCAAAAGGTACCATAAAATGTTGGGGAATGGCTCTCAAATCAGATACCAAATCACACTGACACACATAGAAAAGGAAGGGGAGAGAACTGCAGAAGAGAGGCTGGATCTCTCAGCTTGTGAATAACGCCCATCAATCTCATCACTACACAGCTCAGATGTTTGTATACTTTCCAATTGAGAGACAATATATTAATGTAAGGCAGTTTTATTCATGAGCCACTTAAACTCCAATTAAAATATATCAACTAAAATAAAAACACGCACTTTCCTTGGCAGCAATTTACAGTTCACACACAAAGCTTTAAAGTGTATGTGTGTGTGGGAAGCTTGTTTGTTTTTATGTAAAGTGCTAAAATTTCTCTCAGTAGGCATAATAACAATAATAATAATTTGCTTTCATGTTTTGTCCTGAAGCATGACTTTTTTATTCCTATCCAAAAAAACAGATTTCCAGCTGCATAACCAAACAGACAGCATTACTAGGCATAACAAGCTTTTAAACTTCACTCCCAATGAAAAAAATCGAGTAACTTCTAACCAGTCTCATTTTGCTTTCATTAGACCTCAGCATATGGAAAGCTATCCTACTCCTTCATGTATACCTACTCCTTATTTGTAGTACCTTTGTCAGGGAAATCAGGTCTTGGAACACTGATTACATGAAAAAGGACTACAGAAAAATTCTTTCTCTTCTTGTTGTAGGCAAGTATGCTTAACACTTTTCTCTTAAAATGTATAGCCACTGAATCTACATTGCAATTGTCTTATCAAGCATATCAGTTACATAGATGTTAAACATATGCCACTCTGAGATAGATCGGTATGAACAAAATTATTTAACCCACAATTTATTAATTAAATTGATTAAGTAATTTTGATTCAAATATATATCCTTGCTTATTCAAACAGAACAGATATGTAATAAATCAGAACTTTAAAAGTGTCATTTTCTCCTCAGTTCCCTCTGTTTGTAGTGGTGGTGCCCTTTTTTTGTCCTTTTCCTTACACACACTTCATTCCTGGAAATTGTCTCCAGTATGGTAATTACTAGAAATTTATCTACCTGGAGCCAATGGCTCTGACACACTCCCTGTGCATAGGTGGGATTAACCACCTGTAGGGACTGCAGATGGTGTTTATGCTGCCCTGAATGCTCAGGGGCTCGAGGCAAAGACAACTTTGCTGCTTTGCCTCCACACGTTTCTTGTCCAACGGCAGCAGCAGGAGTAAAAGCACCACTCTGTCAAGTATTCAAGGCCACTTCAAGCACCCCAAACTGTGCTGAGTCTGCACTGTGGGGACTGTAGTTGTGCTGTTGGGGCTCTGTCACAGCCTTGCAGTCCATGCCTGCACATATTCTTTCTCCCTTGTGATATTAGGAATTATGAATTTTATTTTGTTGATGCATCTGAGATCAATGCAAAGCCCATTGAGCTGGTCAGGAATCTTTTCTGATATGGAAAATAAAAAAATTCTGGATCAAAGGCATGGCTGACGAAATCACATATGATGCTACAGCACATTTCTCCCTGCTCTGTTGGTCCATTTGCACTTCCATCTACTCAAAAGATCTTGGTCTCCATATGAACATTTAGGATGGACAACTGCAGTGAATTATTAAGCACCTTGCAGTAATTGATAGTTTTCTTGAAATCTTAGGTCCTGAACTCATAGGAATATATAGGAACTATAACCTTCACTATTTCTAATGAAGAGATTGTGAAGATTCTAATACATTTGAAAGGCTGACCTCTTGCTCCAATCTTAAAATATATTAGTTTTCTCATTTTTTTTCATGACTTCTTGGAGGGGAGAGCAATGAGTCTTTGCTTCCAAAAGAGATGAGCAACACAGACCTCAACACAAGATGAGAACCCAAAGATGGAGAGTAAGAGAGGTTGTCTCTTACTAATAAACTAAATACAAGAACATTTCTTCCTCTTCCCTAGGGTTTGGCTGTTCTAACAGTTATCTTGTTTATTTCAAAACATGCCACTTGTAGAAGGAGGCCAACCCATGCACCTGGGCTAATTTCTGACTGCAAAAACAAGCACAGTTTGCTATATTTTTAAGAAAACCCTACTTGTACTTTCAAATGCTGAGCATTCTTTTGGAAATGAATTTACTTGTACACTCAGAAAAAGATGCACTGGAAAACATCCACATAGTTTAAAGCATTTGAAGAATCTTTCCAACCCTTATTACCTTGCTTTTAACTAGCATAAAATCATTTTGCACTTTAGGTTATTTCAACCACATGAGATAAGTCTCACCATTCTTATCTGAAAAGGAGCCTTGGAGTAAAAAGAATGTTTCTCAGTAAAAGGGACGTGTCCTCCATAGAGAACAGATCAGGGAAAAAACACAAACAGCAAAAAAAAAACAGTAAAAAACCCCACACTCCACAATGCAGCTACCAGCCACCGCTTCATCAAAATCTTATTATCTGAAGGGAAAAAGAGAAAATGGAGGGAAGCAAACCATTTTTCTAGTTCTCCAGTCAAGTGCTGCATGACTGCTTTGTTTTCAAACACAGCTCTCAAAATAATTAAACTATTTTGTGCCAAGCACTCTAAGGACCTGCACCATAGGTAATTATTTACCTGTTCTCAGCTACACATCATGAAAGATATATCTCTACAAGTCAGGCAGGAACTCCCAGCTCTGCTCCTCAACTTCAAAGCTACCTTTAAAACCCCTGGCACTTGCAGAGGCATCTACTACATGTCCCTTGAAACAGATGCTTTTACATGATAAGTCTATCAATGCCTTCCAAAGCAGAAATATAAAAGGAATTAAATCTCTGGAAGGTAATTAATACTGTAGTGACCTCGGTCCATGCACAGTAAGGTTATCAAAGGGGTGATCATGGTAGAGCACTCTCCTGCGTGTATTCAAAGACCAATTGTTACTCTTGGACAACTCTTTTCTGTACTAACATTTTTCATGATAAAACCACTTTTGAAGGCTGAAAGTCAGGGCAGTTATATTTTTAAAAAACAAGACTTTAGAGCAAAGTACAGTAACTAGAAATGCAAGTATATACATCTATTTCAAATATTGCTACCTTCAGCAAGATGAAAGCCGGTTTAACACCAACTTCATACTGAACTTCATAGCAATGGATAAAGGGACATACCTAAGGCATTGGCAAAGTGCCTCAACTGGAGTTAGTTGACAGCTCTGAACCAAATTTAGGATGTACCATCACATCTACGTAGATTCTGGCGTAAAACTGATGAGTGTTAAAGCTTACAGATTGCTCTGTCTGCAAAGATAACTTAAAACATCACTGTCTTGTCAAAAAGCCCAAAACTGTTTCTAAAGGCCTTTTTGCCAGTATCCTTAATTATATATCAGTGTCCCACAAGAAAGATGGCTTCAAGAGGAATGTGGGGGAAGCAGGGAAGGCGAGAGGGGCTCAGTTCCCTCAAACTCTGCATGACACCAGCAAAGAGCTGCCAAGAAACCACTCTGCTTGCAGCACCTTCATTAAAAGGCCTACATAGCTGCCAAACTACCCTCAAAGAGAGGTTATCTTTATCTCTCAGACTGGTAAAGAAAATTAATAATCCTTTTATTGTGGTAGGCACATAAGACAATAGAGGTTTGTGGGGGGTGCCTAGTTATCTTTGCTGGTTATCTCCCCTCAGCTGCTCGCTGCCCTGCACCCAGGCACAAGCAATACCTGCCCGGAGATTACAAACCTCCCGAGTTTCACCTTCACAGCAGGAAGTGTCCTGAACACAACAGAAACGCCCATCCTGTTTTACCTGCTCACTTGACCATAGAGCCAGGCTGAGGGCAGATGGGTGCCATCCATGCCCTGGCCACCAGGAGAGCACCTGGAGGGAGCAGGCATGTTCCCTCTCTCCCTCTTCCAGGCAGGAAAGCAAACCCAACTCGCAGTGTTCCAAGGTAAGCTTTTTTGGTTTTTTGAAGGTTTCTGGTATGGACAGATTTCAGCACTTCTGCTGAAGGTGACACCATGAGGCCAAGTGTCTCTGGCAACCAGACTCCATTGGAAAGTCCCTGGCAAAGTGCCTTGGCTCCAAACACAGTAGGCACCATTACCAGGGCAAGAAATTGCAATAAACACCCTCCTTTGCTCACCAGCACACTCAGATGTGAAAAGGACTGACATCACCCTTTTAAAAGGAGCACAGTGGTTACTTTCAAAGTAAAGCTGACCACGTGTTGACCTCCAGTTACACTGCCCAGAATGAAAAATCAGGACAACTGTTTAAGACACCAAATGACATCACTTTAATTAATGAAAGCTGTCTATCAACATAATTCACTTAAACACTTGTCACGTTCAAAGCTGCTTTAAACTTACTTTGAAGGGATTTACATGAACTGTCCCCAGCTTTCTTCATCAAGCTAAGGTACAAGAATCCCTTCACTTTCTATATGGGTTTATAAGAAATTAAACACAAGGGCAAACAGAAGGACAAAATTAACTTCCTGAGTATTTTTATTTCCAAAAGTGTGTTGCCTGGAAAACACATGCCTTATTTTTTTTTACCTCTGAGCCATTAAAAGTAGCTCTAAGTGTGTCTGCTTCTGTCCAGACATGGAAAGACTTGATAAATCTTGCTAATACTGGCCTGAATTTCAGTTTTTTCATTTGTTTTTTTAATATCACATGCTGCCAAAGAAGATTTTTTAAGAAATAAACCCTATAGCTCACTTTCTTCACTTAACATTGTCATGTTTTTAAACATCACCTTACAATCTTTCCTTTTTAAAAGGTGGATTGAGGATAGCGATATCTTACATCTACCTAAGTAAGTATATGTGACTGTATAAAATACATAGATGGGGGCTTGTTACATATAGTATGACATATGTATAATGGATTGGTAGACGTGAATCGATTAGAAGAGACCAGTTCATAAAGAGATTTGGCTTCATGAGAATTTGCTGATTTAAAGCAAGTGTTGGTCTTAATGCTCACATCAAGAAATCCTGGCATGCCAAAAGGGAAAAACAAATACAATTGCTCATTAGGACCTTCTTGTCCCAACTCCAAGCTTGCTTTGTCCTAAGAGAAGGCAAAAAACCCCAACCATAGAACTCTCTTTTGGCTTAAATCACCTGAAGTATCATGTTCTTCCCTGCCAACATGAATGCAATAACTACAAAACAAATGTCTGTTTTTTCTAGTGCTTAAAATCAAGTTTCTAGCCTCCTTCTCTGAGATGCAAATAGATAAATAACAACAAAACAAAGGGGTTTGTTCTCTCTTCAGGGCAGAGGCAATAAAACGCCTCTGTTTTCCATTCAACCGAGCTTCCCAAAAGTCTTCCTAGTGCCTTCTTTAACGGCTTTACACAAAACAAACCGAGAGCAGCGTATGAAGCTCTGCCACCACGTGCAGCTGCCTGCCCTTAGCACAATCCCTGAACTCCCTGTCCTTGTCAATCCCTCAGCTAAATATTCCTCCTTAGAGGGTTTAGTTTGGGTCGCCGAACAACAGCTACTCATGGTTGCTACTAAGCGCTGCCACTTTGCTTTGCCTCCTCACATAAAACCCCCAAATTCTCTAGCCTGCTGTCTTTCTATGGCATCCAGGCTGCCCCACACCTTCCCTTCAGTAAATTCTCTGCCAAGCTCAGTAGATTCAAGGAATTTATCTTTTGGGAACACTTTATTCAGTTGCACAGATTAGTCTGAGTTATCAGAAAGGCTGCTAGGTTAAAATCTTCAAATCATTCCCCACAATCCCGTATCCCTGACTCACATGTGCACAAGCTTTGGGATGTATGGCCCAAAGTTGGCAGCGAAGCAAACCTGAAACTGCGTGAGAAATGCACTGAAGCCATCACCCAGAAGAATACTGCTCTTCCCGTTGTGTTATTTCATTTAAAATATTTACAAACCGATTACTTAAAACACACTCAGGGCCATGCATCCTGTGGACGACAATCTTTTGAAAGCGACCCCTTAGGAGTGCTTCAGTTACAATATTGTTTAAGGATGTTGGAACTACATGTTTTAAACAAAAACCTACTGTAAAAAACCTTTCACTAAGAAATGCAAAACATGCCCTGTCTTCGGACCAATCTTTGGGATAAATATGATATCCTGCCTTTTAGATGCAGATCTTCAGGGGTCAACACAGCCTAGCAGACACTGTTTATTCCTTTGTATCCAATGGCCTTATCTCACTTAAATATTTTTCTAAAATACAGCATGCAACAGTACACTGAGCAAAGGGGAACAGAAAATAGCACAATGGGAGCACAGTAGTCAAGAGCATACTAAAAAAATCACATAGATAAAAGAGAGATATTATTATTTTGGACAATTAATGGTACTTTTAAATCAATTCTGTGAACTTTCCTCCAAATGTTTAATTTCTTTTTATACTGTTACTGGCACTGAAATAAATGCACCAAAAGAAACTTTGCCTCAAGCCCAAGGCTCCCTCTTGAATAATTCAAAAGCAAGAAGATCACAGTGGCTTAATTAAAGGGCCCTCCCTCCGTTTCTTTCTTTTTCCCATGTTGCTGTTACAGGACAATATGCCTCTGTAAGGAATTAAGTAATTTTGTAGCATCTGTGCTGCTTCCATTTTCTTTGGCAATGCAATTATATCATTATAAGTGACTCTGGACTAGCAATACTGACAACTGAAATGTGCAGAGTTTTTTACGTAACTGCTATGAGCAAGATCAACTTCTTAGCACGCTCACATTCAGTGATTTATGTCCTGGCAAGAACTAGAAAAGGCAAAACTTACACAGCCACTTTTCCTCTTTACCTCTCTCCTGAACAGGCTGACGGATTGTGAGGCTCTAACACCTCAGAGAAGTTAGGGACTCCAAAATTTATAGCGGACAAGCACTTGGAGACTCTGCCATTGGACCTTGCCTTTCAGCCTGGAAGGCGGAACTTATTTTCCCTCAGCTAAATCAGTCAGACTAATTAAGAAATTCTCCCCCGCCCCATAAATCCTGCCTCTCTCGTGTCTGTAGAGTACCAGAGGTACAAGAACACTTACGGTGCCTATTTCAAACAAGAGCTGCATATGCACAACATAAAAACTGCAGAAAAAAGTCCATCTGCTGTTTTGAACGTGGTCAGTGAGTGCAGCTACTGGGAATCTTCAGCACATGATAGTACATGAGAAAACTGCCCATCAGTTTTGCACGTCACCACTAACTTTCCTGTCTACTAAAACACACACAGTGTAAGGAATGCAGGCAGTCCTCAGAAGCTACACTGGATATTTCGTGTAGGTTATCCCCTATGGGACGCTGGCATTACACAGAACGCAAACCAAACATTTGTACCTTACAGACACGACGGAAGATGTCATGTGAGCCTGTGTAAGAATGGCCTTCACATTTAAAGTAGCTAAAGGAGCCCGCAGAGATAAAAAGCTACTGGCAACACCACAAACATCAAAGGCTGCCAAGTCTACATGGGTGGAAACGATTCTGACAAGATGAACCTTCGCCAAATCCTAACATAAGACAAGCTGCTGTCCTGGCTAATTCTTCTGAGCAGATCTGCTGCCTTTACCAGGCTGACAGTGAATCTGAAAAACCCATCACGGCCTTCTGTGCACTTAGCAGTTTCAACACCTGGAGAAGAAGGGAGGTTAAGAGTCGGAGAGGGAGACTCAGGCAGATCCCTCCAGCTTTGGCCAGGTCAGGCAGCACTGCTTTGCTGAGCCCTGGAGTTAATCTGTAGGGCAGAGAAGATATGGGTCCTTTTTGTAATCATGGCTCTGCTCTTCTCCCGCTTCGTTATGGGTCACTACAGCTTTACTGTGTTAATTGACCATTACCCTGATTTCCAGTCATTACTTAGAATTTCAAATTAATCTGATCAAACAGAACATACCTTGTGAAAGTAAACATTCATTGATCTACTTTAGTCTCCAGGGTATATTTTAGGCAGCACAGGCTCACACAGATTCTTTGATACTTCCGACGTATTATTTCTAACAGAATGCTTGCACGTTTTAGAACTTGTATTTTTTATGGGATAACTGGAGCTCTCTCATGACAAATTCTGCCTTTTATGCATTATGGGCCACCATTACCACCAAAGAATCCTTCCACCTGCACTAAAATACAGAACTTTATTTTTACCCCCATGTGAATTATTTATAATAATTACAGCATAAAAGAGACAGGGGAAAGAAGTCTCTGCCCTACTGTGCCTCCTTTAGATGCATAAGGGCCACACACAAATTTCAGGTGTATTCTAACCTCCCCACACATAAAAATAATCTGAACACCCCATCTGTGTTTCCTGTTTTTGTTGGACAACTCCTCGGATTCCTCAGACTATTTTAGACCTTAGACAGGTTATACCAGTATAATTATGTGAATTATGGGTACAGGGGTTTTTAACCAGTGTAGATGTGCTACTGTGAGCCATAAATCATTGCAGAAAAGGTCATTTGGTTTTGTCTCCCAGCCTGGAGTAAGACACTCCAATCTATCTAAGCCCACACCAATGGAAGGAATGTTTCCAAGAGCAATTAAAGTAAGGAGGAAAAAAGTTCTTTTTAAATGGAAAGACCAAAGTCTTGAGGGACAACTTCCTTGCAAGTACATCAAGTATAAGCCCTTCATATCAAAGCCCTATTATTATTGTTAAATACTTTTATTTTAATACCAGCAACATGGAGATATTGCTCACACCTTACAAACACTCAAACACTGAGAGAGAGACACTCAAACATGCAGAGAGACACGCCTGCTTTATTTTGCAGAGTCTGTCCTGAGCTCAGCTCCGTGGGCCTGCACAGTACAGGAGCTTCAAACACCGACTCCCTTCCATGACTCAGCCAGGAACACTGTTTACTCTTCAGCTGCACCTGCACAGTTGTTTGTGGCCCAAAATAGATGAAGGAACTGATTAAAGAACAAAGGCAAACAAATAAACTTTTGGGATGCTTTGACTACACATAGGTGACACAGACCCCAGCAGAGGCGACAGCACAGACATGAGAAACACTCTGTGTTTTGAATGAATAACCACGATGCACAAGGCTTGCCTGGTCAAGAGAAAAACAGCAGGTTTACTGCGTTTCTAAGGCAACTCCAAGTTCTCTCAAAGAATGGTGAAACAATAAGAAAAGGCCTGCGGATGGGTCCTATTCAGTCAACATCTCCTGAGCACAGGAGATGAGCTCTGGTCCTTGTGACTTCACTGCTGAACTCAGAGATCCCACTTTTGTCAATGCAGCACAGAGAGAAAGGGTGGCCAGGGATGTGTGCTGACACAAGCTGCCTACCTGGTCAGAGAAGCACCATGAAACTTCACCTTCAGAGGCCCAAACTGCCCAGGGGCATCCACCTGAGGGTGTCCTGTCATTGCAGTGTGATATGGGGCTGTGTTTACAAAGTCACTTTGGGAGATTTGGGGGTTTCTTTCTAGCTGACAGTCCCCAAAGAGTTAAACTGCAAAAAAGGAACAGCCGAAGGAGAACCTGCCTTCCTCAGAACTTAAGAGGTACAAGAACTAGATGGCTGCACTTTCAGAGACCCAAACAGATGGGACAGAAGGTTTCCCAATATTACAAAAGGGGTCTCAGACAGCAGGTCTGTGTGACTGAAGATCCACGGGTGGAAGATGATAAATTTTTGTTCAAGCCAGCAAGTACTGTGAGAACAAAAATGAAGAGAACTGAGGACTTCCAACCCATTGTAATTTCAATGTCTTTCTAAAGTGACATCCACCAAGATAAAGACCAGCACATAAACATGTGAGTACAGGATTCAGGAGAAGGGAAAGGATCAATTGTTGTCTTTTTTGAGCATGAGAATGTTCACAAATGGCCAATGATGCTGCTTTCCTTTTTAATATAAAATGAATTGACAACATCTGGGACTTTCTCTACTTACATCTCAGCAAGCTTCCAAATCTTCACCAGCTTCACACTGAGTTATAGCATACACTGCAAGTTGCTTGTTTTGAAATGAAGCACAAATACTGTTCTGCAGGCTCATACAAAAATGCTTAAGCCAGCCCAGCCTTAAACTGAATTACACTCACAGAAAGCTGCTCCTTACTAAGCTTGGACTAGACAAAATTATGGGCCTTTGAATTCCAGTACCATGAACTCTTTGACTGTCTGTCATAAACAAATACCCTGACTTGTTTTTAACTGCATTTTCTGGTTCCTCTCTGACAGGTTCCCATATTATACTTACATGGGGTCACAGCATCTATATGATAATAGTCCTCAGACTCAGAAGGGAGTCTCCAAAATACTTAGATCTAAATGCAGATCTTCTTATCCTGCCTATAATTGCATCGAAACAGGACATAGTTTTCTTTTCCCCTATAACCCTACACATGCCACAGATGGTTGATCTGTACTACTATCAGAGTACTCAAAATAAAACAGGAGCAGATCAATATCATCACTGTAAATTTCAGTTCCTTACAGCTGAAAGGAGCCAGTCGTACCCTTGAACTACCAAGACACATGAGTCACCTAGACATACAAGTTTCTCATCTCATGACCATGCCAATGATTAAAATAACTGAAATGGGAGAGGAGGAGTGTTTGAGATTGAGAAAAACAATTTATTCTTCCTCTTTGCAAAGCCCAAACATTATTTTCCACCAATAAAAACACTGCAAACTGCAACCTTGTTTACATTTCTTATAGTGAGATAACACAATACTGACCATGCTGCTCTGAAAAAAATGTTCATACAAATTAAGTCAGCGTGGAGATTTTCTAAGCACGAGTTTTATTTACTCTGGGACCTGGGTCACTCATTCACCTTTGTGAAGCAGCAGCTGCATGACAGTTAATTTTTGGTCAGAATTAACAAACACTATTACTGAACTACCTAAAAGTGATTAGTTAGGTAAGACCTGGGACCCAAGGCCATTGAGCACCAGAGACCATCCAACTGTACTTGTGTCCTAGACAAGAAGGTGTGGCTTAGCTACAGATAAGGCTCCTGTTAAAAGCTGAGTTAACTTTTGGGTTGAAAGGCGAACACAAGTAAGAGAAAGATACTGGTTCGGGAAGGGCACTGGCTCCTTTATGTATCTTCTACAAGACCTGCAGGAAAAGGCAGCAAGGCAGTGACAAAGGCTACTGTCATGACTTGCAGGTATGACTGACAGCACCTCTGCTCTGCAGAAGGGCTGAGGTAAAGTCTAGCACTGGCAGTAGCGATTTGGCTACGAGGACGTTCAACTCTGGAAGAAACTACAGGGCTAAGACAGCAGTTCAGCCCAGCAAATATCAGCACAGAATAAAAGCTGCTATCAAAGCCTTACGAGGCGACATTTACATCTAGAATTAGAAAAGGGTGTTGACCTAGAATGAAGTATAATACTGGAACTGGGTTTAGGGTTGGGGCTCAAGCCAGCAGATATTGATAAATTGCAGCTTAGAAAGTGCCTCTGGGTTAACATGAAAAAAGTTGTTGGCTTAAACCATCTGACTGCAGAGATCTGTGGGATAAGGAGTGTGATAATGTTAAGATCAGGAGTGGAATTAGGGTTTGAGCATACTCTGGAAGAGGTTGATAAACTGCATCATCTTGTTTCAGTATCAGGGAGGGCCCCACGCTGCGATAAAGGCGCCACATGACAGGACTTCCCACACCCTTAGCAAGCCCAACACTGCCCAGCATGCCAGGCCTTCTTTGTCTATATTCTCTGTTGACCAAGGCTTCCCAGGGTGTACATGTGCTGTCAGCCTGATGTGTTCCTGATCCCTCGGGATTTCTGTGTATGTACACTTGTGTCCTGTGCACCTGCAGAGCGAACCTGGCGCTCCTGACACGTACAGATTTCCTGTATCCTACGTGCCCGGTGTGTACACAGGGCAGATGGGGCGGGGGAGAGGGCCTCAAACAAAGAAAGCATCTGTCTGAAAACGTCCAGTCTTTACTGTCTCCATGTCTCCCTTCATTTGCAGCAGGGCTGACACATCGGAAATATATCAAGGACTAAAAGCTTCTGGCAACCAATGTCTCCTCTCTTCACAGATGCATTTTTAAAAACAGTAGGTCAAGTCTGGGCAGCAGGTTGGTCCTGCCAAGGAAATCAGAAGCTAAACCAGCCAAATATACCAAGAAGGAGCACAAAAGCTTGTCTGTGTCTTCCCCATCGGCTTTGCCAATGATGATCTTGGCAGTACTGTTAAGTACTTACCCTTTTCCCAGTTCTTGGGAATCGGTGTTTGCCATGTTACTCAGCATTTTCCAGGCCAGGAGGAGGATTCAGGATTGACCTTGCTTACTTCACATTACAGAAAAACCTGACACATATCTTAACTCCCTCTGTGTTTTACTCACAAAATATGCTCACCCAAGTTAGTGATTAATGGTCTTGGTGGCAGGCAGGCCTTGGACCAGACAATGACAGTTTTTGGAGAAGAACGAACCATATAATCACTTTTCAAGGACTAAATCATTTCCAGACTGGAGACTATATAGTTAAAAACCTTAAAAATCAGTATTAGTAGCATATAGACCATCTCTACCATTTTCCAAGCTTGTGTTGTAGAGAATGCAGGGGAGGCAAGAACAACAGTTCTCAATTCAACGAGCAAAACTGCTTCAGCATTCACTACAAACTGTGGAGGAAAAAGGTTCACAGCGAGTCTTGCCAAGAGGGACTTAAAAAAATTGAGCCTCATGGTCACAAGACCACACGCTACTGTTGTGAAACAGTCACTGGGTAAATAAGGGTGTAGCCTCTGACATTTTACCACTGCTGGAGGGGGAAAAAAAATAGAAAGCCACATGCAAAAGATGGTCTTACCCCTAAAAAGGTATTAAGTCAAGAAAAAAAGATCTTGCAAATCTGCACTCATGTCAAAAATATGGCAGAACAATGCTGCCATTCTAGTACTGTCAATGCAGTAACAACACTGAGTAGGGAATAAAGGTAATCTGCAGAATTAAGCCTGCAGCACATCATTTAGGCAAAAGCAACAACAGAAATAAAAGAGAATTCCAAGGGATGGAGGAGTAAAAGTTCAGATGACGTACAAATGACAGCTGAACTTCAGTTTACTAAGATGAAGTCACAGAAGCAATGCATGTCCAGAATGATATAAGATTATTAACAAAATATGATGAACAAATAAAATGTAAGATGCTGATTTTAGAACATACAAATGGGCAGGTACCTCAGACTAGCAGTGATATTAACAAAGCCAAATGAAAAGGATGCCAATTCCATGGCCTTAACCGTTGAAACATGTTGAATTTTCTTATCACTTTTGTATTTCAGGGACGTGTACACCAGTGTACCTAAAGGACTTCAGCAAAGTTTTCCAAACTTATTTTTTATTGTTTGCAGAAATCAAGTAAAGAGCTTGCAAAATAATCACTTCCACAAAGCCACTGCCTTCAGGTCTGTGTACACAAAGGTCTTGTCTGCCTCTGCACTAAGCAAAACGTTCTCATAACAATCTAACTTAGACTGTCACCAACTCACAGCATTTTGCCAAACCGGGGGGAAAGGAGGATGTATCCCATCAATCTTCTACATTTCCTCTACACTGTCTGGAGCAGTTTGCTTGGGTGCTTAGCAGGGAGCTGCTGGCCCCCTCTGGAGCAGGTGACTGGGTGTCAGGGAGCGGCAGAGAGAGGAGAGGGGAGAGCGAAGCACCTGCACCCAGCGAGGGCACCGACTCAGCAAGGCTGGCGGTGGCAGGGGCTTGAGGGACAGAGCACTTCAGCCAGCCAGGCCCTCCCCATCATAGGGGAGCAAAAGGCCATGTCATTTGTTTCTCCCTCTGGCCTCTGCTTCTTTGAGGGAGGGTGGAAAAACAAAGGCATTGAGCATTTAGCACTACTTCTGATGCAAGGAGGATGCAAAAGCATCTCTAAGTTACTTCTCTCCAATCTCCTAAGAGCTTCTCTCTACTGTTAACCCAGCAGAATGGAAGGGTTTTAGTGGGGCCTTTTTTCTGAGTGCTAATGTGTCCTGATGAGCTATTTGGGACATTCTCCTAGTCTCAGCTTCCACCATGACACCTAATTTCTGTGGTGCGCTTAGATATGACTTGCATTTACGAAGAAGCACTATAAACGGCTCGATCCCCTGGCACGAGTTAACAAAACGTTTTCCAACCTGTATTAAATTCTCTGATTATTTATGAGTTAAACCAATCATACAATTTTTTTTCAACCATGTTTATTAATACCTCTGTCTGCACTAAGAGCTCATTGGGCTCTGAAACATGCACAGAAGATTAATCTGTAGAAAACAGAGGGTTAACACTTTTAAATGATTATTCACAGTAACCCAGATAACATTAAAGAACTTGTCACAATTAAAATTCATAAGCTGTATTTCCAAATTTCGTAACTCAGGTCAAGAACTGCAACCATAATGATCACCAATGAAATACTGTGTCCTGACTCACTCCATACAAATAAGCTACTGTTATAAAAGCACTCCTGTGCTTCAGAAGGGGAGGGTGGCAAGCAAAGGAACAGATAAGAAATAATTACACTAATAACCTGCTAATGAAAAGGTGAATTAATTGAAACACACCATGAAGTATCCAAGAGCACACAAAGTAATTCAACAGATGTTTACACTGGAAGGCTGACTATCCAGTGCAGAGATTAAATCAGACTGTGATATTAATGGCACATCCAATGCTAAAGTTGACCATGGATCTTCTGCTGCCTACTGTCAAACCTGAAATAATACTGCCTGTCATTTTCACAAGCAAACCGTATAGAAGGATTAGGGAAATCAGAAAATGACACAGTCAGTATCACACAGAACAGTAACACAGAAAACAGTAACACAGAAATTGATTTTCTTATTGACAGAATTATCCCATAAACGGCCCACTACTGTACCTTCATGACATCTTTATAGGAGTGAATGGCCTCAACTTCCTCGTTGTCATCATTGTCATCCTCCACTCCTTCATCCAGAGCATCATATCCTTCATCCCTACTCCCATCTGTTTCTGTGGCATTAGTCATGTAGTCAATAAGCTGCTCCAGTGGAGGACTTAATTCCCGCTCTTCATTGTCCTTCAAACCATAGTCCAGGGCTTTATATATAATAATCCCTAGTGATTCAATAACCTGTAAAAACAAAAAAGAAATATATATTAATGCCATTTACCTGAATGAATAGGTCAAATGAAGAACGACCTTTTCTGGTGTTTGTATAACAAACTCGGCCACTGAGAGGGCAATAAACATCAAAATCAAGGAGAAAAATGATCCGCTAATATCCACAGTAGCACTCGAGCAATACAGCATAGAACAAGCAAGAGCAGATCATACCACATACCTACCGCTTTCTTATTTCAATGTTTGAAATAAAAATTCATCATTTAAAAACAAAGCAGGACCTTTTAAGGTTGTTTTTCCTTTTTCCTTCTGATATTACAAACCTCAAAGTAACATTACTCTACTTTGCAAGACTATATTGCACGTGCATGATCTTTTTTTTGTGGGGCAGGTGGGAAGAAATTAAAAGAAAGAATAAACTAACATGAGATACCTTCCTCCTCCCACAGCTTAATGACACTTGGAAACTGCCCTTCAGTTTCTGCATCTCTTCATTGACCTGAGAGGCGTCTGGACACAGCTGTGGATGTCCCAGTACTACCCACTGAGCACTGGGACAGCAGCCCACATGAACTCCTTTGCCTGCTGCACAGCTGGTGGAGGCACACATATTCCACTGAAACTACCAACGACTGTATTCCATAGTGATGAGGCAGTATCTCAATTTTTCATTGAATTGAGGCTTCTTGTTTGTGCTCTGTCAAGAGCAAAGCAAACCAATGACCTCTTACTCAGTGGGAGCTAGGAAAAGATTGTTGTGAACATCCCACAATGCCAAATGCACATTTTCTCTCTAGGCAGTAATTATTTTCCTTATGAGCAATACTGAAGCTTCTAGAATTTTCAAGATGTAAAGAGATGGCATTTCAAACTGAGGAGTTTGAAAGTGGGTATTAATGAAGAGGGAAGGGAAAATGGGATTGCAATAGTAAACCACAAGAAGGTAATGTCGCTGCTGGAAGATCCTTGTCTGACAACGGAAGTAGGACTGGAGTTATTGCATGTAATCTCTGATCTTCCTTGTGTGTTGGGGTAGATAGCATGTCACACAAATTAGCAGACTCCAGTGTAGGAGTAGCTGGCACAGCAGCAACTTTAATAACAGGAGCATTTCTAAATATACCAAACCTTGTCATCAAATGCCATTTTCTCTAATCTGCCTTTCGGTATGATCCTGGTTGACACACTTTTTACTGCAGAGTTTTGAAATTCTATTTGGGTAAATAGGACAACACAAAGGGATTCTTAAAACATTACATTTTACTCTAGCTGCTTACTCATTTCAGCAAAGCAAAGTATTTTTGCTCTGAGAGGCTGGAGGTTAGCAAAGACTTAAAATCGTTTCCCATTAGTTCATCTAGACAGACGATTTAATGATTGCTGTAGTCTGACAGCTTTACACTTGTGTACTTCATTCCTCTGTTGGGATTACTTTGCAGTGCAAATTCACTTTGCGAGATAGTGGCTAATGAACAAAAAACAAATTTAAAACCCAACACGTAAAACTCATTCTTTTATAATGTATTTCCAATAATTTTGGTAACTTGGTTCAATATAAAAAATTTGCACCTGTTATTCCCTTGAAATGTTTTTATACATATTTATTAAAAAAATGTAGTTAAGGAAAGTGATTAGGCAAATTAGTGAAGAAGAAAAAACTGTATTAATTTTTTCAGTTCAAAGAACAGCTTCTGACTTGGGAAATGCTATTGAGACAGGAAAGTATACCAAGGAAGCATTGCTGCTTTCTTGCTCAGTTCTCATACCCTTCCCCTGACTTCTGCCATGACCCACTTTGGAGACAGGACACTGCACCATACAGACCTTAAAAACAGCTCTAACAGGTTAAACTTATATTTGTAGTATATCTTGCTCACTTCTTAGGGAAGCTATTTTGTAGTTACTGTCTTGTAAAATTTGTATTGTTAAAAAAAAAAGAATCTGAAAATGTTGAAATCACACAAAGTAAAATATATTAATTCTAATGGTAGACGTGTGTTTCCTGTAACTCAGGTTCTGAGTACAATCCCAATATACATCCCTTCAGCAACTGAAAGGGAACAAAGAATACCAGTTTGAAGGAGACTGAAATGAAAATGAAGTATAACTGAATAATCACTTTGATACTTTGAGTACCTGGGAATAAACACAATGTGAGTATTTTCTAACTTTAATAAAAAGTACATTTGAAAGGGCTTAGCATACATGAAGACTGAAATGTCCAGATGAGAAGCAAAGAGAATTATGTCTTGTGCCATGCAGTGATGGCTGCTGAACACAGCTTCTGGATTTTGCTAGCAACACTTCAAGAAAATAGAAGAGGGGGTGGATAAAGAAAGTGCACTCTCTCTCTGCCTTCTTCTGTTTGGGAAGAGGATTAAGGCATTCAAAAGCACCGTGGCTAAAACTGGATGACAGCTGCTGCTTTCTTTGATGTATCAGCAGTGGGGCTTTTGCAGCTCAGTAATATGGTTTGTGCGTTTTTATGTACTATGAGCAGATTTCATAATACATGCAAAGCCGACACAACACGAAGCCTGTAACTGCACCAAGGCAGAGCTGCAGTTCAGTCTCTCAGCTCCCTATTTAGGAGACATGATCAAAACCGTATTTACTCATTGTCTGTCCGTATCACAGGTTCCTCTTGCTGAAAGACAAAGCAGCAAACAACTTAACTAAGTAACTTTGCATTGACTTGCATTAGAACTGAAAACATTCAGCACTTTCAGTAGGATTGTTGCCTTTTCCTGGTCTTAAAATTGAGAGCCAGACACGGTTAAAGGGAAAAGGGGTTTTTCCCTCGGTATTTATTTAGGATCCTTGGTGCCCCACACCGTCCGAGTGGAGTGCACCAAAGTGCACATGGGAATGCACACCCCGGGATGCCCCCACCAGAATGCGCACGCCCGATAGATCATGTATACAACTGATAGGCCTTGCAAATGAGCACATCTATCAAAGATTCCCCAGTGAGAGACTTTAATGAATCCCCCATTCTGAGGAGTCTCCCCCCTGGATGGGCCTGTCTCAGTTTCCAGGATGTGTTCTAGAGAGGACCTTGGTGTCTGGGGCTGTCTGACCCTTAGACACGAGGCTTCCAGGATGTTTGGTCTCCTGGCTGAACGGGACATGGGGTATCAGACTGAGGGAGTTACAGGTGTGGGGGCTAAAAGCACTAAGGATATATAAAAGCTATATAAAAGGCTATATAAAAGGGGTATATAAAAAGGCAAAAAATCATCCTGGCATCAGGATCAGTTTACCAAGGATCCTGTAAACCACACAACTGACATTTGAATACCAAACAAAAGACACAGAACTGTCAACACTTCTTCCCATGGATGAAACCACTTCATACAAATAAAACTTTTAGATCTATATAACTAGAAGCAAAATATACAAGTCAACTGATTGCTGCTTCAACGCATGAGTGCTGTCACTTTGCCTGTAATACAAATCAAATAAAACACAAAAAAAAAGAAAAGCTTTTCATAGCTGAATGAATGAACTGATAAATAAGTGGGGGGTTTGAGTTGGACAATCAGGGACTGTCACTTTTAATTTTTTTTTTTTAAATATCAATTATTTACAAAAAAATCACACGTTCTAAACTGTACTGTTGGCCAGCCAATTTTACACAAAATAAAAACTTCTGGCACCTAACCAGAGACAAGTACTGATACAGTTTTCAATTGCACATGAAAACAGAGCTATATGAAGAAAAACGAGGGTAAGAATGGACCTAGCAAAGCCTTTTTAAACCATAAAGTTGCACATTGACACCCCAAAACAACTGCATGGCATTGAAATAAGTGCCATCACTAATAATAAATAATGCTGCTCAATTCAGGTAAAAAAAAATAAGGATCTACCCCTTGAATTTTAGAACTCATTTGTTCCTGATTGATTTAAATTTCAGCAAAGGACCTGACCACTGGAAATCAACCAGTGGATAAATAAACTTTAAAAATAAACACGGAAGTCTGCATTATTAAGCTTTACACCTTCTCATCCAGTTCTTTTGAAAGTCATGGCTTCAGACCAAAAAAAACCCCAACACACAAACATTTCCCACAGACTGAACTTGTATTTGCTGAGCTGAAATCATCAGTGAAAGGGCAATTTTGTCCCACCGTGAGCATTCCTGCAGTTTCTACACCAGCCTGGACTCACATTATACAGTGTTTTTATAATAGATTGTGATAAAGTTGCTGGAACACTTTGACTTTAAAAACAACGTGAAAACAATATCCGCACACTCCTTTTACACATGTGGCAAAAACAAAACCCAAATTATTCAGATTCTTTTCATACACAAACACTGCCCAGAACTTTCCATTCCGTATACCTTCCTCCAACACACTAAGGTGTGCCTCTTGGACAGGGGTTCATTAGTGTTTAGGTCTTTCATATGACCCAAATTATGCTCTTCCAATGAACTCTGCCCATTTAACATTCTTGAACTCTTCAACTATACAGCCTTTGCACAGGAACCAAACAGGCTTGGTATTTGCAAAAGTGCAATTACTGCAAGTACTTCAAGAAAAATCCTTTTTTCCCCTCAGCATATGTATCTCCCTGATTCTTGCTGAAGCCTAGACGAGAACAAGCAGAATCCACATCTCCTGGCACACACAATAGGGCACTGTCTGAGCTTTCATCCCCTTCCTAGGCCTGCCTCAGTTTTAAACAAACAAAGCCTAAGGACAGGCTTGTACTTAGAGCAGCAAAAGACTGTTTTTCAGCTCAAATGCCTGTCCCTCCCTAAAGTTCTCCCTTCTTCCAAAAGCCACTCAGCTTTTGTGTCCCTAAGCTTGGATTAAAGATGCTGTAAAGCTCCAGCTGCTAAGGTGAGTTAACTAACTTTGAACTTTCCCACAGGGGCCTCAGATATGGCCACCAGCCACAACAATATTTGCATTACCACTGCAGTGTCTCTTATGAATTCCAATAATTTTTATTAAAAATGTGAAGTACAATAATTATTTTTAAGTGCTTCCAGATTTTCCCTCCAACACGCTTAATGAAGGAGAATCATTCTGCCTCATGGTAAAAGAGTGCTGAGAGTTAAGGGCTGGCACTCCATAGGGCAGAGCTCCTCTCCACCACCAACTCTGCCATCACCCATGGTATTAGGCAGCACTTGGTCAACCTGTAAAGACTAACCTGTCCTAATGCTGACTTTAAATTAGCCTGCCAGGAGCTCCACACAGTGCTTCTGACACCATAACACACCGCATAAACACAGACACAGACACCCTTGAAGTCAAGAGTTAGGTATCTTAAATTTTCTATGACATATTACAAGACAAACATACAAGTTTCTGTGCTCAGGTTCTGTAATATGGTCCAAAGGACTGGCATGTTAAAACGTCATGTAAAACCAGCTTGTTCCTCTCTAGCTGGTTGACAGAGAGAGAAAGCTTTTGCTGTGGGTCTCATTTCCATTTGTAACAAAGTAATTAGTTGTTTCTTCAGCATTCAACTCTGGAACTGAAAAAGACCAGGCTTTTAGGAAAGGTGAACAAATAACGGGGTTAGGATAACCCCAGGTGCATTTTTTTGGTTATTTAGCTCATCCCGAGGTGCCCTACATACTCTCAGGAGCACCCCATGGAAGAGCAGGTCTAAATAGGACGCTGTGATAGATGCGCTGCTGTCGCTGCACACCGCAGGTACAGGAATGTAGCTTTCACCAGAGCATTCCCAAGTGGAAATGGGGTAGCATTACCCAGGTTTTAGTGGCGGGGGACACTGCTCAATTTAAATATGACCTTCACTAAATTAGAGCAACTTGCAACAGACTGTCAAATGAGAGCAGTGAAAAAACTTTCAAGTGCTTCCAGGAAAGCAGCAAGGATTTGGACTATTTCCAATGAATCAAACGAATTACTCATTTCCAAAGAATATAGACATAAGATACAGCATTATTTAACTTCTGGGTGATGTTGGTTTGCTACTGAAATAACGAGGTACTGCTTTCTACAATGTAATGAGCCTTGCTTTTTAAGTCAAAGCAGTAATGAAAGCAAGGAAAAAGAAAATCAGAGTATGTTGGGTCTAATAGAAAATAAATATGAGGCAAAATTAAATAAATCCTTTTAATGATATTCAGTCTGGTTTAGATACAGAGTTAGGAAAATTTCTCTGCCATATTCAGAGATCTTTTTCAAAATGGTTTTATATCTTGAGTCTTTGAATGCACTAAGTGGGCAGAGAGACCTACTTACTGAATTCTTTGTACTGTTCAGGTGTGTGTTAAAGAGATTCAGTGCAAGAACTTCTGATCAAAGACACAGAACAAGCCTAAAACATACAAAGGGGATGCTAGTTTTTTTTTGTTTAGCTTTGTTGCCCCCAAAGTGAATATGTGAAAATTGAAGCAGTTAAATGTTGTTGGACACAGTTGCCTCTAGGAGTGTAGCAGTAATGTAAGTTTATTAAGGATCAAGTGTAATACAACTCTTCAACTTATTCAAAGATTTTGATAATTATAAACGTGGTTTTTAGTTGTTAAAATTGCACTACAGATATTATGTAAGGAGAACTATAATTTATTAGCATAAATGAAAGCAGATTTTTTTCTATTGTATCAGTCTCAATTTACATTTTATCTGCAGCGTTTCATTGTAACCACTGAAACAAAACTGTCAATTTTCTTCTAGCTTTTGTTCAGACATTATAATCCCCAAGATCATGACAAACCGTTACTCTGTTACTACAGAATTTATTCAACCTGAAGGAATTTCACCATAATGACAGTTCATACCCAGAGAAAAACAAAATTAAGTTCCCTAATTTAACTGTGGAAACTCCAGTAATGGCTGAAGCGTCAGTAAAAGAATCAGATGCAATAATTAAATAACATAGATGGTGAAAGTCATTTGAAAGTTCTTAAATACACCTCTATTCATATCAGGGTTTCAAATACAGGTCATGTTGTCTTGATCCCATTTAAATAAGGAGAACATGTTTTTTATCCTAAGTTAAAGACAGAAAATTCAATCATGTCACATATTTCTAATTCTGTTGTCTTTTTTTAAAAAAACTTATTTGATAAAACATAGCTAAACATATACATATAGTTTTTTATAGAAATAGAAAGCAATGAGGTGAACTCCCCAGGTGAGGGAACAGAAGGAGCAAAGACTTCAGCTGACTACCAAAAACACAACCAGGCCACAGAAACACCAGTGGGTTCAAATTGTGTAAGAGACACAAATTGCCATTTGTCACATCAGCCTTTTCAATAAAGCTTTATCTAGATTACACAAGAGTATCAGATTAACTGCAGCAAAAGATTTTGCAGTGAGAGAGAGAAGTAAGCAGCTCAAGGAAAACTGGTACAAAGGAGAGCGAGACTAGTTCAGTAGCTCTGATCCTGAGAATTCGTGTGTGACTGGTTTAAGTTCGGCTGACGTTGCACACCTGCCTATGGTCTGCCAGACAAGATATAGAAGATAGATAATAAAGAGCTTACAGGAGCTTTGATTCAGTTCAATTCATGGTAGTCACGAAGCAATGCAAAATCAATGCCACTTTAATTCAAAACACCACAGTTCAACTACTCTACTCAAGGAGTCATTTGCATGAATTTTTCAGCCTTCCCCATGGCTTTCATTTCAACCACTACAGTTGCCTGCTACAGGCTTGGCCCCCATTTAATTAATCCAAAAATTAAAGTGAGTAAACACCTGCTGCCATATAAACCATTTGTTCTACTCTGAGTCAAGAACTTTCTCACACCTATTTTCCCCAAAATTAATGACTACAAAAGCCAAGCAAACAAAATACCAGTACAATGAGAGCTATTCTTTTAAATACAAATGCTTGATTAGTTAAAGTTTTTCATTTGCATGTACATCTCATAAGCTTTCCAGCAGCAGCTCACAACAGACCTTATAAAAGTTAGGCTGGTTTCACCATATTTGTCAGGGCTATGCCTGCCTTTCAAGTGTTTCACAGATGATGAACTTCACAGAGACAGATGAAGCACCTGAACAAGTTTACACAGAGTGGGGAACATGACAACTCCTCGGGTTTAACTTCAGCTTTCCTCAAATCCATCTTCCTTCATTCCTGAAAAAAATATGTCCTCCTGCCTCCTAACAGCTTTCTCTTGTCAGCCAAATTGTCCTAATTCCAGGATTCCATACATAAAATCAAACATGGCAAGGAAGAAGCCCAAGTGTAACCACTCAACAGGTGCTTTTCAAAGTGATGTGCCACAAAAGAAGGCTGGTATATGCTGCTCCTTTCTAGTGACTGGAATATTCATTAACCACACACAAAGCAATACTAATTGAACACTGCTTGTCTTAGAGGCACTGCATATTCATGGGAAGTCACATAACCACTCATAAGAAGGTTGTCCCTTCCATCCGTGCCAAAGGAGAAACTTCAAAGGTGTCTATGGGATGTTGCATTTATCACGTAGCCACCTAAGACCAACCATGCACAGCTACCTCCACTATCTTGGGGAAGGTCACTCAGCCTATCAAGGCATCTTCCCTCAAGAAACTGATGGGAATTCACACGTACAGCCTGTGAAAGGAAAAAATTTTGGACTCTGATTACTCAGAGTTTTTTTGTTAGTCATATGTGTAAGGAAACTTCATCCTGACATAAAGACATACCTTGACTATGAAACGTGAATTTTCACATGGACTATTGTGATAGTCCAAGGAGTCATTAATGGGCCAGACACATTATTCATTTAGGTCATGTATGATCTCTGAGTATGTCGTGCAAAATATTACTGCAGGCTGACAAAGCCTCTGCAAAGCTCCTGATTTCATGACTATTCTTCCACGCCCTCTTCCCCATAAAAAGCAACATTGGCATTGGGATCACTCAAATACTCCTCCAAAACTGAATGCCTAAGTGAACATAAAGTATTTGAGCAACAAGCAAGGGGAGCTACTGCAAAATTACCTTCAGGGTCTCATAATGGCCTTGTTGGAAAGACTGGTATTTGCTAAAATAATTCAAAAAAAGCACAAGGAGGCATTGTTGACAAATTATCTACCTATAAGAAGACATTAGCTTGACATTATTTTTTTCAGGTCTGACATTCAGATACAATCAGAGCACGGAAGGCTGACTTACCCTCCACCAAAGAGCAACAGAACATGTGGCTGAAACTCAGCAAAAAGCTCAGCACCTGCTCTTAGGGCCACAAAACCCCAGAGAATCCATTTATGAAATGTCACTCACGGATTTCTATTTCCTTCTGAACAATGAAATTGCCACAGAAGAAATCCATATTAAGACACACCTCTATCACAGATAAAAGCTATTGATAGATAAAGCATACAGTTTATAACCTCAGGCATGAAGTACCTTAGCACAAGATATTCCAGCACCTGTCAGCTCTCAAAGTTGTCAAAGTGCTGAACTGTGACAGTTTATTATCCTTAATGGAACAGCCATATTCCTGGATTATAAATTGCTGAGCATTGTTTTACTGCTCTCTGCCAATAATGACAATATCTGTGTATTCTAGTACAGAGATGATAACAAAGATTTGCTTTCAGTCACAGGTCAAAAGCATTACGGTATTTTTTAAAAAATTCATATGGATTTTATGCTTAGATTTTTTTAAAAAAGCAAAGAAACTACAACAACAACAACAACAAAGCCAACCTCCAAAAACCACAACAAAATCAAAGCATTCCTGACTCTGGCTGTCTGCAGAAACCTCTATCACACAGCCAAATTTTCTACAATGCTCAGTACCTGACCTTCAAATAGAATACAGATATTATCCAGATAACTTATTTAGCTGCTTAGGTGGCAGCCAAGTTATGAGATATCCAAGGATTGGTGGAGAGGGATTAATTCCAACACCTCCATCTATGTAAGACGCACAGGTTCTTGGGAACAAAAACACATAACAAAAAAAAGCTATATGCATATCAACTAAACAGATTTACTGCCTCAAAAATCTATAATAAAATTATCTGCTCTATTTAGTGCATTTTGCACTGCCTGGGAAGCTTGAGAGTCTCATAAATTTAGGCCTAAAAGAGGCAATCTTGAGTTTCTCCCATGCTGAGACCTTGTTAATGGATGTGCTGAAGTTCCTGCACTCTCCTGTGCTCAGCCCAAGGAAAAGAGAGGTAAGTGAAGATGTATCCAAGGTAACATGGTGGCGAGGGAAAGGGAGAACACCAGGACAGAGTGACCTGTCACATCCACAGGAGCTCGAATGCGGTCCTACACAATTCATCCCTGGATCAAGGACTCACAACAAGCTCCCCACAGCTTCCTCACTGGCTTGTAAAGAACAGAGCTGAGCTCAGGTGTAAAAGGATTATAAATCCCTTTGGACTTCTTCTGCTTTAGAAATGAAAATAATGCTGCAATATTACCCTGTCTCTCTAACCACATTATTATCCTTTAAATGACAAAAAGAGACCTCTACCCAGAAAAAAGTAAGTCAAGGCATTATAGTCAGATTGTGGCGAGTTTCCTGATTTTTTGAAAGAATCATACTTTTGCGGTAAAATATCAACTAAAATATCAACTAAAATTAAGGGTTTATAATGTCCAGGTAAGTGTCACAGCACCTCTAAATCAGAATACAACTATCCCCACAATTTTCTTGACACAAAACAGCCAAAGACTTCAAATCCTAAATTTAGTGTCATCTTTACACCCCCAACCTCCCCTTCCTGCACTGCCCTTCCTAAACACATCACAAAGCACAGGCATTACCTCTTCTTATCCAGTACAGGAGCTAGTTTCAAATGCAGGAAGTGTATGGGGCTGCAGGTCTGTCCTGCGGGGTTTTCCTCATCACTCTTTCCCTGTGGAACCTCAAACTGGTCGTTTCCCCTCTCCTGTAGCACTTTTACCACCTGCTACACGAGGATATTGACCCATTTTCAAAGCTGTGGATAAGAAGTGCTGTGCAAGTCTAAATCATATTTCTGCATGACATGCACACAGACTTAAACACAGCTGGAGGTGCTTCTAATCACCCAGTATTCCGTAGGACTTCTGTTCCCAATAAACCAGAGGAAGGAAAAATGAAGAAAAGTACATGCCTGAGGCTAATGGTTAGGCTTATCAGCTGGGTGCAATGCAACACATAAAGCTGCTTTTCTTTGGGAATACAAGCAAGACGTAAGAGGGGTTTGTTTAAATGTAAGGAGCACAGGTAGCCACAGAAAACAGTTACTAAGGTTAGAATATCAGATTGTTCTAAACGTCACAGGAAATAAATTCCGACAGCATCATCCCTTTGTCTTGTTACACCAATGTAATTACACCTACCAGTCCACACTCCAGAGAATTAATGTCTCGAAGCTTAAGACATGGGGAAAAAAGCAAGGTTTTAATGATTTTTGACACTGTGGCTTTCAATTTTGATCCTTAATTTAATTAAGTATCCCTAATTATTTTTAATATCCTTTAAGATTTTAACATTTTACAAACTCTACCATATCCACACACCCTCTTGGGAATACCTTTTCTAACGCACACAGTGTGACAGCTCATATTACAGCTCAAACAAACTGTCTGGCAATTACTAGACCAATCAAAATGAAAAAAAGGTTGTTTCTTCAGATAGTTCTCTATCAAGTGGAAAAATTTTAAGAGAGGGAATAAAAAATTTTAATTAATTAAAAACAAAAATAAACAAAACCACCCCCACCACCACTAAAACAACAAAAAAGCAAAACACTACAAAAAACCCAACCATCTAACAACATGTAACAGTCAGAAGGTCCATTAAAGACAAAACACTAAATTCTGCTAGACTTCCATAGGAACCCCAGTCTTGGAATAGCAAAAACATTCCTGCCTAGCCAAAAAACAAGTTACCTAAAAATAATGTCCTTGGATTGGAGAGATATTCATCTGATTCCATCAGAGAATCTTCTTCTCTTGTTCTCTTATTTTGTAGCCTCCCAAAAGTTTAAGAAATTAAGAATAAAAGTATCATTGTATTACAAACACATGCCTAGAGTCCTCTGACTAAATGAGCAGTCATCAATACCCTTGAAGGAGTTAAAGATCTTCAATTAAATCAGTTTGAAAGAGCATCTACTCAACTACCTCCAGGGACTCAAACATTCAGTATTTCAAGTGCCACTGAACAATTTATATCTGTGAATTCCGAAGGAGAGAGTGACAGCAGGACCTGGTTTTATTTTCCTTTCATTAACCCCTTTGCAGGGATTATTCCCACCGAACAGGCGGTGACAGGTAAATGTTACATTGTGCAAAGGCAGCACCTCCCCAGGGAGAGGAGCCTTTGGTGAGGATCAGCACCACGAGGCAGTGTCAGACAAACTGCAGTGACACAATTTCAGAGAATGCTGCTTGTAAGGAATAATTCCTTGCCAAACCAGAGGAGTGGGTGGGTGTCATCCTCCCTGCCCCATGTACATACCCCCTGCTATCACCACAGGGCTTGTGCTGCCGTGTGGTCTGACAGCTCAGAAAAGTGACTTAGCTGGGAAAAGTCACATTCCCCTGACCAGCTTAGGGAAAAAAATCCCCAACCAAAAACCCCAACGAACCCAAGCCCCAACTCTCTGGGTTTGCGCAGATGCACCCTGTGCTGCCAGACATCAGTGCTGGCTTTAGGGCAAAAGAAAGCACAGCACAGAAGAAACCTCAAATCTATTCCTACCCATAAAAGAAATGTCTGTTTTAACTAGAAGAGCTAAAATGAGCCTTAACAAGGAGTGACTGCATGATTGTTTTCCATAACTATTTAATATATTTTGATAAAATGCTTGGTGTAATTTAATCCTTCCTCTAACAATTTTTCTATGTTTTTACAATATGTTGTCTTCCCTAATCTCCATGAACATTGATTTTTACCAAATACTTGTTATGATAGATATAGCTGAGATGGGTAGGTTGAGCTACCTAGGAGAAAGTAGGAGGTTTTGCTTTGTTATAGTTAAGATTAAAAAAAAAAAAAAAAAAAAAAAAAAGAAAAGAAATGTTTGGTTTTTTTAAAAATATGATATTAAGATGAATCAAGTCACCCAAAAGCAAAACACAATAAAATAAAAATGTCTAACTCAAATCATAATAATATTTTAAACTAATATTTATTAGTAAGAGAACTCTAATAATGTTAAAGAGATTTCCAAGTGGAGTAAAACACACCAAATACAATGTGTTCTTTTAGATTTTTCTTTAAACTGAATTAAATAAAACCCCTTAACATCAAGTTTCTGAGGATTTTTCCATTACACTCAAAGGTGTTTTTATGGAGTAATATGTGACATTCCAACAAAGCCCAGGTGCAAAGGAGCAAGCAAACCAGAAAGATAACCTTCCCTGATCACTGCCCTTATCTAATTATGCCAATAGAAGTGTTCTACCAGAAGAAATTAAGCTTTTCTCTGTCCTAGAAAGCTCTCTATTTTTAGATGGGAATGAATAATGTTTATAATAATTTTAAACACATCTCCTAGCTAAAACACCATTAACTGACCAACCAGTGGGACTGTGTCTGACTTAGAAACTTGCACCCAAAAAATGAGGTTTTTTTCCCCTTATGCATAAGGTACACCTCGAACTGTGGATTACTGCTCACCAGAAAGCATGGCCTCGGGGAGAAACTTCCTCCAGTGAGCAGAGACTTCAGTAGCTGCTGCTCTTATGGGAGCACTACATGAAATCTGTGTTAGGCAGGATTGCCAGCAGCCATCACAGATACAGACGGTAACAATTCCAGAGGAATTTTTAACTGAAGGCAGGCCTCGAGATTCTCAGAGCATATGTGGTATTTGCCCACATCTCTCTAGTCATTTGACTGCAGCTAATTTTTCTGGACTGATATACAGATGCTTCCTCCAAACATACCTCATCCTACTAGGAAACATCCAGTTAATTATCTATTGGAGTATTTTATTCTTTTCCAAAGAGTTTTTTAAAAAAAAAGATGATTGAATGTTAACATTAAGCTGTTCCCAACAGACTGCCTGTCACTGTTTGCTAAGGAACAGCAGCCATTAAACCAAGGAGAGGAAACTTGTGATGACTATCAGACCCACCAGGTGTGCTACCAACTTACCAATTTTGCAGTATTTGTTACCGAGGGCCCATTTTTATGTCTCTTGCTCAGTCACATTTCTAGACTACAGCAGTAAAAAATACACTGCATCTGTTAAATAAAAAAAAAATCCTTTCTGTTCTATAACTCACTAATTAAGAAGCAACTGCATACAAATTGTAACTGCATAGAAACCACCCTGTTTCTGCATTCATCACCCATCTTGTGATGTTACCAAGCAGAATGATGTTTTCAGGCTTACTGTGGGTTGCTAAAGTGAGGAAGCACATGCTTGGATAAAGCACCCACAGTTGCCAGAGGGTAATGGAGCACTTCGTTTTTCAAGCAAAATGGGCTTTTGTTAACCTTACTAAAACAGATTTTTGACCGACCACCTCCTCCCTTGGAGATCTCACTTCAATGTTTACACTGACTGATCAGAATAGTACTTTTGAAGTGAACCTCCCCATCATCCCTCTCTGAGCTTCTGGCTTACATCAAGGAGCGCTGTGCAGAATGGGGCTCCTTTTGGATGAAGCTAAACCAGAAGATGTTTAACCAAAAGCTCACCTAAGGCACTCATTTGCCAATTGCACACTCAGCCTAAGGCTCTCAGAAGAGAACTCAGCTGAAATAAAGCAACTGGGATACGTATTCCACGGACACGGGGTTCTCGACACAAACTTTTTTGCTCTACAGACTTGGAAAATGCTGTTTGTTAATGCAAAAGACTGAGTTGAGACTGAAATGTCATAAATATCCTCAATGCAAGACTAAAAAACAACTGAAAAGTTGTAAAATAACCACAAAACTATTAAGATCCAGTACAGAAAGAATAACAGCAGCAGCCAGTACCTTGGGCTAAATTCTGCAACAAAAAAGCTGTGGTTTTAGTTGGGCAGCTCAGATACACTTAGGTTTTTTTCTTGTTGCTACAATATTGTGAAACTGCAAGTAATTACCATCAGTGCAGAATTACCAGGGGAATGCAATAACCACCCTAATGTAACAGATCTAAAATATAATTTGGAGCTCTGGATATTAAAAGGTGAAGTAACATGGGTACACCGATACTGCAGTTCAAACTAACACCTGCTACCCACTTTTCTTTACCCTATGTGAAAAAAATCCAATGTAGACTAGGCCACGGATACTTTAACCTAAGTTATAAAAAAGAAACTAAAAACTAATGGGGAGTCTAACACTCATGGCAAATGTTGTGGGGATTTTCAAATAAATACCAGTATACATATTGCTCAGCACTCTATTTGTCTTCTTTTAGGACATCTGTGTTTCTGACTGCAAGTCCAATTTTAATGGGACTACAGATAATGAAATATGGACCAAAAAAGGCTAGAGTTAAATGCTCAACAATTACAACATCCTGTGAATAAGGTACTGTAATTATAATCTTCCAAATCACACCATTCCCATACAACATTCTTTCCACCTCTGTAGTATGCAGCTTGCCAATCAGGGATGTCCTCTCTGCTCAGTCCCTGTCTGCTGAGCAGGGACTGTGAGATGGGAGTGAAGCAGAACGGATTCACCATGACTTGGCCATTTCTACAACCAGAAGCTGCTTACATCTTCTAGAACCTCAAAAAAGGGATTCAGGAAGGCCAGAGGGATTCTGCATTCTCTGCACTCACCAAATCTAGTCGGTCTTTCCACCCCAAGGATAAACTACTTAACACTTTTCAATCGGCAGCTGAGAGAACAGCAGCTTGTCAAGGAAAGCCAAAAAAGGACTGCAGTTAAATTCTCAAAGTTTTTCCTTTGTCCTCTGCAAAATGAAACCATGACATTCATAGCCTTATAACAGCAGGAAAGGAGGCACATGAAAAGAGCTATTAAGATGAAGTGATGTGCTTGATTAAAACACATGAGTTATGATATAATACCATATGATGTGATATACGATAGTGGGGCAAAAATATTCAAACAATAATAAACACTTTCTTCACGACAACAAATATCAGATTAATTTGGACATAATAGTTTTTAATGTCATCTCACAGTGTGTGATCTCTCTGCTTTTCAAAAATTCTCTGCTCTATACCACAGATGTTGTAATAGGTTAAAAATCCCATGCAGACAAAAAGCCCACATTTTTACCTACGTGACCCTCACCTGAGATAACCTGCTTCCTACAGGAAATGTGTCACCTCACAAAACCTGCACATGTGGCAAGGAGTAGGAGAGCTTTTGAGGGATCAGAATCAGGGGTGGGAAAGGGGAGGGGAACTGCAAGGAAACAAGATGCTTAAGATGCTTAAGAGTAACTTACACCTCATACAACCACTCACACCTACGTGAAACTGCACTGTTGAGTCTCTGTGGGAAAAGAAAGGATCAAAAAGCCGAGCGAAAACTGATAACCTGTGTGAAATGCACCTGAAAAGACAGCCATTAATTGTGATACATGGTCCCTAAAACAAATGGCATTGGGAACACAAGGGGATGCAGTACTTTAAGCCACCTTATCGAACAGATCTTTACCAAGGAGACCCGTCTCAAATGAGCATTTCTTCCAAAGGGGAGATAACTTCGGAGCAGATCAGCGTTTGTCCAACATCACCTTGAACAGTTTGCCAGGCTGAAGCTACATTACAAGAGACTATAAAGGCCTCTAATGAGGACTTGACTCACAAAGCAGCATTGATGAACAAATCTCCATTACAAGTAGTTATTGTAGTTATTTCACAATGCCCAGCCTGTGAGATGCAATCTCAGGTGGTCTACACCTGTTCTGCAGGGCTTCGGGCTGTCAAGGTCAGATATCTCGAGCTGGTTGTAACTTGAACTCTGGCAGAGTTCAGATAAATGCAGTTGAAGAGAAGAGAAAGCTTTAGTGTCTCCCAAGTATCCTATTCCAACAAAGAGCAAAGGGAAACAGAAAGGAAGTTTGTGTTGGCTCCACAGGCTTGTCTCTGTCTTTTTTCCTTCCCTCTCCTGTCCCCGAATCCACAGGCATTGTTAGATGTCTAATTTTAGTTTCAGATAGCAGATGTCTTTTTCATAGCTCCTCCAAGCCAAATGAAATAATAAAAGGGGGCTTCTTAAAATTTTAAAGGGCAGAAGATAGTCTGTTGAATCTCTTGCCGTTACTGTTAATTATAGACACTGAACACATTTAATTAGAACCAACCAAACAGAAAAACATATGTAATCCATGCCTTTGGCATAGCATGAAGCAGGCAAGGGGCAATGAAGCAACCCCCTGCCAGACACTTTAATTAATTTTATTTTAAAAAGAATTACACAGATCAGGATTCAGCAAAGGTATTTCTGGTAACTACTATAAGATCATTGTTATGAAGGTTAAGTTTTCAGACAGCAGAATGCCTTGTCATAATACATGAAAATCTTGTTGTTATATGAGCAGAAGAGATTTCCTATTACGATGGAATGGGCAAAACTAATTTTGCTGTTTCCCAACTCTCACATGCCTGAGTTCAGAGGTTTTATTTTGGGAAAGCAAGAAGTAAGAAAGGATGGTTTGGGAGCTAACAGAAATGACCTCTGTCAAAGCATTACTATAAAGACACCTGTAAAAATGCAATCTTCAACCCAAAGCTTAAGCCAATATGAGGCTGCTACCTTCCACATGGACTGGTTTATCCTTGGCAGTCTCCCTGGTATTTCTACCCACAAACGCTTCAGAAGTGTGTGGCCTGTCTTTTGCCCACCCCTGTGCTTTTCAACCCACTCTTCATCCTGTTTCATCCCCTAATGGGAAGAACAAAGATGTATTGTGTTAAACCCAGGCAACTTTTTGCTAGTAAAATTTCAGTCTTCACTGATTGGAAGACTGGCTTAAAACATACCTGGGTGCCCATAGCTTTGGTTTCAGGAATGACTTTTCCTAGATTTAATAAAATCTTCTACCGCTTAGTCACAGTAACCCTTTATAAAGTATACACAAGACCTGCTGCACATACTTAGAACAGTTCATCCCTAGATTTTATACCCCTCTTTTCCAACAAGCCTCAGTCATCACTTAGGGCAGAACGACAGAGACACTGAACCCCCAGAGCTGAAATGGAATGAAATCAGTGAAAGCTGCATGCTCAGAACTTGAAGTGCTCTATCCTGTTAAGCACTCTGAAAATTGGGTTCTAGGTATTCAAAATGGGACACCTAAAATTAGATTATCTGTACAATAAAATGAAAGCATTTAATGAAAATGCAGTTGTAAAACCTTTTGCAATTACAGTAATTAATATAATGGCTAAGCCCATGACACAGCCAACCCTTCTTTGAAATTTGATTTGAATGCTGCAATTATAACATAGGATGACTCTGTGAAAATCCTGGAGAAAACCTGCAGGATGATGCAAACACTGAGAGGAACCAAGCTGCTCTTGCAAAGCCGTCACCGTCAATTATGGGCATTCTCAGTTTGTGAACTCCTGAATTTACATCCTTAATAAGCTTTTCCTTTCTTAAACATGAGTGTGTGAAGAAATAGTTGCATACAAAGATCTCCCTTCAAAACGATCTTTAAAATACGTGAGTGCATAGCCCACCTCACTGATGTTTTGACTGTGCCCACACTGTGAGCACACGTGTGAGAGCACACACACACAGACACACACAAGCACCATTACCTACAGCAGCAAACCATTTTCCTGCCTATCCCCTCCTATGGCTTTGAAGCTAAGCTGCTTATTTTAAAAGAGTTGAACCTATTCCATTTACTCTGGAAGCTTATTAGAAGAAGCAATTTTACACCATAACTGTTAGGGGAATAATTGCTTTAAAAAAGCAAACCCAGACAAAAAATAGGTTTGTCTTTTTCTGAAGACCATAAGATGTTCAACCTTCTGTCTAATGCCCTGGGTATTTCACAAAGCAGAGACCAAAGGTATACTTCAGTAGTTTTATTCCTTTGGGAGAAGCTCCCGTGGAGGAGACAGGCAGCCTTTGTGATAACGCTGTCTGAGCCCATTTAGGGCTTTGAACACAGGAGCCCGATTTGGAGCCGCACCCAGGATGCCACCGGCGGCCAGCGCGGCACAGGGTGTGGGCACGGCACTGAGCGCTCCCTCCAGTTCCCTCCACACTGGAAAAGTGGCATTTGCCCCCTTCGTGTGGCCTCTTAGTCAAGCAACAGTGAGCTGCAGGCACCAAGCTCCAGTCCTTCTCATCAAGACCATTAACTACAGCCAAGGGGTTGGGAGCCCCAGCAGCACAAGGTATCGGACGTAAGCCATCGCCATTCGTTAGCAGCTTGCTTTAAATTAAAACTAATTAATTGAAAGAAACGATGCAAGCTTTTCTTGACTACCGACTGCTAGCACCACACACACAAATTTCAAGCATTAGGTCAGTTGCACAGAGCTTGTGAAAATCAGCTTAAGCTTTTTTAATGCTTAATTATAGCAAGTCGTCTTTACAAGTGTTTTACAGCGTGATTACGCAAATTGTAAGTTCAAGCATAGTTTGAACATAAAGAAGTTCCATTTATGAAATGTGACTTGCAAAGGTATTACATGAAATTAATTGGGAAAAAATAATCACCTAGAACACAGTAATTACATCTTAGAAATGAAACCCTTAGCCAATTCATAGCTCTCTAGAATTAGGGAGTTCATAGCTACTATATCTAATATACTGCTGTTCTTGATGTTCCCTCTTTTGTTTGGGTTTTTAAAAGGAACAGTCATAAGGCCAGTTAAAATATGAAACTTTAAATTCTATCGCTCCTTCCAATTAATGATGCCATACAGGAAACAAAGGAGAAAGTATTTCTAAACACTTAAGAGATGTAAATTTTTTTTAAAATCGGCTCTTAATAAGATCATGGATGAATGTGAACTTCAACACCTGTCTGTGGATATATGAGGAGAAAGATATGCATTTCAGTCAATACAAGCATTACCAGCAAGCCAAAATGAGAGATATTTGTTAAAACAGAATGGCTTATTTTTTTGCACATGCTTTTACTGTGTACCTATTCAGGTCAAAATATGCTGCAGGATTCCATTTCAACATCATTTCAAACACTTTTGCCAGCAATTGCTAGGAAAAAAAGGCAGGAACGATTGGGTATGTCCTGTTCCATTCAGAGCTGTTTAAAATATTTAAAATATTACAGAATTTTGTGAGATTAGAGTGCATGATAGTAGGAGAAAGTAATTTTGGAGACAGATAGATATGCAAATATTCTGCCTGATAAAAAATACCACCTTAATTAATGTTATGAGTATACAGAATAGACAGCACCAAAGAGGATTTCTCATTGGATTCTTCCAATGAGAGAGTTTGTTAGTAAACACACTGAGTAGCAGCACAGGAATTTTGCTCTGTGCCTGCAAGGGCAGAAAGGTCAAGAACACAAAGCTCCATTTTTACTGGCAGGAAGAAAGAAGGTTAAAGAAAGCATCACAAAAGGATTTTTTCCCCCTCCTTGCTTTCAAAAAAATAAAGGATCAGAGAAAAGCTTGGTTAACTTTTAACCAACACAAAAATTTTTTTTGTTCATGTAAAGAAGCATTTTTGCTGTAGTAAGTACCTCTACTATTTTGCCTCTATACTAAAAAATAGTAAATCTCAACATCATCTTGAACATTATCAGTTTAAAGAATTCAAAACAAAGGATGAACACAATATCAGAATAACTGCCAGCAAAATGAATTATAAAGATCTTTCATTTTTAAAAGCACACAGACCGTCCTGCAGAATATGTTCCTTTCAAACATTCTGCTTTCACAACATGACATGCTGTTTCCATGAGCATTAATTCAAAACTATTGATGTATCTCACATGTCTCCGCTTCTCAGAGCTCATTTAAACAAAACCTTGACAAAGCAACCCAAGAAAGTCTCCAGAAAAAAAAAAAATTACATGACTGCTTACAACAGATAATCAGATAATACGGGAGAGCCTATTATACTGCATGGTTCAAAAGCTTAAAACACCTCCTCATTCTGATTTCACTTTTAATCATTAAAATACCCTGCATCCTTATCATAATAAGATTCTTATATCTCCGTAAGGCCACATTTCAAAGCAGTTTGTTCCCTAGACCAGGGTTTGGATGTGAATAGGCTGTTTCCTTTCTGCTCAACTTCACAAAGTTCTTAGGTGTTCCTTTCTGATGCTTCTCTTGCATCCTCTGCTCTAATTAGCCCTTTAGTATCATCTGACAGTCCTTAAAACATAATTTCTTGAAAAAGATTTTTAAAAATTCATAAAACCCCAAGAGTTAAAAAGACAAGAAAAGTAATCCCTGGGTGAGACTGTCCTTATTTCCTCTATTTTAGATGGTTGGGTACCAGAGCACTCGCCATCAGAGGACAGGCAGATGGGCCTGGCCTTCTTCGAGGCTGCAAAAGAGAAAATTTTGCTGCGGGAGTGAAGCACAGCCTGCTGATACCTGCAAAGCAGTCATGGAGGAGACAGAGCCAGGCTCTTCACTGCATTGCACAGTGTGGGAACAAAAGACCGTGAAAATAAAGTGAAACAGATCAGATTAGATATAATAAAAAACAAAAAAACACCACGCCTGGAGGACAACGAAGCCCTGGAACAGGCTGTCCAGAGATGTTATGGAACCACTGTCCTTGGAGGTTTCTAAAACCCAACTAGACAAAAAGCCTTGAGTAACTTAGTCTGAACTGAGAGCTGAACAGAGGCCACTTCCGACCTAATGGTTCCGTTTGGAAATTTTTAAGCAAACATTTCTCTTTAAATTTTAATGTTGCCATTGCAAAGGAAGCAGCAGCTTGCCTAAAGCAATCATACTGATGGCCACAACCTCAACAGCAGCAAATACAGAAATGAGGGATTTCCTTTCCCTAGATATACGGTGATTAATCATCACACATTTATGGTTAAAAAAAAAAAATAAAGGCTGTCCCTTAAAACCCAGGTCTTAGAGGCTTTATTTATATGTCAGTATTTATTAGGTTTTATCTTTTCTTAAGATGGAATCTTGCCATGGGCACAAGTTCATGCACATCCATGCAGTATTATTATCTCTTTTATGGCACAGGTGCTATTGTTATGTGTTATTTTAATGAAAATATAAAAGTCATTACATATTTATGTATGGATATTTTGGAATAAAGCTCTTTATGGGATCAGTGTTTGCTCTGGCTAACAGAGAATAAAGAATTCTCCTGGCAAACTGATTTAAAATTTACACATGACAATTCATAATTTATAAACTGATAATTTATACAGTCTTAAAAGTACAGTTTATATCCAACAGTGTGAAAATAATTACCTATAAAAAGTCTCCCCTCTTTTCTTTAAGAACAAATACAAGCAGTTAATCCCTGTATTTTTTTCTACTAGTATTTAAGTGTCCAGATGATAGCAATGCACTATGCAGAATCTCCAAACACTGAGCTAAATTATAATATTGGAAAGTAACCAAACATACCGAAGAACTAAAAGTCACTAAAAATCTGTAAGCTCCAGAACCCACTCCTGACACAGTAACTCCTTTTGTCCCATCTGATTCAGCTGGCTAGTGGGCAGTACCAAACATAAATGCATCCATCTTGATCCCAAAGGGAGAAGACCAACTTGAAAACATTCAATTTCAACGGAAGATGGGACGGCACCGTATCATATTTGCAGGACAGCAACTAGAAATAAACTAGATATAAGGAGAAACAAAGCCAGGAAGATTCTGGTATATTCAGAATTCCTGAATTAGGTAGATACTTTAACAAAAAGATTAGCATTGACCAATTTGACAAGGTTTTCCTCATCTGAACAATTAAAATACTTTAATTGACTCACAGAAGTGCTGCTGTTTGACAGAGCCAACTCTCTGAAATACATAAACTCATATTATAAAATCCAGGTCACTCTCTCTTCTCAGTAATTATGGAATGCATGAGATGTTTCCACCAGAAGAGCCAGTCTGTACTAGCATCACAAAAATATTATTTGCTAAAAGCAGAAATTATGCCAATATCTTCTGACTTTGCCAGATGAAGGTTCAATTTCTGGATATGACCCAGAAGTGGTTCATAAAAAATACCTTGCTTTCTGCACCCCCAAGAAGAAGAGGCTTCATCACAAACACATTATTTTGCTGTTCTTTATGTCAATTTTTGTAGCATAAAATGGCTACCTCTTCTCCCTTTCCCCCCCTCTACAATATTATGTTTACTTATGATAATATGGTATATTTTAGCTGTATCAGATGAATATATGTTCTAGGCGTTTCTTGGGATTTCAATAAAACTTGCATTGAAAACTTTTTAGTGAAAATCTAAAGACAAACCCTTAAAATACCCTGATGGTGGTTTAAGACAACTGATGGGGATTGTAGCACAGCAGGTAGAAAACTATCTGGTCATATTTCTACTAAAACCTGTTCTGTCTTGAGACATGTTTGTAATTGCACTTGAAACATTAGCTACCAGTTTTTATGAGTTCATCAAAAGCCTCGTGCAATTTAGTCTGTTCCTTACAGTTACAATTCCTGAGTTGTGCAACAAAGTTTAGGGATTTTTACTTGTTCATTTTAAAGTGGGGATTTTGTTAGCCTTTAAAGTTCAAGTCAATAAAAAACCAAAAACCAAACCCCAGGAATCCTAAAAGGCTTGGGGCTTTAGGGAAAAAATTAAAGAATTCAAACTCAAGGAATTCTGAGGGAGGAAAATGGAGTTTTCTAAAGCCTGACCCACTTTCAAATGCTTACTTTTATACTACTGCTTTGCTTCATTTCAGATTTATTATTCCCATAGTAATCATTATGTAACTTCTACTTTAACCGCTGCAGATTTTCTAGGGTGGCTTAGGATATACAGGCTCTATATACATTTTACACCAGTTTTATAAGTGCTAGGGAGGAAAATAAAAAGAAGGAAAAAGCCAAACCCATGCTATCCCATTATCAATATTCTTGCTCCTAGAAACATTAAGCCAGTTTCAAACAGCTACCAAATCCTACCCAAAATGAGCAGATTTAGTAGCCATTACCATCACAATCCGTTCCCAGTAATTAACTAAGCAAGGCCAAAACACTCAGTAGTACAAAAACCAGGCTTACTGCACCCTGTGTTCTAATCACATGCAGTAAATTCACAAACTTTCAAGCAATTTACTCAATGCAGCATACAAAATAAAAGCAGAAATACAAAGAGAAAGACACCATTCTTCCAAAACCATTAATCATTCCAGTTTTAACATTAAACCTCTCCTAAACTTAATCTTAGCTAGTTTTTCATTTTCATCATTTTGTCAGACATAGACCAGGTAGCTCTTTATTGCATCTAAAGGATGTCAAGAACCAGAAAATATTATCAAGAGGATAGAACATTTACAGCTGAGGTGGTTGATCTATTGCATTACGTTTACCCAAAGGCATGAAAGGCACCACCTAGGAAGTAAAAGATAAGGATTCACATTCCTTATTAGCGCTCTCTTTTTTTTAAACTGTGAGCATTAATCTTCTTTCTTGGTAGGTAGAGCAAGAACAAAGAGGAGTAGCACAGGAACAAACAAGCAAGTCGACAGGAATAAACAAGCAAATCAACTGCTTTTCTAAGAAGAAACCATGCAGGGGGTGAAAGGTGATGGCAAAAATTACATGGACTTTTTTTCCTGTTTCTATGTGGAAGGGAGAATTGTACAAGATGTCTAAAAGTCCCTTCTATCCACATGTTTATGATTCCGTGCTTAATAGAGCTCCAGGAAGCTATAATGACCAAAGTCTCCAACACAAGTATGCAAGATTGTCATGAGACCCAAGAAATAGAATGTTTCTATTGTTTTGATGAGACAGAAATAGTCTAAAAAATATTTCTGCCATTCCTCCTCAGAGGCAGACAAAATTTATTTATAGCAGGCCGTAACTCTCTTAGAAGTTTATCTACCTTGCAGAATTTCATGTAAGACCTGCAGTGTTGTGAGATTTCCCACTTTCACATTCTGCTGCTAACAGAAGAAAAACAAGCTTCATCCTTGGTGGGACAATTTTTGACTTATCATAAGATATGCCATTAGTTTTGGGCATGTCTGTCAGCTCGGGCAGGCTGAAACAAAGAGCCAGGTATTCCCTGTGGTTACAAGTCCTAAGTTTTGTGCTTTCTGTTTGGAAACTGGGGCAGCCATACTCTTTCAGCAAGGCAGACTCAGAACTCCTGCTCAAACACTGAAATGCTGCAAGGCAGTCATTGAACCAAGAGTTAGTTATGTTCCAGAGTGAGATACCAGGCATTTATACAACCAAGGTTGTCCTTCTAGATTAGATATTACTGTACACACACACATATATATACACACTATACAGATGGTAGCATCAGATATACAGATTTTAATTTTTAAAAATATATGTATATTTGAGGCTTTTCTAAGTACCTCCTTTCTGGAAAAACCGCATGCTCAAATCCAAAGCATTGCAATCTCTGCTTCACTGCCTTGAAGGCAGCCCAAATACATCAGTCAGCTCAGGATGGAAGAATCTCAACTACAACTCATTGGTTGGGGAATTTCTGCCCACTCCACATCAATTAGGAAACGATTCAGTTACGCTGAAGAGTGGTCCTGTTGCAACATAGCTGCTGAAAAAATATCTGTATGCCAATTCATACTCTACCCAGTCTCCCTGGTTCACAGCTCCAGTCAGTGTGCAATCTGTAGATACTTTGGTCCAAAAATATTTTTTAATGTAATAAATGGATATATTAGGTTCTTGTTTTTAATGAAATTTCTATATTTACAATATAGCAGCATCTAGTCAGAGGAGCCAGAATGGCAGAGAGATGTGGAAAAGGTGGCATCAGATAATTATGGGATGCTCACTTTGTAGGATTTCTTAGATATAACCAGTTGACTAAGCAACAGATTCTTCATTTTTCACATTCATTCAATAAGATTCTTTTATTCATAGAGCAGCCACAGTTCAGACAGACACTGCCATTTTCTTTACTGGGCTTTTCTTAAATACTGTCTTAGTAATTTAGAAAAGGAAGATTTCTGATGTCTTCTGTTCCCTTGCCAGTTTAACAACAGTATCATAAGCAAAGCTATCTGACAAATATTCCTAACTGAAGAGCTCCATGGATATGTGAAGTATGTGCTCATTCCTCTTTGGGAAGCAATGAAAATGGGCAAAGGACCACCTTTTGTGTTCTCTAGAGTCCAAAGTCAACTCTGGTATTAAAGTAGGGCTAGTTCTGACTAATACATAAACACTACAGAAGTTACAAAACTGAGGCTCCTTGAAAACAGCTCCCACTTTAGATGCTGGAAGAGGAGAAAGGACATATATTGACTTTGTTATCCATCCTTGGAAAGGTCAGGCTTTTACAGCTCCTGTTTACAGCAAGTGAAGCTCCCTCTTGGCATGTAGTATCTTCTCTTTGAGAGAGAAGGGACACAAAATGTACTAGTTTGCTTTAAAACTGTGTTTACGATACTGTGTGGTAGTAACACTGCTAATGAAAGCAAGTGGAGGGCACTTAGACTATCCGGTGAGATTTAGTATTTACTGCATTAGTTTTTGTTGGCTTGGGAGTTCAAGCCTGCTCTTTTCTGACTCATAAAGCAAGAAGAGTTACTTAAAGTAAGTCATAATTTCTCTCCTCAGAAGTTACAGTAAAAATATTTCTTTCTAAATATAATTTGCTATGAAACAATTGAGATGTTTGGCTTCCCACAAAAGAATTTCTCTCAATCACAAGCAAGTCTTTGACCTTCAAGCAAACAGGCACAATGATCCCAGTAATAATCTAAATTTATATTTTGACTAGCTTACAATGGCCACATAAATCATACACCAAGGGTGGGAAGATGAAAAAAATGGATAGGCCACAGCCACCCAACTGGCTGGTTGGTGGCCGTTCTGTGGATATTGGCCCTGTCCTCATGGCATCTTCACTGGCCTGGGAGGGGATGCAGACGTAAAATACTGAAACAAACCTGGAATTAATTTCTCAGGCACTGGGGGATGCTGATTCCTGTCAGCAGTTAGGGTATGGTAATCACTGGGACAAACACAGAACCACTCCTCAGTGCTTACTTTGATACCCCACTATGATACTCTCAGAAAAGATGAGGCATTAGAGGTATGCATTTTCCAGATCACTCATAACTTTACCCAAAAACTTCTGTATTCTGCGTAAATCTGTACTCACATGCACGTGTTGGCAGCCACTGCGACAGGGAGAGAAAAGAAGTGCATGCATCCCCACCTACAAAGCTCAGCATTTGTGTGAGTCTGTATTTTCTGTACTGGTTTTTTATGCTGTGATCAGGGGAAGGAAACACGCTTCCCTGTTTCTGCATGAGTAAAGGAACTCGTGTGAGGAAGCATTTAAGGGCAGCCACCTCCGCACGAGGAGAAGAGTCAGGAGCAAAGGGCGACCACAACAGAGGCAGGGGCAGTGCCCTCGCTGACCAGGGACGCAGGCACAGACACTCAAACAGGAAAAGCAGAGCAGGTCTGGTGAGAGAAACCAGGGTCAGCCACAGTCCATGATCACCAAAGTCATCCCACGGTGACAAGGCAGGGCTGAGGCTTGGCCAGGAAGGCAAGCCAGCGGGTCAGGTCCAGCGAGGGATGTGGCTGGGCACGGGACAGGCTGCAGCATAGTTCAAGAGACAAAATGCAAAGGCTCAGCTTAAATGTTCCTCCTGAGAAAGGAGGAGGAATGCCTGCAATGAGGCTTCTTCCCAGCTCTGACATGGCTGTGTCCACAGCCACCTAATCCAAGGCTGCTGTACCACAGCAGAGCTGGCTTCGGGCATGGGCAACCCATCCCTATACCAGAGGTGTGTGCAGAGGCTCCCGGCACAGGGCACTGTGCTTTGGTACCAGGAAATACCAAAACACCGGCAGAAAAGTGTGAATTATTCCACTAAACATATGGAGCAACGATCAGAAAATAAAATACTACTGAAAAAGCAGGTGTCTGAAGTCAAGAAAAGGAACAATCCAGTGCTCAGACATAACCTAAGATATACGAGACATAACAGAAATATATATGGACTTGGAAAGTTCACTTGTGAGAGAGCTGCATCAGGTTATCTTTTCATCTTGAATTTTTCTGACCTATGAGACAAAGTAATAGTCATGTTCTTCAGGAAAAGAGAAACTTCATCCTACAGAATAAAGGTTTGGCAATTTGCTCACTACACTTGTTTCATAACTGTCCATGAGACTACTCAAAAGCCCACATTGTTCATTTTTGTTCTGTTCATTTTTTAATTAAATGAAGTCTATTGTATTTGGGAATATCCTGGAAAATGCTTGTAATCAAGTCATTGATGGTTTTGTGGGAGAGAACAATGGCCTTTTTAATCCAATATTGTTTATGAAACTAACACCAATTAGGTCCATCAACAGTAACAAATAAACAAGACCTTCCTTTAAAAGCAATTACACCAACTATTGCAGAAAATACTGAACACGATCATGCATGTGATTTTCACATCCACAAACCAGTTTTGCATATCACATGACCGTGACTCCTGCACTGGCAGACTCATTTCAGGTGGCACAATCCTCCCCAGTGCACACAGGGGGGCTGCAGCAGCAGCATCCTCCTCCCGTTTGTCCTTTGTAAGGACCTGACTCTCTTTGGAGAAACTCGCCCGGTTAGCCAACGCGATGGCTCATTCCTCCCAGCCACCTGACCATCCTACACACCCAGTGACACTCTGTGAGTCAGCTGCCAGTCTGGGAGGCCGAGGCAACAATTCCACCTCCTCCCTAAAACCTCCCTGCGCCGTCTCTGACACCTCATCTCCCTGTGCGAGGTCAGCGTGGGCGTTCCAAGCTATTAAAAGAGTTCAGGACTCCCATGTGTTAGACTCCCTCTCTCTCTACTCTCTGAACCTGGAAAACAATCAAACTTTCTTTCCATCAAATACTTGAAGAAGCTAATGCACAGCTGAAATAACCCTGACTCAGGGCATTTAAGGAGCAATAAAAGGGATTGATTTACACACAGGGATTTAGTCTTTTTTACATAAATTATTTCATTACGGCAACATGAGCAAACAAACCACAAAGTGTTCCAAACAGCATATGTTTAGGCTGGTTTAACAAAATGAGCAGCTAAGAAAACGTTACTAATATCTGGGAAATACTTGCTTATCTTGCAGCCTTCTTATTTTAAAACTGAATTATCTGTATAGGCATATACGTGAGCAAAAGGTTTATGGCACATGTTACTTGTTGTTAGGCAGTTGCCTTTCTATAGGAAACATTAAATAATCTCAGGTCTATAAAATCTATACAAATAATCCCTGTCAAAGATGTATCTAAATTTGAGACATTGTTGTGGAAAGAAAAAAAGGATGTATATAGAACAAAGGGAGAAAGATCCAGGATATACAAAGAGCTCTTAGTTTATGTAGAAACTGTCCAGGCTCACATGTTTGGAAAACATTTCATCACGGGCTTCACTGCAGGTAAACAGTGATACAATCTAAATCAGAAAATGAAATATGTCCAGCTGTCTAATAACAATGACAGCCTAACAGTCTTTTTAAGATCATTTAATTACATTTGAAAATGGCTACATTATGGTAACACGTGTTGGGTATTTTAAACATTACAATCCATAAGACTCATTAAGTAACAGCAAACTTTATGTAAGTAACATTAGGTTCAGTGAACTGAAGCCTCTTCTAAAACTTGTGATCAGTCACAAGGCTCTATGACTCTTGAAATCATCACTTCACTTAAAGGGAAACTGTTGGGCCCCTCCAACCCTCAGATATTTACATATTCCAAATGAGCACATATCTGTTTATCAAACCTACTTAACAAAAAGCTACCAAGCCTCACTTCACTTTTTCCTTGTGCAACACACAGCAATTCCTGATGTTGTTTTCCATGCCTGCAAGACAAGCAATACCATACTGCTCCTCACAGGAAACACCAATGTGTCCACTCTGCTTTCTTTTGTCATTTCACCATGACAAAAATAAATATAAATAAATACATACAAAGACTCATGTATGTTTTTGCTTGCTATGCCTGATAAAATATGAGCTTTGTATCCATAAAATAATAATAATACCACCTTAGAATTATTTGCAAAGTTTAAATGAGATCACTCATTGTCTCTAGCTTCAGTAGTACTAGGAGAAGGAGCTCATGCCTTTGTCTTTCATCCTGTGCTGCCACATCAATGCTCTGCTCTGAGCACTAACCTCCATGCCCTCAGTATTTCTCAACCTGCAATTCAAAACAAGTGGTGGTAGATTAAAGACAAGACAGAAAGAATGTACTCATACCCAAGAATTACATTTTCAAGTAACTACAGCTACCACTAAGAAGTTATTTTGCTGTGTTTGGGTGGGTGGCTGCCTGTATATGTGTTCTTCACAAGAAGGGTGGCGAAACAGAGGCGCAGATTTCCTGAAGAGGTTGTGGGATGTCCAACCCTGGATGCAACTAGGCAAGGTCCTTATCAACCACATTTAACTTGAAGTTAGTATTGTCTTCAGCATGTTGGTCATCTACCCCAGATGACCAGAGGTCACTTCAAATGTCCCTTCTAAATATATTATTCTGTGATACCATAACATTGTGACTTTGGCTGATTTCAAGCCCTGTCTCACAAATTCACAGGCATTAAAATGCAGAGGCCTTCACGCATGTGAGGACACAGAGCCCTGCACAGCCCCTGGCAAGCGGCACTGCTGCCAGAGTCATCAGCAATGCCACGCAGCTTAATGAAGCTGCAGAGCTCCTGGTGCCCATGCTGAAGAAGTCAGCGCTGGAAACCTTCCCAACATCAACTCTAATGCAGCTAAGGCTCATGAAATAAACGGCAATCAGCAATGCCAGCACGGCCACAGCAAATAGAATCTGTCTTGGCACAACACATTAGCCATGTCAAAAGGATTTGAGTAGGGATGGGCAACCCCCACAGTTACTCACTCCACAGTGGAGACAAAAAAAATCTAAGAATAATGTGAAGAGCTCCGACCCATGACTGTTAAAAGAATTTTTCACGTTCAGAGCAAGTTATAAAGCTCACAAACTTTGTATAGGGACAGTTGTCACAGGATCTTCAATGTTTTCTCATAAATAACATTATGATTAACAGGAAAACCAACTTTGAAAGAAACACTGGTGAATATTGCCAAAGGTACAAATTCAGCAAGATGCTGCATCGTTCAGTCTCATGATACAAGAATCAGATTGTTTAGCATCTTATGACCTAGGAGTATTCTCTGCAGGCTGGAAAAGGACAATGCCTGTTTTTCTTGACCTTAGAAATTCTGCAAGACATTCTTAAGTCAGCCACTGAAACGGAAGAAGCTGTGGAAATCAGAGACTTTGTGCAGTAATTGCATCTCTAACATGGACTGTGGCAGCATGACTTATTCCTCCACTTCAGCATCAAGAGGATGCAATGCCCACAAGAGTCCTGGAGGTCACAGGCCAAGAACAAATGACAGACCCAAGGTATTAAGGGAGATACAGCACCTGTAAGAGTCAACTGTCCCTTCAGAATCCTGACTCTCTGAAGCTGTAGGTGTTGTCAGAAGGTGCAAGGGCAGCACCTGCGAGGCTCAGGGCAACCAGATTTAGCAGGATTTGTGACTGAGGACAACTGTTTGTTGTGTCCATTCATATCTGATTCTTTTGCTCAGACTTTTTTTAGCTCAGGATACCCTCATAAGATCTGCAGATGAAATCCTGCACTACGATGCTCAGGACTCCTGCCATCTGCAGCCCCTGGGGCCATGGCAGAACTGGGTCAAGACAGGGACAACAACGGAATTAGCCTGGAACACAAACGGGACCAACGTGATTCAAACAGCCACCCATCACCTTTACAAGGAAGGATTCTGCAGGTGTGGGCTTTGCTTCCTCTGTTTGTGGGATTTGAATCCACTGACAGCTCTATGCTTAGTTACTGGAATTCTCTGGAGCAGCAGAGATACTCCATGTGTGGGTGGATGACAAGAGGAATGCTTTGAGGAGTCTGTTCTCTGGAGGCAGATCGCAGCAATTTAAAAGAAAGCAAATAAAAAGGGGCAGACTAGGATCCTCATTCATGGAGGAGCTAAAGAGATCTGGCATTAAGAGGTGACAAGCAAAGTAATTAGAAAATAATTATTTTAAGGGAGAAAGGGATGTAAAAGAGTTGGAGTGAGTCAAGATGATTTCAACAGAATGAATCATAAAAAAGTAGTATATAGTTCCTGTTGTACTGGGTGACTGAGAGGGATGGGAATGCTCCTGACTAGACCTTAGCAAGATCTTAACTAGATCTCTGTTCCTGCAGCCATTAAACAGGGGGAAAGTACAGCAACCAACATTTTTCTGTCTTCTATTCAGAAAGCTTTTTGAAAACTTGCTTTCACAGGCACTTTATAATATCTGTAATAGGTCGTGTCAAACAAAAACCCCAGCATCACGTAAATTCAAGCAGTAGTGAACAACAACACAACGAAAATACAAATGCAATTGTCTGTTAATTCATAATGTTCAAGTTTCCATGCCAGGAAATGCAAGGCAGTGTGAATGTGTATCTGCTGCAGTGCCTGCTGTCTGCTAAGATCCATCCATCCATCTAGATATTCACACAGACATAAGATTGAAGAACCAAGATCTCCATACATATACAAGCCATCATTTCCAAAAACAAAAGGACAAGCCACTGACAGGAAAGTGCATGGAATCTCATTAGTCTGACACTTTGTGTTTCCATAAGGTATTTGAAATGCTAGAACACCACCAAAATGCTGTTTTACACCATAAATTCACAGTGAGGTTCAAGATAGATTTAATGATTATATCTTTGTTCATGATACAACTGGAAGAAAAAATGATACCAGTCCTCTGAAGCAGATTTTGTGAAATGAAATTCTATTTTTAGGACCCCAAGCTTGCTCATTTCTAACAGAATTTTTTTGCTCTATTTCTTTTTCCTACTACTTACCATTATAGCAATAGCACACTGCAAAGCTAAATATTATTTCATCCACATTTAAATGACAATAGACCTCATTTTTTTCACTGCCTTTACAAACGCTGCAGAGTAAAGAAGTTTCCTTATTCTGTATTAGTTCTTGATGCTTCTATCCTTTACTACTGGAATAATTTCCCTTTACTCACACCTAAATATGACTCCTACTTGAAATTCCCCATGTTTGCTTTTTTCCTTCTATGAAACTGTTCATTTTTATCTTTTCCAAACATTCTATATCTGTTTTGAAATGCTCTTTCTGACTGAAATGTATACAAGAAATTTATGGGTAAGCTTGTCTTCTGTGTAGGAACAAAGCTCAGTCTATCTATTTCCAAAAAGGGAACAATAGACAGTAAAGTCTGATTTTGTACTAGGATGGCAACATCTACATGTGTAGCACTGAAAGATAAGAAATTTATTTTTAAAGAGAATGGGCTACTGCTTCTACAGAATTTTAAAGTATTTAAGAAGCTGACACAGGAAATAAGGAAAAGCCTAGCCTGAAAGTAAATTCCTAGTTATCTTGATGAAATGTCTCTCAAGGGAATTAGTAATTTCTTGGCAGTAAAGCAATGGGCTTGTTATTTTGGGTAGTACTTAAAATCTGAAGAAAGATCTTGGGGTTTGTGACTAAGACTTAAACAATCTGGATTCTGTGCTGGCTCCACCATGTAGTCCAAATGTCACACCGGGCAATTTGCCTGATGTCTTCAAACTTAATTTTTCTTTCTCCAAAATGAGAACAACATTCATTTTCTCCCACCAAAATATTCATCTTGTCTGCTTTAGTGTCCATATAATTAAGTCACTGGGGCAACTCATAGAACCACAAGTTCATCACGCACTCGATTACTCCTGGTCTGGGTTTTAAACTGTGAAGTCTGCTACTACATTTGCATATATAACTAGCATAACAAGACACAGAAATCATCTGAAGGATCTGAGAGTAGCAGGCAGGCAACACTCCAGAAAGCTCTGAGTCCAGGGATTAGAGATCTTAACTTTTAAAAAAACGTTTTCCTTCTGTAAGAGAATGAAGTACTTTAGACTGAAAAAGAATTTTGCTATAATGCCTCTAAATAAGTGGTAAAACTCTCCCGATCACAATGGCATGGTGGTTTTCTTCCTTTCTCTCATACAACAATCCTCACCTATCTTTTTCAGATTAACTTTTTATTTCTCATCCAGTAATGAGTCCAAAACGTGAAAAACAAATAGTATTCCAACATATTTTCCCAGTGCCAATGCTTTAAATGTTACAGGCATAACCATGCAGCTGATTCTCCATAAGTACATAGTGTTACTGTTCAAATGCTGTTTATGTTGTGCAATGGAAGCACCAGACTCTGCATAAAGAAACCCAGGTTCAGGTTCAGCACTAGCTCTCTACCAGATCTGAATGACAGCTGACAGAATTTTGAAGATGGCAGAATTTTGAAGAAAAATTCACAGTGATAAAAAATTTGTTTATTAAATAAAAACACAGCGAAAGTCCTTGAGTACATTCGGTTGGTCAATGAAAGCTAAAACTATTATGATAAAGTAAGGCTGGATGTTATTATTCTGGCCAACAAAGTTCATTAAGGACATTATTTCTGTCATTGGACAGACAGATAAAAAAAGAAAGAAGAAAAGGGAAAAGAACTATTTTTCTTGCCTTACAAGTTGTAGATTTAAAGCAAACTCCAATAGCAAGCACTACAAAATTATAAACAAGAACAACTCTTTGGAAAATTACAAGGCAAAAAGGTGGCCAAGGACCAGAGACCACAATTACTTCACTTGTTTTCATGCTGTTTCAACCGTATTTATTTTCTCCATGCCCAGTGAAATGAAACATTTCAGGAAGACTGCATGGAGCTTTCACTCTGAGAATATAAGTGAAATACTCAAATATTCGAGGACAAGAAACATGCTCAGAAAAACAATGTAATTTGAGATGCTACAAAGTATATTCAAAAGAAAAGTATTGATTCACAATCACCAAAGAGTGAAGGAGTTTGAAATAGGTAGTCGAAGGATACATGCATGCTTTTCTCATCTATGCTCCCTGAAACATTTGTAAGAGCTTCCCTTCAAAGCAAACAACGCATGGCACATCTTCCTAAACAAACAGACCAGATGGAGCAACTTGTTTACTATGCAGTGAGTGTTTGCTTCAGGTCTACAACAGTAGAAGGAAGACACCCTGAATGTGTAGGTCACAGGTGAACCAAAAAGCAGCATATGGCAATCCCAAAACCACAATGCAGCCAGAGGAGAGTCTTTCGAAAAACTTTGAAAAAATAATTCCCATCATTGCCAAGAAAGGAGTAGGTGGCAGGCAGTTTGCATCAGCCAAGACAACCCAATACAAAAAAACACAAAGCCTGAATTATCATCTTGGCAACAGAGAAGAGAGGGGTGCCTTTAGCAGACAGCAATTAAGGATTTGGCAGGCATCTGGAGGAAAGGAAAGGGTGCGAGTCAAAGATAACGCCAGTATCATAGGTCCAGATAACAGAGGAAGATAAAAACACAATGAGAAATAGGCAGCAGAAAAATAATGAATTCAGATAGCAGTACACCATCCACTAAGACCGACAGAAGAAACAAGCAGAAAAGCAGAGATCTGTGAAAGGACATCTTGGGAGCAGAGAGTCATCTCAACAACGCTGAGAATCATCAAATATTGTGCAGAGGCAGTAACACACACCTGCAAAAGCAGATGATTAACTTTTCAGTTAAGAAGAAACAGAAATAAAGGAAGTTAATGAATGAACTATAAGAGATTTTGAAAGAAAGCAGGAGAAGGAGCCTTGGAAGTGAAGGTGCAATACAGGTGAGAAACGGTGACAGGAGACTTGGACAAGGGTGGTTCAGGCTTAGGGACTAACAGGTGGAAGAGAAAAACTTGTCAGTTCAACAGAGTACCCCAACTTTCTGAAATGAAGCAGGAGTTAATCTACTAAGTGTGAACAGCTTGCCTTGTCCTAGTTAATTATTTAACCTTCACTTCTTGCTGAGGGTGAAGTACTAAAAGCATTACAGGTGCTTCATAATTACCACTAGTTAATAGAAGAAAGGGCCATGATGAAATAGACATTTAGAATTTAGTCTAATTTCATCTGTGTGTTCAATTTACCCTCTGCATTTCCTTTGGGTAAATAAAAGTATTTTGCTTCACCTGCTACGGCACACAGCAACACTAAATGCTAATCCAAGAGTTCAGCATGGAACATCTCTCTTTCCTCCATGCTATTAAGAAAAAATCGTGGCGCTTGCTTTGTCTTCCCATGATTGACATTACAGACATGTAACTGGCAGACAAAATCAAACAGCTTAGGATGAAAATGTTCACACTGGTAGGTCATGGGGAGCACAGAAACTTACCAGTCGCTATAAAGTTCACTTTGGAACAAAAGCTCAAATGAATTGCACTGTGTCGAGTCAAACAAAAGAAAGTACAAAACTAACAAAACCCCCTTTTGCCTCAGTGAGCCCCAAGACCAACTCAGGATCCTCTCTGCCAAAGAAAGCACGCAGTGCTGCACACTCTCACGGCTCGACTGCAAATCCTGCTTTGTTTAATGTCTCAACTTCTCAGGTCAAGTGATTTAGATAAAAAACTACACGTTAAGTGTTCACGTGAAGAAAAAACATTTAGTCATAGAAGGGCAAATAAAAAATATATAGTTATTTGAGTATGTATTAATTAAAACCTAAAAAATAATAAACCCCATGTTATTTCCAACAGATTGTTTTCTGCTGATCTCACTGTATGCTAGAATAAACCTTATGATATTTGAATGCTCAAAGACAGTGTTACAGGGAATTTCTGAACCAACCACCATGACCTGCCCTGGTATTAACCTACCGAAAATGCCTATCTTACTAAAATTCCAATTAAGCTTTACTCTTAGTACTTTCCCTGAGTAACCTTTAGAAATCCTGTGAGGGACACCACATTTCTCCTCCCTTCTCTTGCAATAAATGAAGCTTCTGCATGTTCACAACCAGAGGACAGCACTTCTTCTTGCTTCCAGCAGAGAGACAAAATAACAGAAGGCAGCAAGAGAGATTGAAGACTAAACAAAGATTAACCACACTGTCGACTTGTTCATTACAATGTTCATCTGCACTAGGTCAGCTAAAGCTGCATTTAAAAAAGGCCTTTCATAAGGCTTTATTTTCCAAAGTATAAATCGTGAGGGGTCCTACACATGTGAAGTATAAAATGACTAACAAGAATTTAAATGTGAAAACATGATCTACTTCACACAAGAATTGTTTAGATGAACTAGATCAATATTTCTAAGCACATTCAATGCAGGAATGTTAGAATGACTCAATGTTAATAAGTTATCACTTGAAAGACGAGCACAGGTGTATTAAACAAAGTAGGTGGGAGCACTCTGAATTCACCTTATTAGTAAACAACTATTTTTCTCACTTTTAAATCTCTTCACATTTTGAAAACAAACTTACTGATACTGTCTTTCAATCCTTACCTCGTGTTCTTAATGGCTGAATTTAAAACAGCATGTGCTTATAAAATGGGAAACCGGTGCCTGGTAACTGAACTGCTGAAGTGAAATCAAGTGTTTAGTTCCCTTGAGTTCTTGTCTTCTTTGACCACTGACCAAATTCAAAACTGATTAACAAGCAATTAGGCTATCTTAGCTATGTTAAAATTAGCCATGGCCAATAACACATGTTATTGTTGAAATAATGCTGCTTAGATTTTCAAGGAGCTTTATGTTAGAGAGCCTCTAAACCCAGTCGCACAGAAATATAAAAAAATTAGACATCAATTAGAAGCACACAGACACAAAAAGTCCATTTGAACAACTTTCTCTCTTAAGATGATTTAATAATCCAGTAAGGCCATAATATTTTACAAAAAAAAAAAAATCCAATGTTCTTCAGAAAACACCATGAATATCCACTGCAGTCAAAGGAAGTTACTCATGTCCTACAATATCAAAAGTAGAATATGGAAGAAAAAATGCAGCACAAAATGAATGCAATATTATATTCAGATACTTCATCAGCTCACCAAAGTGCTCCTTGCTCATCTGAAAAAAAAACCAACCAAAACACACTAAGGTCTGATTTCCCTTGGCTTTCCAAAAATCAAATACCAAACTGAACCGATTCAGTACTCCTAAATTCATCACTGCAAGTGTAAGTGCTGTGTGGACCAAAGTGGTGCAGGGAAAGAAGAGCTGTAAACAACAGGAAATCTTCAGAGACTGAGCTGCTTTGTATGCTCTGTATCTGTCATTTAACCTACATTTTATGTACTTTATTCTCATCACCTGTGTATCTCCTGCACCTCTTACGTTGTGGATGTTGAAATTCTGAGTGAATAGAGATATTCAGGAATAGAAGGTTTGAGTTGGAGTTTGTCCCCTACAGATCAAAAAGCCAACGCTATCAGGTCAAACTTATCACTGAAACTGAACTTACTAAACTCCAAGGGTGTATTTTATCTCAGTTTCAGCACTGCCCTAAGCAAAATCCTTCCAGAAAAAACCCAAAGAACTCCCTCCATGCACACCACACTATCATCCACTTCCATTCATCCACAGAAACCGTACTCCTTATGTTATTGTGCTTTGACTATTAACCTTTTGGAAATTAGCAAACAGGTAGAAAAACACACCATCTCTAACAGAAAATTCGTAACTAGCAGAGTTCATAGAAAAACAATGTCATATGATCTCAGGAGCCTTCAAGAGATTTAGCAGACCAGAAATGTAGTTGTGAATTTTGCAGCCTGAAATTTATTTGCTACAAGTAGTCAAAAAAAAAAAAAAAGGGACACAGAATTCTTATTCATACTTGATACCCTAAACTTGTCTTTTATTATATGTAACAACAAAGAAGGACAACACAAAAGGCCACTAAATTGTAGGCATGCAAACAACATCTAAAGCTTAGTTTTTTTCTTGCAGTTTGAATGAGCAATCAAATTAGTCTCTTGGCCTGAACAGACAGGCAAACACATCCACTGGCACTGGTTTACTCAAAAAATAGCACCTTAAAGCAAATTGATATGATAGCTATCAATGAGTACATATGATTGCTGCCATAGGTATGCCTCTGATTAGATGGGTATCTTCTCAAGCACAATTTAATAGACTTTATACAGGAAGGGTTCTGAAAAAACTAAAGAGCTGTAAAAACCATCTTATTCTTCCAAAACTCTGAGTCCTCTTTCAGACTCCTACAATCTATAGTTGCAGACTTTTCCATCTCATCCCATGAAAAAAAATAGGCAATTCTGTCGTTGCCAAAAGCCAAAGGAACCCCACTGAAAACAAACCCCCAAAACCACCAAAACCTCCAAAACATCACACAAACACCTACACCACTCAACTTAATGCTCTATGCTCTATTATTTCTGGGTTTTGCAGGCAAAATGTTCCCTGAAAGAGTCCAAGTTGCTGTAAGACCTAGTTTTCCACCATCCATTATCTGAAATTGTCAGAAGACCAAAGGCTGAAACCGCCTCTGGACTCTTCCCCAGTTGATTGAAAGGTTTATCGGTGGTATTGCTGGAATGAAGATTTCATCATAAATCCTGTGTGACTTCAGGGCGTGTAGATTAATAAAGGCACATCATATACCGCAAAATTACAAAGCCTTTACAAGGAACAGACGAATTCTCTTAGAGAACTCTGGACAGATGGCAGGATTTGACTATCACTAAATCAGCTTAGTCAAATACATTATTAGTTCTCCAGCCCAATATTTGCTGTGTATTCCCAATGAAACTGCTGAATGAAAAGGGCAATGTGTCAAGCTCATAGCAAGTAAAAACCAGAAATCCATTTTTCTCCAAGATCGATCTCCTTCCAGGGTGCTAGAAACTTATACAAATTATAAAAAAACAAAGCTCCTCTTGAAAAAGCAGCTCATTACAAAACACTAAAGATCAAAACCCAAACTCTACTCTTTTGTGAGTCTGCTATTTAATCAAGTGTCTGTTAAGCTGCTTCCTTGCGACTATGGAGTATTTCAGGAAAATCAGGAGGTCAGACTGACTGCCACAGAACCCCCACATCAATGAACAAGCATAATGGGCTTTCGGGTATCTAAAATAACAGGTCCCTCAAAGGCTGGAGTGCAGCTTCCCTGCGAGATAATTCCATCAGCAAGGGATGAGTGCTTCACTTATCAGAACTGCCACATAATGCTCAAGCACAAATTAATGCCTGCAAGAAAAGATGCATGATTCTGCTTTGGTTTCTAGAAGGCAATTCTGAGCTCTTGTTAATTTTCCTCTTAAAAGCACAAGGAATCAAAAGCTTTCATAGAATTACCAGATTTGTAACCAAGCATTCACAGAGAAATTTGTTTTTTCAGTACACAGCGAAAACTTATTTTCATGGAAGTCACACTCATTCATATTTCACCAAAAGAAACGATTCTCAAACATTTTTGCCTGTCCTCTGTGCAGGGACATTTCTTCTCCCTTGTCACCACAAGGTTAATGTTCAGGAAGGAGAACAAAGTGATTATTACTGTGCATGACGAGGATTGTTTGCTGCAGCAATTACTCCTCAATCAGAATGTTACTTTTGTTTACACTCAACACGGATAAAAAAAATGAACCCTAGGTATCACCATATGCTAAATACACATTTTACACTGTTTGAATTATGAGCAGGTAACACACTTTAATACAGGTGTGGCATGGCTTTTAATGCAAAATTATGACACCTCTTTTGAAATCCTAACATTCTGTGCTATTAAATACCTGTTCTCATTTTCATCTGCATGAGAGAGGTAGTTAATTTTATTTGCATCAATACACTGAACTAACAGGTATATGCTCATTTGTCTGACAGGGCACACTGTATTCTTATAACTTGTATATTTATTTCCCTGACTTATTACCTAAAATACAGTCAATGCTTCAAGTTTCCAATGAAAAGGTTAAAAAAAATTAGCTCCATAGACAAGTACTGTGATTTTCACTGTATGTTAAGATTTTTAATAGAGATACTGAGGGCTCATGAATAGAATTTGCATGGAGAGCGCACAGTCTCCCTAAAACATTTCTACAATCGATTCCTCCTGTGATTTGACTCGGACTGAATTTATTCACCATTGTTTGGGACAGGCTATTTAATTCCCTCCTGACTCTCAAACAACGTGAGGGGTTGCGTGTGTCTCTGTGTTAGCACACGTCCTGGTTAGCTGCGTTAATCACACACAACAGGCCTGTGCTCGGTTAGGTGGGTCCTCTCAAATAGATGGCAATTAAACCCTCCTACAGATGAATCACTTTGCATTCACAGAATGCTTTCTATATGAGCCCTAAATATTTACAAATGAGGCTGGCATATTTTATACAATTTCACCACCTCGGCTGAGATGACTGAGGAGCGCTATCATTATGTACATAACAGAGTTATAGGCAGGTGCAGATTAAACAAGGTCACCTTATTCCTCACTCCCATCTTCCTATTACGGCTACGGCACCTGGACTCTGGACTTGACACACCGCTCCTACTGCTGGCTTGAAACAAAGGGTGTACCAATTCCAGATAGTTCACAGGATGCTTTGCAAAAGAAAAAGTTAGGATGGTGATCAGTTAAGATTTTAAGAAGTTTCCCACATATCCTAGTATGCTCATTTAGGCCACACCCTCTTCCACAGGAATCAAAAAAAAGTGAGATGAGCTGTCTCTGCTGAATTCCCAGTTCTGAAAAACACAAACATCATCAACTTCAAGTCTAACACGGCAACCCCAAAGGAATTTCGGAGGAGGAAAAAGCCACTGACTCCTTCACAGCCTCCTTCAAAATGACAAAGATAAAGAGAAGAGTCAATATGCTAATGGTCACAGTGCTGCTTATTAGAGACATTTTGAAATGAAGCCTCTGTCTCACGGGAACCTCCAATCTGCTTTTCTACTATCAACAAATATATTTTTAGAAGATCAAAATTAGAAAACTCTTTTCCCATGAAAGATGAAATATAGCATATTGAACTGACTCTCACTAGATGTTTTCATTTGAAACAAAAACACTTCTACTTTCCCAAAATGAAGTCTTTTATGTTTTGTTAAAAATATTTTAACAGTGGTTTATTATCTGTATTTTTAGTATTAGGGCCGTTGATTACCTTCCTTTTAAAAAACACAAAGCAAAATTGTAAACAATATTTAGTATGCAAAACATATGACACACTAGATTATAATTTGTAAATAAGGCACTAGATTTGTGAACTGAGATTTTACAAATCCTGAAACAAAAGCAGGATGCGTTTGTTTAAACCAAACCACACAAAGCAATAAAATGTGCCTACTTCCAGTTTCTGTACTTCCATCTGTTATGAATTACTCCTTACACTGCATCCTGCAGAAAGGACATTTCTGGTTTTATTATTATTAATAATACTTGAAAAAATCTGGAGAGCCTTAGCGTTTTACCGTTTGTAGTTGAATTAGCTGGCCTTTCATTTTGTCTTTATAACCAGCCATCATCAGGCACAGTTTATCTAGGAATAAACCACTTGGTAACAGCACTTTGTCACCTTCACATATATTATTGATGAGAAAGCTGACAACCCGCCAATTAAGATGCTCCGCTTGTCCCATCTCCAGGCTCAGCCTGAGGTACGGACGGAACAGCTGAAGTGAAAACTCAGTTTTACATTTCAAAGAAAGTTCAAAGGCAGTGAGAAAAGGCTGCCCTGCAAAGGACGCAGAAATTGTATTTATTGCTGGAAAAGTTTATTTGAGTAGACTGTATTATTTACTCTGCATGATAATAAAGATTAGACTGTGAGTCCCGATCTTGTTCAACTAGATGTTCCACTTAGTTTTGCATTTAGTCTTGGATTAAATCTATGAACCTGGCAAATAAAACAATTACAACACTAATCACAGTTTAGTATCAAAAATACAGATTCAAATAATGGTCAAGATATAAATCAAGCAGGTTCAAGTGGATTTCTGTTTCTATTGTCACCCCGGCAAGACACATAACAATATTTCTTGGGCCCCAAAACATTGCCAAGGTGAAAAATTACAGGTCATATCAAAAGTACCTGAAATCAGGATGCCTTTAAATGAGCAAACAACCCTGAGATCACTTGTATTCTCTGCTTCCATCCAAATTCTCAGGTTGTCAAAGATCACCAAGCCATTCCATAAACACTGAGTATTTATTCCATGACCTATTAGTCCTTTCTAAAGTAAGAATAACAAAGTAATTTATCCAACAGAAATTACCTAACTTAAATATTCTTTAAAATACATGTATGTTTGAAAGAGATTAGTATCAAATGAGGTTACACTGGCTGCATAGCAAATCTTTAATCTTGGTTTTGAAAAACCACACAGCCTTTCTTTCCTGTATTTTTGAACATGAGACCAAATATCCCATGTTAAGACACACTTATCAGCTGCCAACGAAAGTCATAAACACAATACACAGTACAACTTTGCAATGGTAACGCCACACTGTAAGTATACTCCATCTACACCATAAGTTAATGAAACAGAGCTGAGCTAAATCAGCACTAACAGACTACACAAAATATTTCTCTTACCTCCATCTCTGTGCAGTGTAAACGGCCCGATTTACCTGTAAGAGAAAAAAAAAGTTTTCAGATTAAGTAAGAGATGGTGGAAGAATAAAACGAAAAACTTGAGTCACTTCTCTTTTTTGAGTAATTGCCAAGTATTCTTTGTCTTCCTTGAATCACACATTTCAATAATGTTTTTATTACATATGCATCATGGTACTAACAACAAGAAGGCCCTACCCTTTTTATTTGGATCCTTTACAATACTTGCTTTTAAAAAGATGTGTCTTTAATGCCTGGCTTCATTATTTAAATGGCATGATTGATGTTTGGCCACGGAGGGAACATGAAAACATGTTGGCTTAAATTAAGCAGTAGCAAATAGTTATTTCAAGAGAATAAGCAGCATTAATTCATAAACTAGGGAAAAGCCACTGTTTCATCTGATACTTCTGGGATTTCAAAGAGTTCAACAGAAACACGAAGTTCAAGCAAATTAAAGTTAAAACATTACTGTACTATTTTTGTAAGTCCCACTTGTCAATTTTTGCATTTCCTCCGAGTTCAGAGACATCACTTTGGAATTTGTATAATAAAGAAAATGTAAGTTTCCGAACTGTTTCATTAAACGGAAATCTCAATTTTCTGAAACACAGAACAGTTTTCTACCAAAGTGGCTTGACAGCTTAGCAAAAAGAAGACTGAAATTTCACAGCACATTAGGAAAGTATCATGTCACTAAAAGCAGCAAGTTTATATAATTTTGTATTAATAATCCTTATCAAAGCAGGGTAAAGGAATCCTGACAGCATGATTTCCTGCTGGAAGGAAATATATTCAAGAAACTTAATAATTCCACAGAAATCCATCCATTTGAAAGGGGACCTACCCAAAACTTTAATTTCAAAACACACAGGTATCAAATTTTAGCTTCATTGCATTTACATGGCCGGTTTCGAATTTGCAGCTTTGGACCCAATAGCACAGAGCCTACAAAACACATTACATAATTCTGAGACCTCATGTACTCAAAAACTAGAAGAGGATGCATTCACACTTGACTGTGTGTACTCTGAGAGCGCACATTCAGGTGATGATGAGGAAGGATTTACTGCAATAGTTCAGAAAAGCTTGTGATTTGTATCCATAACTGGAAGGATTATTTTATCAGACTGGCTGACAAGCCCCAGGAAGCTCAGCCAACTGGCTGGCACAATGTTTGCACAGAGGAGTGATCGCACTGACTTCATATGACAAATGTGAGCGGCATGCAAAACGCTCAGCTCTGGGGAAAAGTCACCTGCACAGAAAAAAACCTAATTTTTCATACTGAACTGGTCACCTTCCCTTTGAAACTAAAGGTTAAACACATCCTGAATGAATAGGGAACACCCTCCTAACACAGTGAAAGTTGTTTAGTTTCCTTTTGAACTGTTGCCAAAGCGAGCTGAACGCTTAGCACTGGTGTCTGACTTCAAAACCAAGAGCAGAAGGGTGACTAAAAAAGGCTTTTGCATTGCATATTATCTTTCCAAAAGGACTGGTACCTCTGGTTCATTCACTTTCAGATCCACATAATAGATTTTTGGTGTTTAAAATAGTAGCATTCACGTGATTGTTACAAACTATAAACAGGAGCAACTTACTGAGAATGTTTTTTAACTACTGGGATTATGAGCAGATTTATTAATATTAGGGGCTACTTTCGTGAAATCAAATGACAAATTACCAAAACAATGTATCTTTATGATACAAGATGGTACGAGATAGGGGAAGAAAAAAGCACATCCTGTCTTTTAAAAGACATTACTTTTTAAAAAATATTAGTACTGCATTAAAAGGTATTAATTTTAAACCTTGAGCAATGCAATGCATACAAAAGGCCACCAATGTTTGCAATCACTGATAATTTAAAATATCTGGACTTGCATCTCCTATGGTCTAAGAGAACAGGAGCCAAGCTGTCCTCCAGATCCTCTGAGTAGCACCAAGTACTGATGCCTTGAAGTGGCTACCTGAAAACAGAGGCTAGACAAGATTAAGAGAATAAAAGGAGGGATTTATTGAGGGCCCTTCAATAGGTACACCTTGGGCAGTCAAAAGCCTCTGAGGGGCTCCACCCAAGATGGACGCTGGGTCACAGGTTTTTCACACTTTTATAAGTTTGGTCCATTTGCATATCAGAGTTAATTCTCCAATTATAATTTCAGGCAGTGACGGAATTACCCCAAGTTTGCTCCCCCTTTAGAGGCTTTGGTTTACATATTTTGGGGCCTGGGACAACAAGGTGTCCTTGAGTTCAGGCCCAGAGAGGGTTTGTTATGTTTAACCCCCATGAGAGAACAGCAACTAACAGCCTGTATGAAATTGCAGAGTTACACACTAAGCAGTACAGGATTTGAAAAATATAAAAATTAAAACCTAAGGCATCAGTACTCATTGCTTCACCTCATAGCAATGCTGAGATCCTATGAACATCCTTTTAGCAGAAGTCCCAAACAAGCCCTGAAGCATAGAAAACAAATCAGCCCAGACCAAAACAAGAAAGACAAAATTTGAATTTCTGAAAGTAACAGCAAGAAGCTTATCTTCTTAGCTCCTTTGATAAACTTCCACGAAAGCTGTTCCTCAAGGAAAAGCACTCAAACTCTGGAAACTTTCCTTAGTTCATATATGGTACTATCAAAATTTACTACTGCTTTCAGAGGAAATCATAACTAACTATTTGTTTTATTATTAAACTCAACTATTTATTGCTATTTACATCAGCATTTAAAAGCCCAGTAGTATTGTCAAGAGTGCATGGGCTGAGACAGGAAGGGGGAATAACAAGTGTCTGTGCACCCAGACAGTATCCTTGCTGCTGCAAGCTACTGACTTACAACATTTTCATGGACACTGCATTATGGTAATTATTAACCACACCATTCCCTATGCCTCTGTACCCTGAGTCCAGCTATACACAGAAGATTTCCCAAAGCTGTTTGCAGTCACTTGTGGACTCCCTCCATCAGGAATTTACTACACTTCTGAGGAGATCATTAACAATACTGTTAATGCACTTACATGCATCTATCAAGACTGAAATGAATTTGCTTTTACACGGCCCCTGCAAGCCAATTTATTTATACTGGCTTTATTTATACTGGCTGGGAGAAATTTCTTCTCTCTTCAGCTGACATGACTGAAGAAGCAGTAACTCATAAATGTAGCCTGAGGGTCACACTGCCTTCATTTGCACTGGGAGAAAGACAAAATTCCCCGTAAGTCATAGAACAGTCTCTGTCTGCAAGCAGGATGAAGTGCTTCTCTGGTAAACAGGTGAAGCCTTAAAAAACTATTTCAGCTGCTGCTCCTTAGCATAAATGCAGGCTTCTCCAGACTTCAGAACCATTCAACTAGATATCCATCTGTGCTGCACTTTTACCACTCTTACTGCCAAAAACTGTTCAACAGTGATTTTCCATGGCAGCTTTCAAATAGAAGCTAATGCATTCATTACTAGTAAACAGCATAACTTTAACTGTCAACATCAGTTTATAAACAAACTACAGTTTGGAAAATTAGATCATTTTTCACTCTCAGCTTGTTGAAATGCAAAAAATGAACAGTTTTTGCTAGAGGGAAAGTGACTTACTTTGGAGGTTTCCTGTATTTCCAAAAACAATCTCCAGAGAGACACATTTGCCAGGAAAAAAATATAAAAAGAAACCCCAAACCTTCACATTCATTTTTCGTTCTTCAAAATTTCTATTGGAAAATTATTCTTCTGTCAAACCCTCAGCAAGAGGAGTCATGACAGACTTTCCTCAAGCACTAGGGAAGACTGTCTCATCCCTTAAGGAGGGAGCTCCCTGTACTACCAACGGTAAGAAGCACACATTTAAGACTGAGTTTTAAAAGCAAAAGAGGTAACTCATTAAGTTAGAATGGACTGACACGGGGTATTTGTAGGGCAGCACGTGGGATGTGCCAGCCCATCTGCACTCCTCTATCTGAAGAAAAATCAAGCTACAGAGTTGACTTTAGTGATGAGACACCACAATCACACGGCCACTATTTCGGCTGTAATCAGCTGCTCTAAGAGCCCTGCAGCTCAAAGCATCTCCCCAGCCTTCCTCAAGTGTCTCAGATTCTTCCACTCAGATCCACAGGCATTTCCTTCAAGACAGCTTCTTCCGGAATTGAAATGATAAGCACTGATTTTCTGGCAACGGTGTGGCTGAGGCACACATTGGCAATAAACCTGAAACTCATTTTGTGTTAAAGATTAATATTATAATTAAATGTCACAGCCTACTTCTGCAGGTTTGGAGTGAAATCAAGCTGCTGTTGCTACAATAACAGAACTCAAGTTGCCCTCGGAAATGACAGACTCTGCCTGTACGTACTGGAGGACAGTGGAAGAGGAGGATGAAGAAGAACATAAGGACTAACCTAAGGAAAGAGAACAAGGAAGAACATGAGAGTCACTAACTCAAGTTCCCCGAGTTGAACGGTCTTTAGTCATGTCCCCCAAATTAACAATAAAGTGAATTCGTATTTGCTTTCTAATTTTTACATCGAGAGGCACTGTAGCTACAAGAGTGAGCTTTTCTTTGCCCTTAAGAGAACAAGGACTCCTCAAGTAAAAAAGAAAAGATGTTCAGATTCACATTTAAACATCAAATTGCAGAAACTGGAGTTTTGGCAACTTTGGAATTACCAAAAACTGGATGTTTTGTAACTAATCTGAAACCGATCAGGTTAGTTACCAAAAATGACAAGTTCATCAACACAAGAGTCAGGACGAGCACCAATAAAAGGAAAGGGGATGAAAGAAGAAAGCAAAGGTAATCATGCAACAGAAGGAAAAGAGATAAATATGCAAAGAATGGGATTTGTAATTAAATGTAGGGAAAGGAAAATATTGATGTAGGAGGAGTGAGCCAGGCTGAGGACAGACAGTGAAAACCTGTATGATAAAAAGAAACAGGAAAAAAAAAGTGAAAAAGACAGAGACGAATAAGGGCAAAGGGTATCTTAGGAGTAAGACACATCAAGAGGCAGGGAAGAAGGTCAAAAAGAGTGAGAACATGAGGAAGTGTTAGGAAGCAGACTGGATTAGGAGAGGTAATCAGAGACCCCTCAGAGCAGGAAGCACAGAGACCCAAGCTCTTAGAAAAATACTTAGGCTTTGAGGATCAACAAATCCTTCCTTTAAACTGTAATTAGAACGTAACAAGAAATGGGATGACGTTTTAGAGCTTGTGGCTTTTTGGATATGACTCATGATTTCAGTATCAGACTACAGCTGATGACTTAGTAATTATAGGCCTCATTTTTCTGCTTGGGAAAGGAAAGAGAAAGAAAATTGTAAAAATTTTAAGAAAATACAAGGAAAATTCTTAGAGAGGTTTCTAAACCAGAGGCAATCAGGACTTTCCTTCCCTGTGCCAATCTTTTTTCATGCCTTCTTTTTTCTCCATTCAACACTTCATCGGAGTTACTCCTCATTTTGAATAGTCACAAGCAATCCTTTTGTCTATTGCACAAAGCAAAGGTAATGACTAGGAGGTCTTCTGTGTTAATACCCTGTTAAATTTTGTAATAAAAATATTTTAAATTGCAAATGAACAAATCCATGCTACCTTAGTGCTACCTCCTAAGCCATAATTAAATGGTCGCTCGTTGTCTTGTCTCATTTCTATTCTGCACAAGGCTGTGATCAACATATGATTTTTCTATGTTCCACTGCTGACTCTCTTTAGTAAACCTGTAAGTTTTCCCAAGAATCACATCAATTTCTGTTACTCTAAGATAAATACTGTGATAGTTCTGCATCTCCAAGTGCTGCTGAACTCCATTCAGAGCTGCCAGTCTCTTCTGTAGATGCTTAGACACAGACACTGCACTCACTCTCCTCTGGCCTGTACAGATATCAACTCTTCCCCAAAAAAGTGTGAATTTGCAGAGTTCATGTGTCTTGATTTTTATTTTTTAAAATTTCTGTTCCTCTGATCATACTCTAATTTTTCCTGGAGCTACCCAATTGCCTGCTCATTCAACAAGTATGTGTGCTCCTGGCAGAACTGTGACTCCATTCAAGTCATCAGCAGTTTCTCCCATAACTTTTGATGGATCCAGAGTTTCAAGCAGGTTACAGCTTTTCTAAACTGATAACTCAGCACTACTGGATCTGTTAAGAACTGTCACCAGCTGTTAATAAAGTCTCCCAAGTAAATGAAAAAGGAGTTCTCTTAATTCTTCTCTGCCTCAGCTATGTCTTCGCAGTCTTGTATTTACACTACACAAAGCAACTCATCTCCTTTTGTTCCTCTTAAAGTGCACAGTAATAAAATACAGTAATGCAATCATAGTTGCATGTGTCATGCAAGCTGTTTTAAGGTTTTATCAGCAATAGAACAATATTTCTCCTTATTGGATCCGATGCTGTAACGTGATAAACTAATTCAGAAACAAAGAGTAAACACTCCTCAGTTTCCTTTTGACAGATATTACGAGAAAGTTTCTCCACTTTCATGAAGATACGTTCATTGCCAACATGGACCCGGGATGTTACATACCTTTAATCCTCCCGTCACCTGCAACATTCCTACCGCACACTTGGCAAACCCACTCACGCCTGGGTAAGGCTCACCCACAGCTCTGCTGCTGTGCGGGTCATTTGCACTGCCTGTCGCTCTGACCACGTCCTGCTCCGAATCGTCCTGTTCAAAGCGCTCTCTCTCTTTCCCTCTGCCCCTCTGTCACATCATACACTGCTACTGTCTTCATTTGCAAAGCTCCTCTTGTGCTCCCCCAGTCCCACCTATCATCTCTCACTGGGCAGTGCGGGGTAAACCATGACCTCCAGCCAGCCCTGAAGCTGGACTCCATTATCCATTACCTACTTCTCCCCTGCAAAAAGCATCTTTGTTCTTTCTCCTGCAACGCCCCATAGGGATATGACATTAACTCTCTGCAACATTATGGCAGATGTCTCATTTTTCACTCTTCTCTTCAACTGCTGTTAACAATGAAAACTAAAATTCCATTTTCCTTTCTACAGCAACATTTTTACTACACTAGCCAAGAAAACCTCTGTTAAAGTACAAACGTCTTATCTTTAAGTCATTATTAATATCAGGAGCCCACAATTCCTCTAAGTTCTTCTTTCAAGTTCAAAGTTCAATGTTTTCCTTAGGAACAAATGCAGTTTCCAGACAACACCAAATCAGACTTCATTCGTTCACTGCACACTTCCCATCTTCAACATTTCTCCATACAAACATAGGTAACTAAGGTCACTTATCCCTGCTGGCAATTTCCTTCCACTTCTTTTGTGCAGGCATTTGAAACATGTACTTTTTTTTTTTTTTTAAACCAAATACATCATTTTGTCATGCTGAGATCTTTTCTTTGCTTATTTTGTCCTCCCCCACCAGAGATGCCTACATTAGGATGCCCAGCGTCTGCTGATATTCACGGAGAGCCCACGTAACCCCCAGTGCACGGGATGCATCCGCATAAGCCACGACTGGAAGCCTTCCAGTTCATGCTTACGTACTGGGAACCACACTGATGACAGAAAGCCTGGCATAAATAAGGCCCCTAAGCTTTCTCTCTTCCACACATCAGTAGAGCAAGAAGAGATAAAAGCATCAGCTCACTGAGGCTCCTCTCTGCTGTCTAGTACTATTTTCTTCCTACTTTGATTTCCAATATTAAAATACCTATATAGGTATCTATCTTAAAACTCTTGCACAAAAAAGTGAGGCTCAATACATCAGGCCTTACTATTTTTAAATACAGATGTTTCTGAATACCCTTGTATTAGATTTGAAGTCTGAGCTTAATCAAGTCTTCATCCTAAAGGTACTATTTATTTTAGCAGTATTCATAGCAACACCTCTTTCAAAACTTAAACGGCAAGAAAGGCGACTCCCATCCATCATCTTTAAAAAGGGCCAACAAAATTAGAAGAAAAATGGTAGTACATTCATTTTTCCTCTAAAAATTATGCATATTTTTCCTCATTGCTCTGTTGCCTTTTCCTGGTCTTAAAATTGAGAGCCAGACACAGTTAAAGGGAAAGGGGTTTTTGCCTCAGTATTTATTTAGGATCCTTGGTGCACCACACCGTCCGAGTGGAGTGCGCCGAATGCCCACCGGAATGCACATCCCGAGGTGCCCCCACCAGAATGTGCACACCCAATAGATCGTGTAGACAACTGATAGGCCTTGCAAATGAGCACATCTATCAAAGATTCCCCAAGGAGAGACTTGAATGAATCCCCCATGCTGAGGAGTCTCCCTCCTGGATGGGCCTATCTCAGTTTACAGGGTGTGTTCTAGGGAGGACCTTGGTGTCTGGGGCTGTCTGACCCTTAGGAGCGGCTCCCAGGGTGTTTGGTCCCCTGGCTTAACGGGACATGGGGTATCAGACTGGGGGAGTTACAAGTGTGTGGGCTAAAAGCACTAAGGATATATAAAAGCTATATAAAAAGCTATATAAAGGGGTATATAAAAAGGCAAAAATCATCCTGGCATCAGCTCTAGCAGGGGCTGACAAATAAGAATGTCTTCATGCACACAAGTTGAACTTGCATCTATTCGTCCTGTTTCTCCACTCTTGCCTTCCAAAACCTGGGCACACAAGGATGTAAGGACATGAAAGTCATTAAAACTGCCAAGACAACATAAACTATTCTTCTCCAGTGTGTCTCACCCTGAGCCCTCCAAGCCCCGTGAAAGCCACCATGCAGTCAACTTTGCTGTGATCTTTTTGATTCAAAGCCAGAATACTCCATGCATTATGCCCTCCTGCTGAACGCCTGGCAGATTTCCAAGAGAAAAATCTGCATAGTACTTGCTTCTGGCAAGACCAGCAGTAATTTCCCTGTGTGCTTTCTCTCCTAGGGCTGCAGGACGAGGCAAAAGAGGAGCCACTGACACTACCCACAGTTCAGGGTCTCGGGAGGGAGAGGGAAGGCCTAGGAGCACCACATTCATGCCAGCCCTCAACAGCCAACGGCTGGAAGTGAGCCCGACTCGGTGTTCAAAATACCCATCTTTGCCACTTTCCGAGATTCTCATGGCTGTTCCCCTTCAGGAGCTCAGTGCAAAGCCCAAAGTCGGTGGCTGCCTTTGCTAAGCCAGGGATCTGGCACTTACAAAACACGCAAGGAAAACCCGCATTTTACCAAGCCTGCCCAAAACTGTTCTGTGGGAGGGAGGTGGCACAGCCTCTGCATTGAAAAGCAAGGGCTCCTTACCCAGCCTGCAGCGATGACACAACCCCAATGAAACAGCCTCCTGCACCCGACAGCATCCTGGTGCCACTGGATCCTGGCCATGAGCAGGGCTTTCTGCTCCTGCATCTATCATTTCATTATTGCTTCAAGTTTATAAAAACACGTCTAAATGCGGTTCTGCGAGAAGAGGGCTTGGAGGAGTCAAACCACATGTTTACCCCAAACGTTTTAGCTCATTCAGAAGTTATTTTTTATTGCATCTGGCACTTTACTGGATGCCACCATTAGCTCTTTTCATATAAAGTGCAAGTAACAAAGACTGCTAAAGCACCCATTGGTTAAAATATATTCTACACTGTACCTCCAATTTCATCGTGGGTATTTTGAAGCAACCCACGCTTCTGTGGTATTTAGATATCAGACAATGATCCATACTAAGACAACCACAGTGAGCTTCACTTTTTTTTTTTGCATATTCATGCAAAATCTTCTTTCTTTCTTACTTTGGTTCTGGAAAAGTAAAAAGGTTTGCACTGCTCAGTAAAAACATCACTTCATGTGCATCTCTAGGGCGAACTCTGTGACGTGGCTGCCTCTGCTCCTGACTTTGCCCGAGCCCCACTGACAGGCGTGACTGATCACATCGTTCGCCACAATCCGGGACAAAGCCCGAATGTTCACTGCCCAAAGACACCATTCTTCAGGGATTCCTTTATTTGCCCACACAGGATTCTGTTGTTTACTACAACAGAAACTAACAGCCAATATTTGTTCCTGTGAATTATCCAAACCTATGCACCAACCTACACCTATACATTTTTTATGTACTGCTAGAACAAAACAGCTTTACAACTCACAGTGTTAACCACAGAACCCCTATTGCTCTAACAAACCTCCTGACACAGGCATTTAAATCTAAATTGTCTGAAATACAAAGGCAGGAAAACAATTAGCAGGAATCCTTCCTGATCCTCCTCTTGTCAGGGATTCAGGTGATATCAATGGTGACACGATAATGAACAACTGGGTGGCATTTTCATCCTTCATCTTTTTATTTCTATTTAACCAAAACCTTACACTTTTTTTAAGATAACAAAATATTAATAGATCACACAGATAAAACTGAGAAGATTTGAAAATCAGTCTCTGGTTTTGTTTAAGGACTGGGATTCAACTCCAAGGGCATTTTTCTGCCCCACTATCAAAGAAACTCATCTCTTTTCTATCTCAAGGACATTTTTCTTCATTTTCTATGTATTGTTACTCAGAATTTCAAGTATTGAGCATGAACAGGAAAACTGTTTCACAAGAAACTGCTTTGGAGAAGTACCATCAGTTTCTACATAATCAGCACTTCTTTTTAAGAGAACTTTAATTTGTATCTTGAAAGGAAAATTACTGTGACCATACAGCTTCAGGGCCTGTAACGCTGTACTGCTCCCCAGGCCACAGCACCAGGGCACTGGTTCTTCCCGAGCTTTCACTGGTGCTAAGGGAATACAGGAGCCTACAAACAAATACCCATTCCAGAGGCTCAAGCTGCAACTGGCTGAGGAAGCTCATTAATCATCACCCAAAGAGAATGCAGTGAACAATAAGGAAAAGAACCGGAACAGTTCAAAAGATACCAAGGAGAAGCAAGCCTTCTGTCAGTTCCTCAATATTCAGTACGGTGAATTCCTGACATTTGCTGTATCATACAGATGACAATTTCCAGCGAAAACCTGCTACAGGTTTCACAAATCAAAGAACACACAAAATCCCTCGTGAAAGCTCGGAGGCTGAGGGGCCTCTATTTCCGATGGCTATTCAAAGTTAGGTAGATGAGGAAGGCCAGGGGCAGGGAGAGGACCCTAGGAGGAATCCTGCCTCTTTTCAAATCCAGGCACCTACCAGCCTGCGGCTGATGGAAAAGAGGGTTCACCGAGTACGTTTTAGGAATGGACAGCTGGCAGAAAAATCCCCGCCTCCCCTGTTCTATTATACGCACTGGAGGGGGTACTCTCCCTGGGATAGCTCCCGCCTCCTGCTTTCCTGGGAGGTCTTAGCAGACTGGTTATCTTTGTTTAGATACAGATACACACTCTCTTAAGATTCCCAAGATATAAGCACACACGTGTGGTGTTACACAAAATAATACATACACTAATAAGGTAAAAAAAAAAGAAAAATAGACAGGGCTGGAATATTTAAAAAAAAAATCTCATCCATCCAAAAATTTTAATGTGGTATCAACATACACAAGTTAGCACATGTTGACAAAAATATTTTCACAGTAAAGCTTTAGCATAAACGAAATGTGCTGGATATCAGTGAGGGGCCTGAACTTTATATCCAAGTATATCCAACACCCTCCTGCAGCCAGTAAAGATATACTGTAAAAGGAAAGAGGGTAAGTCCACCAAGAGCAAGAAGAAAAGCAGCAAAAGAAACAAATACGTAGTAAACTAATGTATTTCCTACAGTAGGAAAAAGTAAAGAAGTAGTCTTGATGTCATCTCAAAAAACTGTAAGTACAAGCAGCACACAATATGCAGCACAGAACTCTTCAATGCGCTTGTGACATGCAGATGCCCTGGTCAGGAGAGCATTTTCCTGGAATTTCTGGGTGTTGGTCTGGCATTTAATTAACATTACAAAGACCTGTTTTTTAAAACAATTCTAAAAGCACACCAGATCACATTTAAATGGAAGTCATTATAAGACTCATTACAATTGCAGAACTAAATTACGTCCCTTCTTCCACTAAATATATTTTGATATTTGCATGTACCACTAGCTCCAAACTGGATTACTGCAAATCTCTGCCAAAAGACTTTTCAGACAGGCACTGTATCAAAGGGCTTCATTAAATTGTAACACCAGGCATAATATTCGTGCTCTAAATGCTGAGGGCTCCATTAATCCCATTTTGTGAATTTACCACTGCCTTCTGATTCACACAACTTTAAGATGCCGAAACCTCTGTCTTCTCGGAAAATTCTGTGACGTTGAACGTGGACTAGGCTGATACTGGGGAATACCGTCATGTATGTGACAACCGACCGCATCCCTCTGCTGCTCATCTTTGATTTCTCCTCAAAAATCGAGCTTCAATTGCAACAAAAAAAATACTGCTTTCCACATTCAAAATCAGAAGCTTTGAAAGGCTGAGAAACAGACATGCGCCCTCATATTCCTTTCCAATGCAAAATACGCTTTCCTGGGTATTTTAACGAAACAGATGGTAGGTGCTAAGCCCCTGTGCACGGCTTTCTCACTTACTTAGTGTCAGCACATATCTAAATGGATCTATTTCTAATAGGTGCCTTTTGATGCCAAACTGTTCCGGGAGCCCCTGCGGGATGCACGGAACGGCCGGAGGAACCCCAAGAGCAGAGAGCCCGCAAGAGCAGGCGCTCCCGGTGCGCGGATGACACGGGACTGATTACGCACCAGGAGAGACGACGCAATTATAAAACACTGAACCCGCATTCCCCTGCCCGTGCCCGCACGCAGGCGATCGCATCCCAGGCGACGGACTCTACCTTTCCACGCACGGCACCGAGATGCTGCAGGGACACACACACAGCGCACACACACACACACACACACACACACACACACACACACACACGCAGATCCCCCACGGCCCCCGGCACGACCGAGGAGCCGAGCGCTCGCCCACCGCGACCCTCGGGCGGGAAGGACCGACACCTCCCGGACAAAGGCTG
>VZTA01010470.1:236931-294256 GCA_013398855.1 Mohoua ochrocephala
CTGCCGGCACGGCCGCCGCGGCGGGCCCGGGGAAGGACGCGACGGGATTCACTCCGGGGCTGCCACGGCAACCAGCGCCCGGATCGCCTTCCGAGGCGCTCGGCTTCCACCTCTGCCGGAGACACGGACAGCGAGGTGGGGCACTCATCCCACAGCCCTCGGGCCGCTGTTTCTGAGCCTGGTGTTGATAACCACCATCCCCAGACACAAACAACTCCCGGCGGGATGCAGGATGACATTCCCTGCACCCCCGAGCGTTAAACACTGTCACCAACCCGCGCCATCACAGATACAGCGAAACAGATTAGCAGGTCCCCGCTTTCACGGCAGGAGGGCGAGTGGCTTTGAATTCCAGGGTCTGCCCTCACAAAGCAAACACTTCCTCCGGGAAAGCTCCATCCTCGGCAGGAGCACGCTGGAAGCGTCCAGGGTACACAGAGAGGCTAGCAGAGTTGAACCAGCCCAGTCTGGAAAGGGAACAACAAGCGAATCGTCTTCAAGTAGCTGGGAACTGACGTCCCTGCCCGTGAACACACCTGGGCACCAGAATGGCACAGCCCTTCGTGCCAGCTTCGCCCCAGGCAAACGAGCACTTTCTCGCAGAAAAACATCAGACTACAGAACCGGGAGCTCACACCGAGCACACGGCGTTTCGCTCTTTAATGTTCCACCTCTCACAAGTGAAAGGAAACGACAAATCTCCGTTCGCACCTGCTCCACCGGGACCCAGAGGGCGTGAGGGACAGCGCTGGGAGTGCCCCCTGCCGGACAGGAGCGGTACTGCACCTGGGCAGGGCCCGCGCCGCCGGCTCCTCTCGGCCCATTCCACTCCCAGCTCCTCTCGGCCCACTCCACTTCCAGCTCCTCTCGGCCCACTCCACTTCCAGCTCCTCTCGGCCCATTCCACTTCCAGCTCCTCTCGGCCCACTCCACTTCCAGCTCCTCTCGGCCCCACTCCACTTCCAGCTCCTCTCTCCCCTTTCACTTCCAGCTCCTCTCGGCCCATTCCACTTCCAGCTCCTCTCTCCCATTCCACTTCCAGCTCCTCTCTCCCCTTTCGCTTCCAGCTGCACTGAACGCCGCTGCTTTTTTCCTCTTTCCTCTTGGGTAACATGCAGCGGTGCACACAAGATACAACTGGTACTTAAATAACGGTGTTAAATTTGGGGATATTCGCCACGCAATAAGATCCAGCCTTTCATGCTACATTTAGATACAATGAAATTGGGGGAGAAATTGTACTTGTGAAGCTTTCACCAGCATCCTGTACGCTGTGTAACAGCCAAATGAATGATCATTTTGATCTTCTAGGTATAAAAAGAAAGATAACACAAAACCAGACTTGTAAAGTTAGCAGCAGGGCCAGTAAGTACATAATGTACTATTAGAGTCCTAAATTTAAAAAAACCTCAGTGCTGCTGTAGGAAGTATTTAACACTTCTTCTTCAAAAAAAAAAAAAAGACAAAAATGGTGTCACACTGCCACACTGCTGATTAAATGTACATGCAAAATGCCAACATTCACTCCTGCTGTATGTGTTGCAAGCTTCTCTGGGATCAGGTCATTTTTTTGCTCCAGCACCAGCAGAAAGAGTTGCCTCTTTCTTACAAGTAGAACCAAAAGAGGTGGTCATGGGCTATCACTGACACGGAACGGCTTCCACGGAAGAAACTAAACTGTTTCAGACTTTCCAGCCTCAAAAAGAGATGCCTGGAGTCCACATGGGGAAAAACCTGAGAGGTAGAGTATGGAGAAGTTCAGTAAGCCCAACTGCTTGCCATTTTGCAAAGCAAGAAGACTTAAAGATACTCAGCAAAATCATCACCCACAGGTTTAAGACAGACAAAACCGCAGATGGGTAATCAAGTACAGATCTGAGCATCAGAATTAGACAAAGTCATGAATGGTTGTCAAGCAAAATGGCCTGGCTACAACTTCTACCTCAGAAACTTCTTAAGATAACCAGAGGAAAAAGGCATCAGGTTTAACTCCTTTATCTAACCCATCATAGCTATTAACATCCTCAGGTATCCAACTCTTAATATATATTTCAAAAAATAAATCGATAAAGGATTAAATTCATAGATCTTCAGATACCCAAGTCTTAATGCACATTTAAAAAATAAATCCATCTATTATTAAATTTGCAGATTAACAAGATTACGTTTATCTGACTGAACTGTTCTCAGAAGCTGAATGTAGAAGTTTCCGCTAGATCCAAGAGAGGCAGAAATAAATTTTGTTGTGCAAAGGACACATGCCTAAACATCAGTATTTCTGGATCTCAGTCACTCACAAAGTACGCCCTGGACACGACACAAAAAGGAGAGGTAGAACAGAGTCCCTTACCCTGCAGAGCTAAAGCAGACCTACTTCTAAACAAACCCTTACACCAATTCAGAACTGCAAAAAACAAGCCACTATTTTTTGCACACATTTCAGTAACTTGACCCACATTCCTATAAATATTAAAAGTAAATTTTATTACAAAGAATAAATTCTCTTTATAAATACAATCATTACTGTGTACACAATCCCCTTCAACACACACACTCTGGTGTCCAAAATCAGTGGCATTTATAGAAAATACTATTTAATTGAAACATTTTACACCCACATACATTATTTTGCAGCTCTAAAAAGATATGAATAATTTGGGGTTTTTTTCAAAGGACAGAGCGGTATTTACAAGCAAACATGATCCAAACAGCACACGCAGATTCAGGGTATGTAAACACTCGCACACGAACTGCAAGTCGCACTTGGTCTCCCCTGCAACAGATTATTTCTTCACAAAAAGGAGACCTATTTGACAAAAAGAAACACAGGGGTAACAGATAATCCTAAAATATTGTTAAAACTTCTAATTACATAGTGCAATTCCTTTCAAATGTGACTAGCATTTAAGCAACAATGAATAACATGTGTCTGTCATCACAAATAATAATATTTTTCTATAGCGCAAGGACTGTTGCCTTGGAGGAAAACGACACAACCACTGATCACTTTTAACAAGTGCAGAGAAATTGAATTATCTCCTCGTTCCTCAATTTAATCCACAATAAGTCTATCCCCACTGAATCACTAATGTAACCTAAAAGCTCTGTACCCCATGACCCATTACATACACCACACAACTCTTCTTCCAGTTCTAGCCTAAGGCAATTAATTTTCTTTAAAATTCATTATTTAAAAAATGAGTTGCAATTAATAATTCAGGATTACAATTCAGTTTTAACGTATACCTGTATCTTTACATTTAGACTTACCGAAGACACGTGGCAAATGCTCTCCTGGCGTTTCTGTGCACAAAATGGATAGGAAAGCCTTTGAAGGTGTGACCTTCAGGTACCGCCCTCCTTACGGCATCCTGAAACTCTTCATTTCCTGCAGAAACACCCGTTGTGCGCTCGAGCTCATAGGCTGCTAACGCTGGTGACAGCAGATAGGAGAGCTGGTCATCCCAAACCGTAGAAAGGCCAAGATCCTGGGAGGCAAGCCACAGAACGATGACAATTGTGCAGAAGGTACATCAGGATATGCCTAAACTTCCCTGCTGTATAGATTCAAATAAATCCAAGAATCTTTGTATTGGTAGTTCATGGCAGTGAACCCAGGAAGCAGAGTGAGATCTGTATAAGACTCACACACCAACTGGGAGAAGCAAACACCACCACCAAAAGCAAGCAGCACCACAAGGATCAAACATTTATCAACCAATGAAGTTAAACGATTAGACTAAAACATAAGGCCAGCAGAGTTGAAACCAGATGTTTCAGCTACAGTATCTCTGCATGAAATGTAAGAAGATACGCATAAATACACACCTTAAAAAGATGGAAAAGATCGACTAAGATTCACCTGACATTTCTTCAAATGTCTCATGGAAAACTCTTTCTGAAAAAATGATGCATAACAGCTCCCCGAAACACAAAGGCACCTTCTTTCTACCATCCATCTTCCCACCATGTACATGCCCCTTCCTCCTACCATTCCAAAGGCAAAGAAGTAGAAAAATCTACCATGTCTGTACTCAGCAGTGCATGAGACTCATACTCTGAGAACTACTTTGCCACCCTAAAGGTTGAGCATTGCGTGGGGAGATAAAAACGGAAACAATCAAAAACCCTCATTAAAAACAGACATAAGCTAAGAGGCACTTAAAATATCACTGCCTCCATATCCAGCACAGGAAGTATCATTTCTGGTACATTATGCCTTGTAAAAATCTGGTAAAGGGCAAAACTAACTTCTAAAAATATCTCTGATTTTGTAAAGCAGTCAGAGGAAGATCACGAAAGCTGAAAGCCTGCTTTTATCTAGGGACCAGAAACATTTGTGCTGGACAGGCAAAGGCCACTAACAACCACATTTGATCTTTCTGGTGCTTTTACAGACCACTCATAGGTGGTCGGCAGGTGCCAGTAAGCTGAAGATCACAGATCTAGAACAAGGGGCAAAGGCAGGGTGGGGGGAAGAGCCCACACATGAGGCTACAGATCACCACTGCAAATAATAAGTAGTATGATGTCTAAACCAGCTCATTAAAGTCTTGCCAAACATTTTTTTCAGTTATTTCACTTTTCACATATCACATTTGTGGAAAAGCTGATGGCCAACATTGCAAGGATACAAGTATGTGAACTAACAAATGGCTATCCAAAAGAAGTATACAATTAGCACATGAGTCTCTATTACCATGACAGATCCCTGCCACTCTTTCTCACCTTTCTGTGTTCAGAGACCAGTATCCTCAGCTGCACTTCTATCTCGTTGCTTGTTACAGCAGCATCTACTGTAGAAGCACACAGAGGAGGAAAAGGGGGAACTGAAGACGTTGCTCCAGGAGGACACACAGATTTTATTGCTTCTCCGCTCATGGGTTTCCACTTAGATTCATCATGCAGGTCAAACACACACACCTCCACGGCATCAGAGGGCTGACAATTTCCCAAGAACTTCTGATGGTTGAAGATACAACCTATTGTGCGATATGGATACAGTGGCTTGGGTTGTTCAACTAGGGGAGGGTCATCAGGGTTGATAGGTCTGTGGATGTACCTAGGCAAAAAGATTCAATTTCTTATTAACACAGCTTATTTCAAGGCAAGGTAAAAAGGTGTAGATGGGACAGATACAGCCATTTCTCCTTTAAAATTACAAGCCAAGTTTGTCATCAATTTTTCCCCCCAAAACGGCATTCATTTGTTTACAGAAACGTAACTGTACACGCTTTGGAGGCATAATATACAGTCAAATAGTACATCATTTTTAGTCTTTAGATCTAGAAAAATAAGCTGATTATTCAAGCAGTTACATTTTGCAACTGTAAAAACATGCTCATACAGTTTCCCTGCTATTCATCACATCTGGAGAAATACACCTGCAAATGCTAAACACAGGATACACAAATAGTGGCAAAACAGAATTGCTTGTTTTGAACACTGGAAAGAACATGTTCCAGAAGCTTTAGTACACCAAACAACTACATGTGCCCTTCTCAAATGACTCAAGCAAGAGAAAATCTCAGAGAACTTAGAGAGATTTCTGCAGGGGGAAAAAAAGTAATGCAGCACTGATTTCGCTGATGAAATCAAGCAAAAAAGATGGGTTCCTAAACCATCACGTCAGATTTCATCTCCTTTACAAATGATGGCAGCGATAGCTTCCATGGCAATCAGCTGCCATAAGACACAAACCAGTTACCATACAGCATTAGAGACACTGATATACTACAAACTGATGAAATACTTCCCCTCACACTGAATCAGTTATTTCACAAGTAAAAGCAGCAGACGGAAAAAAGATTCAAAGACAAACATCACCTGGTTTACACAACAGGGAAAAAAGATTAAAAAAAACCACAACAGCAAAAACATCCTACGCAAATCTCAATATACACCGTTGTTTTCTTATATTCTTTTTACTCACCTATGTCCTGTCAAGCTCTCCCAAAAAGTAATTGTTCCATCAGATCCACAAGTCATTACCCAAGTGTGGGGGACTCCTTTGGCTTTTGTTCCAACACACACAAAAGCTTCCAATCCAAACCCAAGAAGAAGACTGCACAGCAGGTTAGCATGGTCTTCACAGTCACCCTAGACAGTAAAGATTAATAAGCTGTTTTGAGTATGAGACATGGATAAAACCTTTAAGAAAGAAAACAGTGGTATTTCACAAACCACCACTTAACAAGTCATGTTACTCTCCTATTTATCTAAAGTATGTATCAAAAGTCAGGATTTTACCATTTAAACTAGACAACTTTTAGTTTTCTGTAATAGAATAAATCCGTTAAAAATCCATGTTCTAATGACAGACTGTTGATACTGTGTGTTCAAATATAGTGTACAATTAATATCAGGAAACATTTCTTATGGTTATAAAGATACCTTCAAGTAACCCAAAACCAGAATCTATCAACCCGTGACAACAAAAACAATGTTCCAATTAAATGTAAAAATATATAGAAGGCAAATACCTGAGGCAAGACTAGAAATTATGCAGTATTTTCACACAGATAGGAAATTTTTCATTTAATAAAATCTAATGCTACTGGTATTTCACTTCCTTGAATGTGCTGTCAAAGTTCAGAAACTAGACAAAGATAAAACAAGGTCCCCCACAGACCTAACTGTAAACCAGCTGGGAATCATGTGCAGCTGCCTTCTTCTTCAGTCAGAAAAACATTTATCTCATAAACACATTACTACCACTGATAATTCACAGAAAACAATTTCCAAATGCAATGTCTAATATCCTTTGTCTCTTGAGTTCTTTACAAATGTTAGCTGTAAAGTAAGAACAAAAATTGCTCAGACAATGAAGGCTTCAGAACACAAAGTACAGCATTCAGAAGCAGAACAGTGAGGCTCTTCACTCAAATAACTATTCAGAATGTGGAAAATGTAAAATTCAGAGTTCTTGGAAGTATCAAGACAACACAAGCTTCCCCCACTGTAACATAAAAGGGAAACATGCAGAAAAGTAGGTTCAAACAAGTTTGCAGCGAACTTGTGTTATTTTAATAATGCCATACCACTTTCCACAAGAAAAATAACAACAATCCAGCTGGTGTCTCAGGGGCTAAATTCAGTTGTTTTCCATACAGCTTCCCACTTCTGCCTTGAAGGAACACCTTTCTCTGTGCCTCCAAACACAGTGGTCCTCAAAGTCCCCATTGCCACGTCCATCTGAAAGCCAGGGGATAGCCAGAGCTGCCTTTATACGGCACCTACGCATCATCTGATACTCAGAGACAACAGCCAGTGCCTGTTCTGTGGGGTCTTGAAGGCAGGTCTAAAATATGGGATACAGCTCCTGCTGCCATGAACACATCTTTTAAATGCAAACATCTCAGTGGCATTATTTTTGAAGGCAGAAGTATCTCCATGGCAATGAAAAGCACTGACCACTCCAAAGAGGTATCAGAAGTGATCACTGTTCCTTTTACTCATACCACAGAAGAGCTATAAACCAGGACGAGTTACAATTTGTGTCCTTTATTATAATCATATGATACAAATGTCGGACCACCAAGACCTAGGCTGAAACTTTTCGTGACAATTCCTGTCTTTCAAAAATGGAACATAAAGACTGTCAGTATATTTTAAGCCATCTATTAAAAAAACAACCAACCAAACAAACAAACCCAAAAACCCAAACAAACCAAAACATCAAAACAACAGAGACAAGAGACGAAAGAGCCTTTTCCTACTCTTCCTGGATTGGTCCAGAATTTTAACCAGTGTCCTGCACAGTAGCAGGGATTCACTGGATGATAATATGTGTTCTTAGAAACGCAACGGAAGAAAAGCAAATTCAGTGTCAAAGAGAAGCACTGACAAACGGACCCCAACTACAGCAGTAAAGGAAGTCTGCTCTAAAGCCTTCTTGTCTACTATTTAGCACCTGTTTCTCTTTAAAAACACCTCCAACACGACTGTAACAGAACCTTCCAAATCTGATTTTAACGCCTGTATTCCCAGCCGGTTTTAAACTCCTGGCTTCGGTTAGAACAGGGCACCCGCGCCGTAGTGCCACACGCGGGGCACTGCCACGCACCTTGTTCCTGCACAAGAAGGCGAGGAGGGTGCACCACTGCTCCTGCTTGCCGCCGCCCCCGCCGATGACCGGCGCTCTCTCGTGGCCCAGGACGCTGACGAAGCGCGCTGCCTGCCGGGGCGTGTCCAGCAGCCGCCCCGCCCGCAGGGGTCTCACGTAGGAGCACACCGGCCGGTTCACCCCGTTCTCATCCTGCACGGGTAAAATGGGGTTATCTGCCAGCCGCACAACGTGTCGCAAAATGCTCATCTTAACTTCGAGTTTTTTTCTCTGCGATGTATCCTCCCTGGAATAAGTATCACTCAAAAACGGTAAGACACAAAAATCCCCCCAGAAATAGGACACAAGACCATGAAGACAACTCATCTAGAGACATCACAGTTAGATTTTATTCTGGCTCTGGCACTCACAGGGCATTCTGGACTAAATGTCTGAACACCAGGAACTGCACAGGTTGAAATTAATTTTCTTAAATGGGTGAGGAACTTTTCATGCTCTACCCACTATCCATTTCCACATTATCATCAAGCTTAAAAACAAGCCAGAGCAAATCTCACACTAAATTCCACAACAGACACAAAAAAACCTCCCCCCAAAAGCATTAAGCACTCAGCAACTGATTCTAGAGTTCAAAAGGTGTCTATTCGCTTCTGAATTTGAATACTCTACCTCTTTTCATAACAGCAAGCAACAAAAATTACTCAAAATGAAGTAACCAGATCTATATAAATTAAGCAATAATACTAAGAAGTTCTTGGAAAAATGAAAAAATAAGATGACTTAAAAAAAGGTCTGTTTTGCTGCAGGCAAATACTATGATTATCATCTATTAAAACTATTTCGAGAAGCATAGAGCTCTTCTGTGCCTCACTGGGCTAAATTGGTACTTTTGTGCTCATATATTTTAAAAAGGGATCAAAGCCTTTTAAATCCCTGCAGCTTCAGGAGATTAAGGTCTCATATTTTTACTGTCGTTACATATTGTCCCTGTTAAGGTTTTGTCATGCTCTTCCAGCAAGCTGGTGGAAAAAAAGCAGCATTTATTTGAAGCTGACTGGAATCCTGTTGAAAATTATTTTGCAGCTCGAAAGCAATAAAAAAACCCCCCACAGGCAGGATTTATTTTTTAATATAGGCTCCTATATATAATGCCTGTTTCTGCATTACTCATCTGAAACTGGATGGTTACTAAATTATCAAACTAATCTAATAAACTCAGTTCTGTTCCCAGAAAGTTTTACTAAGATTTGCTATGGCCAATGGGAGACTCATGAAAAGCTCTCTATAGGTACTGATCTAGCAGGGGCCTAGTTCCTATCCTGCTTAATTACAGACTTGTCTCTCTTTATGCTCTGCCCTGAAACCCTTAAGCCTTTGTACTGGGTCTGTTTGTTTCCTTCACAGCAGCCCTCATGGTGCTGTGTTTTAGATTTGTGACCAAAACAGTGCTAGGAACACACCAGTGCTTCAGCTGCTGCTGAGCAGGGCTTGTGCAGCATCAAGGCCTTCTTTGCTTGTCATTCTGTCACCACACAGTTGTAGTTCAGGGTGGACAAAAAGCCTTCCTGTGAAATACAAGCAAGAGATTCCTTTTCCTCCATTGCCTATGGGTGACTAATCCTACATTTCCTTTTTTTTCAAGGAGAGGGCCTACAGAATGGCTTAAGTGTAGGAGGGTCACTTTCTATCCTTTCCACTGAAGCTTTGAGAAGAGAAAATCCTGAGAAAATGAGAACTAAGCAAGATGTTGGACTGCTAGCCAACATAGCAGCTGGGGACACAGCCAGGACAGCACCTGATATGACCAAAGGGACATTCCATGCCATAAAGTGTCATGCTCAGCAATAAAACTGGTGGGGGTGGGGAACAGAGTTTTTCTAAACTTGCCCCTGCTTGGAGACTATCTGGGCATCTGTCTGCTCTGGGAGGTGGTGAGTGACTGTCTTTGCATCACTGTTTTCCCATTCTTCCTTTCTTTCCTTCATTTATTAAACTACCTTTATCTCAACCCATGAACTTTTCCTTGCTTTTGCCCTTTATATTCTTGCCCCCATCCCACCGGAGTGGAGTGAGAGAGGGACTGGGTGGGGGCTCAGCTGCTGGCTGGGATTTGGAAGTTCACTTCACTCCTGCACACCCAGGGCACAGCCAGAAGGGAAGCTGTTGCCTCACCGAAGAGGAGGCACAGATCGCTTCAGGACACTACTTTGAGATAAGAAGATGCTGTGGTAGGAAAATGGCTACTGTGCAGGGTAAATTCATAGCATGAAAAATGCAAGGATCATACCATTCCTTTTACTGAGGAACAGCCACTGAGGAGCAACTGATACAGTAATTTATCAGACCCTGGTAATTATGGCTGGAGCTGTTGTGTGACGTTAACCAGAGGGATTGCACTGGAGACCACAGAGAGTTCGAATATTGTGTGGATCTGTTCTAACAGATCTAGGAAGTCCATTTTTAAAATTGTTTTATCTGGTTCAGAACTTACCTGAAATAGTTTGTACAGATCACCTAAGTCTCTGCCATTTGTGAGTATTCAAGGAAAAGACTAAACAGGCTTTTTCACTTGGTACATCAGAGACAGTCAGAGCAACCCTCCTGTCTGTATCACGCTATTAAGCTTCGACAGACAAACAGAACTTCAGTCCTTACAAATTTAATTTTTTCCTTTCTCTTGCACCCAGTTTTAAAGACACAGAAAGGCACAGGAATCATGTCTGGGCATAGAGCAGGTGATAGGGGATACACATCATAAAGTCAGCCCAAGACATTATGATACACCACATTCAGCCCTGACCTGAACATAATCACATCATAAATCTGTACAGATTCCACATACACATAAAGTTCAAAATAAAATAAAAAGATAACATAAAGAAAGGATTGGTCTATTCATAAAATTTACAAACCTGTGCAAAGATCTTTACCAGCCTTGTGTTGTGGGTAGGCCTGATCTGCAGATATTCTCTCCACCACTGCTTGGCATACACAAGAAATAAACGTTCTTTTTCTGCTGTTTTCTGACGTTCCAAAGCGAACTGTAAGTAAGAAAAACAAAACCAATTCTACACATACTAATTCCAAACAGGAGAAAAAAAAACCATAATCAGTAAGTACATTAACACCACATCCTGGCATATGCAAAATAAAACTCAATATTTTAAGTGTGTCATGCAAATCCTTAGTATTTTTAAATGGAAATCCAATTAAGAAAAACTTCAAGTTGTATTTCTTGTTTGTAGGTTCATATATTAGGTTTGACCAAAGCACTGTTCATTTTAAGTAATGCATTTCTGCACAGAAGGATTGCTCGGATTTTAATGTGCAGAAGATTTTAATTTGCATGCACCTTCAGGCCAACATTTAGTGGCTTTCCAGGCAGAATAGCTGACTTGAAATTACGGTTTCACATGGGAAAGAGCAAGAAAACATATATACTACCTGAAGAAAATTAGGTGTATTGCAACTTTCTTTTTTCTTCCGGGGTTTTGATACAAGTAATTAGAAAAAACTAGGAAAGTAATATTTTGAGTAATGTTCGGTATAGACAAAGTAGTTTTACAAAGGTAATTATATTTAAATTTAATAGAAAAAAAAAAAAAGGAGTATCAAACATTCAAAAACCCCACAGCCCTCAAAATCTATAATTATAGAATTGAGCTTCCCCTGTCCCCAACAAAAGAATAAGTTATCCCTCCCAGAAATTACTTACTTGAGTACTAGTTATTTCTGAAGAAAATGTCTTACTAAGCTGTGGATACATTTCCAGTCTGATGTTTAAAACACCAACAGAAACCTTTGACTCGGAACCTTTGAAACAAAATTAATTTTCATCAGTTCTCTCATATTCAATTGGCTTGGATTATTTCAGCCAGACAGGGCCAAACGATTAAAATATGTACGTTAGCCTCATATATAATCACAAAAAGTAACTGAACTTCTTTAAACATAGGCAAAGTAAGACTCTTTATTTAAATTTCAAACTCAAATGAGGCTGTAAGAAAGCATAATATGACAAAAAAAAAAGCACAGGTGTCTAGATCCAAGACAATTATCCAAGGCCCTATTTGCAGCTGGTATTGGGACATACGAGACGAATGGTATTCTAGAAATGTCTAGAACAGACATCTAAATTCAAGTCAGAGAATCACACACTGTAAGCGTGCCTATTCCTACCGATTACACGAGTAGCTCAAATTTAAATAGTTGGAAATAAGTGAAGTTCATCTTCCCCAAGACAGAGTTTATTATGAAGGACCCTGGCTGTCATACGAAGAGATTAATCAACTTAAAAAAAACTCCCCAAAACAACAAACAAACAAACAACAACCCTCCCCAACTTAATGTTATTGCCTAATGCTTAAAATTAGGCATTTTTAAGCATTAGACAACAACAATAAGCATTACAAAACAGATTACAGATGGGACCCTAAGCAATACAAGCAATGGAAGCCTCGCATAATAGTTTGTCTATTTATCTGAGATGGCAGCATCCTTTGATGTTCTTGATGCATTTTGTTCAATGACAAGATTTTGAAGAGGAGAAAAAGCACTGGATTTATTGGATTGATACTTTACTACTTGGAAAAAAGCTACTGAGAATTAAATTTAACTTGCTCCATCACCCATCCGAGAATTAAACTAATTTGCTATGCATTTCCAAGTCATTATAGAAAATTAAAATAAGAATGCCTGGGTTGGATGGGATCTCAGAGATCATCTAGTTCCAATCCCCATGCCATGAGCAGGGACACCTTCCACTAAATCACATTGTTCAGAGTTCCATCCAGCCTGGTCTTGAACACTTCTCAGGATGTGGCAGCCACAGCTTCTCTGGGCAACCTGTTCCAGTGCCTCGCCACCCTCATAGGAAAGAATTTCTTCCTAATATCTAATCTAAACCTGCTCTCCTTCAGTTTGAATCCATCCCCCCTTGTCCTGTCATTACATGCTCTTGTAAAAAGTATTGTAGGAAGTCATGAGAGATCTAGTCTTTATTCGCTAAATCGTAATATCCTAAAAACTTAGGTCGGAACTCCTGAGGAGAGGACTGGTGACAAGTGATACACAAAAAACCACATGTGTACTAACTGCTAAGCACCTGAACCAAGCCATTCAGAAAACATACTTCCAGCTACTGGGATAAATGGGAGCGGAGCAGAGATCCCTCTCTCCAGCTGTTGTTAGCTTGCTATGAAAGGCACACAAGCTGGATTTCACTCCTCAGTGCACTGATCAGATATACTGTCTCATCCTGGAGACAAACTACTGGGTTTTTGTTTGGTTGGTTTGTTTCTGACAACGGAACCAGACTTTGCAGATAATCAATCCTGGGAATTCCCAGACATGAGGACCATTATTACATGGGATCTGGAATACTCATTTTTAGCAGCTTGGTAACAGAAGAATCTGACCATTAAGTTAAGGATACTTTACAGTTACTTCTGAATTGAATAAAAAGTGAACTAGATCAAAAACACTGCTTTAAGCTCATAAGCAAGCTCAGTACCCAATATTTTAAGTCATCATCACATGCTTATTGCTTATCCTTACCTACACCCAGGAGTTCCACAGCAACGTTTGTTACGCCGTTCTCTGCAGCCAAGACAGACCTCCACTCCAAGAAATAGGATGCCACCAGCGTGGTTTCACCAAATGTGTCTGTTTTGATCAGAACCATGTGCACTGGGTCACATATAGATAACATAGTGGTTGCATCCACCATCTTACTTCCGTCACCTGCCACGATCAAACCAAAATAAGACAGGGAGAATATTATCATCCCAAGTTCTCCTCAGAATTGAAAGAAAGTATGCAGCAAAATGCAATGTAGGCAACGTGTATAAAGAAAAATCTTGAGTCTAGAAGCGTAAGTAAAGGTCCCATCTTAAAGCCAAACTCAGCTTAGGACAGAGCTACAGAAAGATTACAGTTAATTTACAGAGAAGATAAAAAGATTTTTGTAGTTCAGTACTGCAGTGCAACCAGTTCAGATACACAAAAAATTAAAATGGAATTAACATTCAAGAATGGATACATTTGGTCAATTTCAAGTTATGTTAGAGTGAAAAAGAAGGAAAAGAGGCAAGAGCAGAGAAAGATCTGCAAGTGGCATAACCCAATACAGTAATCAGTTTCCTTAAGGAAAACATGACAAACACCAAGAAAGAAATCCACCAAATAATATCAAACGTATTTCACAATCACTCTTAGGTCAGAAAAAATCCCAACAGCATCAGCTTTAAACCCACAATATTCCTTACCTAGGCTATCCTTGTGTATTTCAAGTAGAAAACCATCCTGAAAATCTGGCTCACAGGCACAGGGTACAGGTTTGGAACGGAAGCGCTGGTTCCGAAAATGTAAACACAGAGTGAAGGTAGAACAGATTTGGCCAGGCAGAGGCTCTGGTTCCTGAAGATGTTCCAGAAAGGCTTTTCCACCCAAAACCTGAAGGTAAAGATACCTCCGTGTTGGGTCAATGTTAGCTGTAAAGCGTAGCAATAAAAATGAAGAGACTACAAACAGATCTTAGAAGGCTTAATTTGTTAAATATCAGCTAACTAACAGGAGACTAGCAAAAAAAGAAACTTCTTTGAAACACATGCTTGGGAAAAAGTGATTTTTAAATATATATGGAAGTTATCTTAGTGTAAAATAAATGAAATAATAAAAATAAATCATGTTTAATGCAACACTGATTGCTGCTGCTTACATGAGTTCACTCCCTGTGGATAAGCAGAGGAAACATCCACCTTTATGCCAGTTCAAACTGGATTACTAATTCAGAGTGAAAAAAATCATAGACTTCAAATTTGTTTCAAAACTATGATCTAAACATTTAAATAAACAAGAAACATACTTTTTTTCAAAACTGGTGGATTTCTGTCAACAAAATGTGTTGATGGTTTTGGAGCCGAAGTCCTCTCCTTTTCGTTCACATCCTGGAATTACAATTAAGACTTTTTAAGGAGTCAAGGGATGCGACAGTGCTCTTACCACAGTCTTCTAAAAATTAAAGAATCCTCCATTTCATGTGAATGCCATTCCTTAGGTATGCTCCCTTCTAAAATGGAACAAATATTTTCAGTGCAGTGTTATCAGCAAACCAATTTCAGCAAATGCATTAATCTTCTCTGCTCCAACAACGTCACAAATCAGTAATGCCCTTACAAACCTCCAGAAGCAGCACATTTCCACTTTGTCAAAACACCACGTCAGTAAGAGGAGCAAGCAAAAATACTTTCCCTCTTCTTACAGCTACTTACAGTTACAAATTTAAGCTCCTTCATAACATCATCAATGATTCCTCGCTGTCTTAGGGCTTTTATCAGATCTTCCGTGGATAACTGCTGATGCTCAGGCGCCAGCTCTTCTCGAATAGTCTCAGCAAGAACTTCTCGTATCCTCCCATGGACATCCATCTGAAAGAAAATTTATTATATGTTACAAATATCAGCTCCCTGTAAGGCAGCAGGTACGGCCTAACAGTTAAGTCTGTGAGGCTAAGGGTGTTTTCCTAGGAACACAGAAATAACTACACCAAAATATGGATCCTTGCAGGACTAATCAAATGAGCCACTATCTTACAAAAGCAGCTCTCCCAGTAAAAAAAAAAATTACAAGCCTATTAAAGTTGAGTATTTTCACTGCTCTTCAACAGCAATCCATCTTAAACTTCCCTCACAAAAAGGTCTGCAAATCCATCAATTACAAAATGGTCACTGTTCTAACTTCTTGTCTCCCTCAAAATTCAAGCTTAATATATAGCTTCTTATCTTTTAAGGGAAAAAATATGCTTTTATAAACTTGTAGGTAAGGCACAAAAGTAGCAGATCTCCCTTGCAAGCTTTTCCTAAGCTCAAAGGGAAGTCTGAGAAAGTCTGCCCATCATCTGAGCTGTGAAAGCGGATGGATTTATAAAGCTGTCTCTCACACCAGAAGGATGTTAAGGACACAGCCACCGGGACCTGAAATAGAATCACAGAATGGCCTGGGTTGGAAAACACCTTAAAGATCATCTCATTCCAAGCCCCCGGCCATAGGCAGGGACACCTTTCACTAGACCCGGTTACTCAGAGCCCCACCCAGCCTGGCCTTGAACAATTCCAGGGTTGGGGCATCCACAACTTCTCTGGGCAACTTGTTCCAGTACCTCACCACCCATCGCAGTGAAAAATTCTTCCTAATATCTAATCTAAACCTACTCTCCTTCAGTTTGGATCCATCCCCCCTTGTCCTGTCACTACATGCTCTGGTAAAAAGTCTCTCTCCATCTTTCTTGCAGGCTCCCTTCAGGCTGCTGTAAACTGTCCACTGAGCCTTCTCTTCTCCAGGCTGCACAGTCCCAGTTCTCTCAGCCTTTCCTCGCAGCAGAGGTGCTCCCTTCCTCTTGGTGGCCTCCTCCGGACTCGCTCCAAGCACCCCCTTCTCCCGTGTGACAGGTGGGAATACTCACCACTGCACTAGCAAGCGAAAAAGGAGTTACAGCCTCCGTACCTATTTCCCCGTCAGTTCAAGACCCTCGCTCACAAGGCAACAAGAAAACGACAAAACGGGGCCTGGAAACCACCTGCAGCGACTGAAGTTGGGAAAACAAAGCGGGGCGCCGGAGCGGGCGCGCGCCGCCACCGCCTCAGCGGGCGCTGCCGCCACCGCCACCCGCGGCGGGGTGACACCGGCAGGGGAGCGGCACAGCCCCCCGAGGGCCGGGGGAAGTCTCTCCGGCGCCGGGCCGCGGCGCCAGTCCCACCTTGAGCAGCTGCTGGTGGATGATCTGCTTCAGCTCCGAGGCTTTCTCCGGCGGCAGCGACATGGCGGAGCGGGCAGGGAACGAGCCCCAACCGCCTCCCACCGAGGGCGGGCAGCGCCGCCACCGCCCCCTGGCGGCAGCACGTGGGTGCGGCGTCCGCGCCCTGCTTCCTTCCTTCCTTCCTTCCCTCCCTCCTTCTTTCCTTCCTTCCTTCCTTTCTTCACTGCCTCCTTCCCTCCTCCCTTCCCGGCCGGCATGTTCATTCCATGCGACCGCGGCGGGGGCTCCGCCGCCCCCGACTTTAAAGGCTTCACTCTGCTCATGGTGAGTCACGCTCCCCCTTCTCCCCGCCATCGGTCGCTGCCCCAGGTCCCTGTGCTGAGGGCTCCGCTACGCTCCTGTGGGACGGGACACGGCGGGCTCTGGTATCTCTCCCGGCCCTGCCCGAGGGTCGTCCCTGGGTACTTGGCCGCGGGATAAGCGGAGAAGTCGCAGGGCAGGCGGTGTGTGTGGAATCTCTGGGGTGTTCTTCCGAGGAAAAGAGGGTTTGAAGGGCTCTGTCTGCAGCAGAGCTTCGCGCGGTTTTCTCTGTTTCCGTCAACTTCTCCCTCCTCAGAACCCGGGGTTTGCCCCTGCCAGAATGATCCGTGCTGCAATAGCTATATGTTATTTTAGAGCAGTAGCTATATGGTATTTCAGAGCTATAGCTATATGTTGCTCTAAAAATTAATGCGCCCTAGGTGCTTTTACAAGACTTGCAGCACCCGTGGGTTGCCACTGCAATAAAAGCTTGGGATTTTTTTCATTTAGATGCAATATATAAATGTTTCCAATGTTAAAAAAAAAAAACCCAAAACCATCCCAACAACCATTTCTGGTACATTTAAATCTCGGATTAGGATTGTTTTAGGAAGTGTTTTTATCGCCTTCACACATGGTGTGACATCGGTGTCAGGTCATGTGCCCGAGGTGACGATGTCAGTGAGGGACGAGAGCTCCAGCACAGGCTGCGGAGGGGCAAACCCCGTGATTTGTCCCCCTTTGCCGGGTTAGCTGCAGGGAACCCCATCGCTTTGCAGGCAGGGCTGCACAGCCCGGGATGACTCTGCAGGCTGCGCAGGAAGCCATTCCCGGTCAGCTGACAAGCAGCAGGAAACACATCACTGCCGTGCTCCTCGTGTGGGACTGGCGGGGAGCTGGGGACCAGTGGGGACACAGTGCTGCCGCCTCCTCCTTCACCCTCTGTCAGCCTCCGATCCGGTGTCTTTCCGCAATGGGCAGCAGCAGCAATTCGTAGATTTGATTTTAAATGAGAGGGAAGCAACCGAACGTTTTATTGCCTTCCTGTAATAGTTTCTTTGGAAGGACACAGAGTCTTGATTTTCTCTTTCCGTGCCATCATATTAGGTCAGTATATTAGGTTAGTATCTGCCCTGACTGATGATAACCCACAGCAATTCCTATGAAATGAATTCAAGGGCACCCTTATCATTTTCATCCTTTAAAAAATGAAGAACAACCTACTCTTGTCTGTGGGTCAGTCTGAGATTTAGAGGCTTAATATGTAATGCCAGCGTTGCCTTTGGGCATCCTGTGAGGTTTGCCAGTCTCACATCGGTCGCTTGAGTGGCTTTTATCTACTCTCAATCCAGAAATGAGGGGGAGGAGGTAAATTTCCAAGCTGTACTTTCAGTTTACAATGAGACAGGATTATTCCCAGAAGTGGCTGGGATGTTTTTTGTGGGACAGGGACCAAATTCTGTGTTTACCAGTTCTTCTGGTAAGAAATAGCCACCTTTGCCAGAGGATGAGCAGCCGCTTTTAGAAACCATGTTTGACCAGATTTTAAGTGATTTAAGCTGTCAGTATTTGAAGAGCACCTTATGCCATCCCTAAAGCACGCTGTAATTTGGCAATTCTGTTACTTCAGCCAGCAGTGTCCGTGGGAAATGTCGGTCAGCTGGCAATAGATCTGGTGATTTCCACCCTCGACATGACTAAAGTTGGTTACTTCTACACCGATTGCCTGGTGCCAATGGTTGGAAATAACCCGTATGCAACAGCAGAGGAAAACTCAACGGAGCTGAGTATAAATGCTGAAGGTGGGTATTGAGTGCTGAAGGTATTTGCAAGGGGCATAAGATGCAAGAACATCACATTTACTTTTTTTGTTGTTGTTAAATTTTGCTGATGTGCTGAAATGAAGGTCAGTAATAACAACTGCAGAAACCTACAGATAGGAACATATTTACACTTCACCGAGGAAACCGTTCCTGGTGTTATTTTGGAAACCCAATTTGACATTTGGAACCAGTAAGAAATGTTGAGTTTCAGCCATATTGCAGTGCAGCCAAAACTCTCTGTGGTGTTAATCCAAAGCAATATCAAGTGTGCACATACTTAAAATAAATTACTGGCATACAAGTTGAGTTTCTGATTTAGAAGCATACTTATCCACTCGTCTTCCTCCCTACATACCTTTGCCTTTTTCCCTGTGTAGTGTTTCTCCCACTCCCTCTACAAATTCTTAGTTTCTTTCCCTACACTGATCATTGCACTTAATTTATTTTTTTAACCTTTTAAATCACAGAAATCTCAGAATAATCTGTCAATCTCTGCAAAGATGCATAGATTATCTGAATCACTACAGGAGGCAAATCTTCATATATCTTTCATAATTCAATCCTTTGAATTTAGTACAATTGAAATTAGGTCTGATGAAAATACAATGCACAGAAATATGTGTTGTTAACACAGTGGATGTTGTCAGGCCTTCCTGTATGAATTGATAGCTGAAAGGTTTACTATCCTGAAGTTTGTAAATGGGATAATTCTTGATCTATTTAAACTCAGATCTCTTCCTCAGTTTCTTCTTAACAAGACTTAATGATTTCTTCTTGTAGTGTACTCCTTACCTTCAAAGAAACTTGTAGTTCTGCAGATCAGATCACCTTTTATAAAGGTATGTATGTTCATGGACTGTTCTTACTTCACTGTTTGCTTTGAATAGTTCTGCTGGCAAATAGTTTATGTGGCCTGGCAAAATTATTTTTCTACTTCATGCTGTAACATCTTCTGCAATTGGTACAGCTTTACTGATTTCTGCATTCCTTGAGGGTTGAGGCTTTGCTTTTGTTTTTCCAAGCCCCACAACAGCTGTCTGTGTTGGTAGATATTAGTGTAAATATCTCCTTAAGTTATTAAGAGTCATGAAAATACAAAATGGTCTGGGTTATGTCTGCTTATTTTTTTCCCTTACATTTATTGTTTTTCTGTGTTCTTTGTAATAGCTTTACTTTTGTGTGTGTCATACCAATTATTTCTGTAGCATGCTATATGCATTTAAACTGCACCCATTATGTAAAAATGAAGAATTTAGTATTACTGGACAGTAGCTGTAATTTAAAATAAGCAGAATGCCATGCCAGAAAAAAACTTTTGTGGTGCAGTATTTTAGCAGTTCAAACTGGAAAAATACTGTGTGGTCCTGCCATCCCATCTTGCTCTAAAGCTTTTTCCTTTGGTATTGATGGCACACAAAGCAGGTGGTACTGTTGTTTTTAATGTGGTCTTAATGATAATTCTTATCATTCTACATGTAGTTTTGCTTAAGTAAACAACCAGGGCAGTTCTCTGCTTTCTAAAAATATTTCTGGGGCTGAAGACTAAATGGATATGAAGACTAATTTACATCACTGCTAAACATTATATATAACAGCTAGTGTTGTTAAGGACACATTAAATTTTTCACCTTTTTTCTCTGTGTCTTTGCTTAAGAACAAGTACAGGCCATTCTGTGAAACTCTGCTTTCTTGGGTGAAGAGCAGCAAATGTGCCAGGGTTGTCCTTCTGTCCAGCAGCCACGCGTACCAGCGCGACGACGAGCAGCTTCTGGGGTATGGTTGTGTCCTTAAAAGACCTAAATGATGTTTCTGGGCTTTTTTGACTGACACATTTCCCTCTACTTCCATGTACTGCATACTTTTGGCAGGGTGCTTTTGCTTGCATGTCTACAAAGGTCATAAAATGCTTAGTATATTATTAAAACATGATGTTATATAGGATTAACCTGTGAATTTTCTAGGTTACTACTGTCAAAAGTTCTGATCAAATGAAAAGATGTAAGCAAATTGCACTTGGCCTGCACTGCCAGGCAACAGAGCCTCAGTTTTAACTTGTGGCTGCAAGCAGTGTCAGGGATTAACTGCTGACATCCCGGTCACAGATTAGATTTTTAACAGTTGATTACAATATTGGTTCATTTCTGACCTCTTCATCATCATTCTGCTCGTGAAAGGTTTTCTTTAATACAGTAAGGTGTCATTCTTTTTTGGTTTTTTAATACGAAGTTATCAGTTATTATTTGTTGCGAGGCAACTGCAATGTGTTTTTACTAGATACTACCCATTTAAAAACCAAGCGTTTCTTGCTGATTGAGGGCGTCATAAGTGGTGATTTAATGAAAAACAAATAAAATCAGTATTTCTGCAAATAAAACCAGTATTTCTGCAGTTGTTATCCTCAAGCTCTGTAAATGTATAGGGCCTCAAAGGAGGTTTAGATCTATGCACATCCCAGATATAGCGGTAGATCCATACAGCTGCAGGGTGGCCAGCTATCATGGAATGAAATGACAGGGACTGATGGTTATTTGATGAGGTCTGAGTCATAAATTGTGGTGATTTCATCCCCCCCACCTCCCCCAGCACCACAAAACAAGTCCCTTATAGCAGATTTACCAAAGAGTGAGGGTGGTGCATTCAGAAAATACTTTTAACTTGCCCGAAGTCTGAATGTGACCTTATTAAAAAATACTGTATCATGGTGAAGTCCAAGTGTACCCTAACAGATTTTGAATTAATCACCTCCTATCTGAAGGAAGAAAAAAAGCATGTTTTATTTGTAAATTATTTTAGCAACCATAAGCAGTTCCCCTGTTTACGTGCTTATGTATTTAGCACGTGCCTGTTATTTGAGCCCCTAAAAGGTGGGTACCTATGTTCTATTTGGTGCAGAAAGTTAAGTAGTTTGTGCAGTTTTGAGGCCACAGACTTACTTTCTAACTTGGATCTTAGGAGGGAGAGAATGCCAGAGCAATTCTTCACAGCAGGTGTGAGGTCCTCAGTGCTTGCACCTTCTGTCTGCCCCAAGTGATAACTGGGGTAGTGTCTTTCCTTGGCAGACTGGATGCATCCTTGACTTGTTTCTAGGACACCACTGCGCTACCTGCTCACACCTGATCTGGAGAAAGCAGTTGGAGGCCGCATGCAGGAGTTAAACTGGAAAGAAATGGAAAAAGTAGCAGCTTACCCTGGAATAAGTGATACAGACAAAGTTCTGCATATACCTGGAGGAGGCATCACGAAACTGTTGTTCACTGAGAGGTGAGTTGCCTAAAGATAAGCACAGGACGATAGCAGAAGTCTTTAGTAATTGGGTAAAGTTATCTTATAAACTGCTATGTTACAGGAAAAGGAAAGTCCTTCTTTATATAGAAAAGGGCTTTACAGGAATAGAACTTCTTTCAGGCTCATAATTAAGAGGAAGAAAAGTAGGGAATTCTGTATCATAAAGCCAGAGTAAGATAAAAATACAAGGGAATGGGCTAAAGGAAAATAATAAAGCCTTTACAGTTATGATCATGATCAATCTGGTATATATTATGCAAACCACAGTTCGTAACTAGTAGAATTCCTGTACCTCTGCTACTTTAACTAAAACTGTTTCCTGAGGCAAATGGTTCCAACATCAGTTACACAAAGAAACTCAAAAACCCACAAACAATTCTGAGCACCAAGAATGAGTTAAGATTTCAGGGCTAGCAAAAAAATTAGATTTGGGGGTTTTGTTAAAAGGTGTGTGCATCAGAAGTTGTGCTGAAAGCATGCCTGAGTTTGTAAATTTTGGATACTAATACTCATTTATAGCACAGCTGTGTAGTTCTGCAAAAGATGTGTTGTAACTGTTAGGTGGAAAACTGACTTTTATTTTTTAACTATTACTCTTGACACCTGACCACACTGTTGCATTTAACAGCAGCGAAGTTACTAATGCCATGCTTACCTTTATACTGACTTCAGTATGGAAACAACAGACAATTGCAAAAGAAAAGACCTGACAGGACTTGAGGAAAAAAAAATTTAAAATAACAATCTTAGTACCTAAATAAAAAAAAATGAGAATATTCTGAGTAAAGTAGTGAAATGCAACCTGCCAAACTGCTGGTTTAAAATACACAGAAAGATAAGGAGTGATTGTATCAAAGGACGTGTAAAATGCCTCACCGGCACAAAAACGCTCACCAAGTATGCAAAAGAGGCCTGGATACTCTTGCGAGATGTAGGATTCCTGCCTTGCTAAGTAAAGAAAAAATTCAAGACTAAGCAAAAGAGCATGAAGTGTGAAAATGTGATCAAGGAAGTCTGGAGAGCAAAAAAAAAAAAATATATATATATATATCTCCATACATTTTTCCTTTTTGGTTTTGGCTTTTCACCAGATACATGCATATTGTTGCTGCTCTTAATACATAAATATAATTGTTGTGGATCTAAAAATGAAATATAAATGCATGCTCATTTTTGTTGCAGCTGTTCAAAGGGAATCCAAATGGCAGTTCTTCTGAAATTTTGCTCAGAAGGAGACAACATCCCTGATGCATTTGTTCTTGTTAACTATCTTAATGAATGGCTTCAGCTAATTAAAAGTGAAGTAAGTACTGTTTGATCTAAAGTTCTTGCTTTCATATTTCATATCCATTATTTTCATTTTTCTTCAGTCCAGATGGGTTCATTTTGGCTCTTGGTCATCAAGAATATGCCAAATAAAATATATATTTGTAGTAAAATCTCACTGGGAGTTTCCCCACCTGAAAAAGCAAATCTGAACACCAGTTCTTTTGTTTGACAGGCGTGGGCAAAAATTGTGTAAAGGTTTGATTGAGTTCTCTCTTCCAGTGCCCTTCTCTAAAGCAACTCCCCGTGACACTGACACTTGTACCGCTGCCCATTATTTTAATACTCGTTCCAGAGACAAAGTTACATATTTACTACTTAAAACTTAATTATTCTGGGTTTGTTGCAGAGCAACAATTCCACAGATCCTTCTTCACAGTGGAAGATACCGAGTTCTTGGCGCTTACTTTTTGGCAATGGTCTCCCCCCTGCCCTCTTCTGATCAGCTCTGAGCTCGATGTGAGTCCCGCGTGCGGTTGCAGATGTCCCTTGAGGTGGTGATTACACAGTAATTGCCAAGGAGCAGCAGCTTGCTTTGGTGTCTACATAAATGCTTTATTTAAGAAAAATTCCTTTTGTGTATTTGGGTAGCTAAACAAATTAAGGTAACTTCCGCAAACTCACCAAAGAAATATGTTTTGTACAGTTGTTTATTGAGTAACTTTGGTTGGAAGTTTTTTCTAATAAAATATTTTTTAAGAAACCTTTTCCCCTGGTTAAGTGTTACTGCTGTGGACAAGCTTATGGTGCTCCTTCTTAATGCAGCTCACAACTGAGAGTGATGGATTTTCTTGGAAGATAAAACTCTCCACTTCCATGTCAACTGTGGATCTTAACTTTTTTTCCAAAACTTCCTGGTGAGGTAAGCGAAGGTCAGAAGTGGTCTGGTTTTGCCTTCTTTTCCCAATGCTGTTGTGGTAGCTTCAGCTGGGGAGATGGCAAGCAGTGTGACAGCCTGTTCTGTCTTTCCTGTCCACAGAGAATCATAGAACGGTTTGGGTTGGAAGGGATCCTGAAGATCCTCTAGTCCCAATCCCACTGCTGTAGGCTGACACACCCTCCACTAGACCAGGTTGCTCAGAGCCACAGCCTGACTGGTCTTAAACACTTCCAGGGATGAGGCATCCACAACTTTTCTGGGCAACCTGAGCCTGTGCCTCACCACCCTCACAGTAAAAAATGTCTTCCTAATACCCAACCTAAGCCTACTCTCAGTTTGAAGCCATTTCCCGTTATCCTGTCACTACATGTCTCTGTAAAAAGTCCCTCTCCAGCTCTCTTGTAGGCTCCCCCTGGGAACTGGGAGGCCACAATTAGGTCACCTCTGAGCCTTTTCCAGGTTTCTGTTCCATTTCCAGAAGCTGCTAAGATGCTGAAAAAAAAAAAACCTAAAGCTTTATAGGTCAATAAGCCTTCTTACACTGAACATGAATACAGTGCTCTGAAATATAAAACAATTAGGGAACCTTTCCTGATATCAGGCAGTGTGGTACCTGTGTATTTTACAGGTTTAGTCTGAGGCGGCAGTTATGTGATGGACTGTTCACATGTTCAGTGTTTGTGATGGTACCTGTTGCACTACAGTATTTAGCAATGTGTTCAGTTTTGACGTTTTGGAAGTGCTTGGTCACATCAGTTGATTTAAAAGCAACTTTATATCATGGATGCAAGATGGTCAGTTTTAGAGCTGAAAAGTGAGAATTAACCAAAATATATTTTTAGGTGCTCCCACAGGTATCCAGACTAATAAATTGGCGGGTCATAATGCAGAAGCAGTCAGGGAATGCAGACAAAAGGCCATGTGTAGCACAAGGCAAGTCTGATACGCCTAAAGCTAGTTGGAAAAAATAACCATATTCAAACTGAGCCAAGTGCCTATGAGGTGTATATAGAGCAGGAGGGCAAATTAAGTCTTGAGGGACTGAAGAACCAGGCAGAAGCACTGAAAGGGGGGTTACTTGCCTTACAGTATTTTTCTTAAGTGAGCCATAGATGTTCAGTACCTCCTCAAGAGGCACAGCCGAGTGAAACCTTGAGAAGGGGAAAGGAGAACACTGGGAGTACTTTCTGAAAGAGAAAATCCTCAGGGCTTTCCTGTTCCCCGTGGAGAAGGTAGAGGGCAGTCGGATCCCTGCGAGAGGAACAAGGACGCAGCTTGTTCCGCGGGCGGCCGCCGGGGGCCGCCGCAGGGCGGGCAGCGCTGCCCTGGGCCCCTGTCCTGCCTCCGGTGCCCGGGACGGGCGAGCGCAGCCCCTGCACACACCAAAACCTTCCTGCACGGCAAGGCCGCGCCTTTGGCCTGATGCTCAGATGATTGGCAAAAATAAAAACACCTCTGCAACACTGCTCTTAAACACGGAGAAAAAAAATGGCAGCCAGTAAATCACAGCTTTTTCATTTGGAAAAAAATGCCTTTCACAAGTCTGATCATTCTAACCCCATTTCTTTAAAGGCTGCCATTACACACTCGTCCTTTCTCTCCCCTTCCTTCACCTTTTTAAATACACTTTCCCAGCAGTAGTCAAGAACTGGGGCCCGTGTAGAAATAACCAAACAAGTGCACGAGTCAGAAAGCCAAGACTTCTGTCACAAGGCAGCGCTCAATGAAACCAAACAAAGCCCTGGGCTTGGAACTCCTCTATCTTGATCTCCTTTGCCGATTCATCAAGCCGGCTGACATCAACTTTATTCCAGCCTCGCAGTAGCTGAAAACCATTTAAAAACTAAGGGCAATTAGCATTTTTATTAGGATATTCAGCTGTCTATGCCCCACAAGATAAACTAGTTGCATATATGATAGCAGCAGGTAGACTAATGGAGCATACGCACATTTCCAGTAGTCATGCACTGCACGCTTACTCACAACTCCAAGAGGGGGAAAATAATGAGAACCTAAACCATAGCTAAAGGTAAAAGGCATGAACAGCTGAAAGCCTTATCCAGAGATGTCCCAAGTGGTATAAACAGGCCCTGTTCCTGTAATCAACAATAGCACGGTTTGTTGCAGTGGTTTTGGCAGAGCTTGCTCTCTTGGTATAAACACTCCTGGTTTCACAGCTGCACCAACTTGAAAATGGAAACTGAATCGTCACAATGTTGTTTTCTCCTCCAACATAGGCTCAGAACAATGGTAACCATGTAAAGAAAAGATTTGGACAAACCAGACTGGCAATTTAGACTATTTCAGGACAGTGTCAAGTGTGTCTCTAGCTCAAGTAACAGCATTAAGTACTCCCCTTGCTTCAGCTTCCCCTTCAAGTTCAACACAACTCTGAATATGACTGCTTTCATGAATGGGCCTCGACACCAAGTTCTGCTAAGATTTCAGGCTGCTGCCTTTTTTAGCAAAAAGTGCCCGAGTTGGCCGAGATTTCCCCCTTCTTCCACACGTCACTTTCAGTAACTATATGACTTGTACAAAAAACTGTTACAAAAATAGGCAAAGTGCAAATTCCATGTAAAACCTCACCACATGCCAGCTTAGACAATCACAGTAAATATACAGGGGTTTTGTGAGTTAAGGTTTATCTGAAACCATCAGAGAACAAGTGCAGAATTGAGATCAGCTCTGTTACCAAAGGCACGGGGCTGGAAACCCTGCTGACCCCATCGGAAGAACTCCTTTAAGCAGCACTCTGGCTTACCCATTTCCAATCCATCCCGACTATGTCAAGAAGAACACTGACAGAAGGTGGGAGACGTGAAGGAAAATACCGTACATACAACACACGGCAATGGCACAATCCAAAACCTGTTTAATTACAGGCACCATTGACTTTGGTGCACTTCAGTTTTGTTCCTCAGCTCCCGTTAACTACACAGGACCGTGGGGCAGGAGAGGTCAGGTTGTCCATCTTTTCTTCCCTTTAAAGCATCACCAACAGAACACTTTCCCGTCACAAAGTTAATCTGAACATTTTGTGCATATTTTATAGCAAACATAAAAAGGATTACCAAACCAACTGGTCAGATTAATAAAATAATATCCTTAGTGGTGTATTACAAAAGAAATGTGCAAGAGTTCCTCCTAAATCAAACTACAATACTTAGCATTAATGAAAATACTTGCATAAAGCACACTAATAATTTTGCCGTTTTCCAGTTAAGACAGGTATCAGGAAACCTTAAGGCAAAACCCTTCTTTTTCCACAACACAGACTCTTAACAGGTTCTCCCTAACGTAACGCGCACACAACAGCACATCATCAAGTTAAAAAAATATTTAATGCTGCCAAAAAGTATAAAAATACAATAAGAATGGCAGTACAAAACAAAATATTTCCTAATTTATTTCTTTTACATCTTTCTACATTAATACAGGCATTATAAAAACACAAGATGGCAAATTATTTCGTTTTGCAAAGTAGCACACGCTGCTGGTGGTCTTCATCCCCTCGGTGCAGTTTACGCTGTAAACAGATAACTGAGGTCTTCTTGGTACTTAACAGACCTCACTTTTTGTTCCCGAAGAGGGGGGGTCATGTCTCGCTTTGCATGTCAATAATTTGCAGTTTATAGCTGCAGAATATTCACAAGTCTCGAAGGCTTAGGTGTCAGTCAGTCTCGGCCTGCGACATACAACCAAAAGAAAGTCACCGATTCAGTACAGAGTACGGGGATAAAAAAACAACAAAACCAAAAAAGAACTAAGAACTGACAGCGGGTTTGCAGCTCGCTGTCAATACCAAACAGCTGCTCATGGGTTCCCTGGAGCAACTACTGCTTCTGAGCAAGTACTCTTGGAAAACCGTTGCTTTTCCAGAAGGTATTTCCATGTTACAGTATAAGGCACATCCTTGCTGGAGAGTTTCAAGTACAGGTCTCAGTCCAGCAAACCACTTCCTCACACATTTAACCACAAGCACTGCAGAAATCTCCTTGGGCCTCAGTGGGACTATGGCAGGCTGCATCTCAAAACACATCCCCTCTCACAGCCGTGTAGGCCAATCCTGCTACAGCGGCACAAAAGTCACTGTCTCTAGGCAAAGATTTCCTGTCGTGAGAAAGACACCCCAGCACTGGACATTTTGTTCTTAGACAAGGCAAGGCTCCACTCCGAGAGTCTACAGAAAGAGACCTTGGTGCTCACAGCACCGCACCCCCAAGCTCCTGCAGGTAAAATGCGTCTGAGTTCTGCCAGCACTACTCTGATTCATAAAGCAGCTTTCCTCCACCAGTTACGACACATTGAAAGAGGGCTTCCGAGTATTTCTCCTTCCAATTTAAATAAAGACTCAGACAGAGATGCAATTTTGAACACGTTTATTTTTTGTACATAAAAATGAAAGACTGACTTAAAACTTTGGGGGCAAACAAAAAGGCCCAGGAAGACTACTATGTGTCACGTCACCTTTGCAAATACCGTCCTCTGGCTTAAGCCACTCGGCCCTGCAGAAGACTTCCTCCTTTGTCATTGTTAATTTAGTTTCTCGTGCAGTCCTCAAGTGTCTCAGGTTTTACTATAATGCCAAAGAGCAAACTAAATAATTTGGTTTACATTCATTAAACATAAAGCTAACCAGGCTTTTTCATCGCCTGCATGACCCAGTCACACATACATGCATACACATTTACGCCTCTTCCCTTTTCAGGGGGACATAAACTGATGTCAGTAAACCATATTACTCAAGGTTTAACAGAATAAGCTACGTTTCACTGGCAACATCTCACTTCCATAACAAATCCAGAGGTTTTTTTCCAAATTGCTATTTCACACTGAATTAAATTATTTTACTTAATACATTTCAAGGAAAATACAGATGTACCGTCACTAAGTGGACTGTCCCTGCACCAAGAACACAAATAGGAAACCTAAAGGATTCATTCCAAATTTGCAAACCCCTTGCAGTGGAGGTCCAAATGTCTGCTAGGTATTTTTTTACGAAAACGTGCATGATTTGTACACAAACGTTCATCTGAGAGTCAAACATTGTTTTATCAGAGATGCCCACTACGCATCAAATATTTCGGCTGATGCCTTTCCAGAGAAGAGGGGAAGAACCAACATAGTCTTTGAATTGAGCCCAACAACGTTTTAGAAGTAGCAGGGGACCAGCCAGCAGCTTGCCAGAAATTGGGGAGCGGGAGAGAAGAGGGGTCAGAAGGCATGTCCTTCCATTTCACCCTTTAAGCATTTCCTATGGTAGAGGTGACTGGGATCTACAGTTCTTCATTTTGGCCCATATTTGTTCCTATTTAACATCCAAACTGTGCAAAACTGCTGCAAATTTAAATTCTACGGAATAACAAAGTCTCACAAGGGCTTAGTGTGCAGCACGGAAAACAATCCTCCAGATTTTGGGTTTTAAGGATTAGTGATGGACCAGAAAGAAGATTTTTACCCAAATTATTTCCTGGAATGTACAAAGAGACCAATCATTTGATTTTCCTTACTATTCTCATACTGTCACGAACAATTCACTGTTCAAAATAGTTTTGTCCAAGGCTTGTACTGGTTCATCCTCCTTAAATTATTAACAGTTAAGACTCCCAAGGTACTTGCAATCACAGAACCAAACCAAACTTTCACAGAACAGCTGCTGAATGTGCAAGTCCTGCTTTATTGCATCAAGAAGGTAACAGAGTGTGAGGTGATCTGAATTGGCTGCCCCCTGCCCTGCCCCACCCTGAACTGAGGAATGCTTACTCAGGATCAAGAAAACTGAAAAGCCAGAATTTAGAAGATGGAATCAGGAAAAAAAATCAACTGACAACTTGACAAGCTGCAGTTAGAGCTCAGTGCCTGTAGGATACTGGTAGCCCAGGAAATCGTTCTCATGCCAAAAGAAGGGCAATAAATGACAGTGTGGTATCAAAGTTTCGCCTGCACTTTTTCCTTAGCTGCTTTTAAGTATTTAGAATAAAATCTGGGATATTTCTGTTACAAAAGCATTTAAATTACATTCCATGTATTTTTCCATAACCAAAATATCTTTATAAGGCACATACATTTACACCTACTATCAGTTACAGCTGATACTGAAAAACCTGTCCTCAATTTAAAGGAAAAAAAATCTTTTGACAGTCTTCTTGCTGGCTAGAAGTTACGGTGGTTGTAAAAATTGTGAAATGTCTTAAAACACATGAGCTGCCTGCCTGTGCTATGTCCCAGCAGTCAGCAAGTCATTTTGCTATTTGAGCTGGATGGTTGGTCAGCAATAACACGGAACAAATTGCCTTGTCCTGCTGACGCACAACTTCCCAAATCCAGTACTCTGTGAAACTACACTTGCTTTCCTCATCCGGACCCTTCGGCATTTGTTTACTATACAAACAGCCTAGTCCAGAATAGTATCAGCTCTTGCAAAATGAGAATTTTAAAGAGTAAACTGTACTTAGCTTTGTGCAGTAAATGTCAGAGTAATTGGGCCCCGTGCCTCCTATGTGACTACCAAGCTTGGACGTACTGGAAAACTTTGAAGTCAATTCCTCTGAATAAGGAGCAAAGTAATCATCCAGCTCTTTGAGTATTTTTCAGCAGTAAATCCAAGAAGTGCTTTACAAAATGGGGGAAGGGGGTGGAAGAAAACCCCCCGAGACCCCACGCCCAACAGAAAACAACTACGCTTAGAAAACAGAAGGAGAAAACATAACTTCTCTGAAGTCACCCAACAAGGCAATGCTTGAATAAATAAAATTCACGTTTCAAAGTACAATCCAAGCCTAAAAATTATCAGATCCTAACTTGAACAACAAGCTACATTCAGCCACATACCATCTCTGTATTCAAAGGTAATTTAAAGGGCAGAAAGTGGTTTGTGTTGAATTACTATTTAGAAAGTGTTATTGCCCAAGTAGTGGAAGGGAGTGCTCGATAATTTTAAAGGGGCTGTAGCACAGATATTCCCAAAATGTTAGTCAAGTGTTTTACTAGCATGCCTCTAATACAGTGCTGGGGAACCTGAAAAGCAGTTCCAGACTTTGTGAAGCTACCAAAGCGGCTCATACAACTGAAAACACTGGGTATGGCAGAACACTACCAACATTTCTTTTCTATCAGAGCCACCCTTTAAAGTCCAACTACAGTTTCCTTTGATGTGCTTTCTACACCTAGTACTGATGAATTAATTCTATTCTTTCTAGCAATTAAAATCTATAGACACACAAAACATTATGTTTCACATTTAATGGAATGTCAGAACTTGAACAATGTTGGCCTTCAAACAGTAGCTGAAGTCTGAATACATTAACCAACAGCATAATTTGCAGTGGGGGCTAAGTTCTCAAAAGCCTTAAAAAAAAAAAATCAAATTTCTACGTCTTACTTAAATAATGAAAACTACAAAAAATAAATAAGGAATGCAAATTAACAGAGTAGAAATTGGCAAGTGCTTCATCAGACCCCTAGCTGCTCATTTCAAACTGGAGAGTCAAATATGGGGAATGGTTGCACTGTTCTTTTCATGCACAAATTATAATTACATTTAGTTTCAAAATGAAATTCTTTTGGTCAGAAATTTGTACAAACTGAGCTTTTAAAAGTACAGTGAACTACAAAAAGATTAAATATGCAATTATAAAATATATTTATCCTAGGTCGTAAGAATATAAAATGCTTATGTTCATGTCACTAGTACATTACACATTACACATATTTAAGGATAACTTCTTTGCATTAATAATGTAAATGATACAACACTGTTTATTGCTTATGTCAGGCATGTAAATTTAAATCCAGACAGCCTTCAGTAGCTAAACCTCCATGGTTCAGCATTTGCTTAAGATCTGGTAGAACACCATTTTAAAAAGTGTATAAACAGTTGCAGCAAGTTTGTACCTGCTCATATAAACAAAAACCATCAACTCTGTTGGGGGGCAGCGGTTCATTTTTCTAAGTACCTGCAGTGAAAAGTCCTGAGATGTCGACACGAGATCAAGTTTACATCACTTCTCTATTGTGTGTAACAGTCTGTACTCATTCCAGGAATAAGGAGTTTATGCTTAAAGTCACACCCCTACTCATTACCTTCCAGCAAAATTAGCAGTTGGAGCGGCCACACTTACTGTTTACTTACAAGGAATGTTGTTGAAAATACATTTTCCAGCAAGAATAAGCACCAACTAAAATCAGTGTACCAAACCCAATCTTAGTGAGAATAGGTTTCCAGTATAACCACCTTTTTCTTTTTCTTTCAGTCTCACTTAGCTTCTGCTTCATCTGCTGCAGCTTCTGTGCTGTGTTTGCTCTTCTATCCTCCCGCAGTCGTTTTCGGACAGAACTTAAAAAGAGAAAAAGGTAAATCTTACACTGAAGAACAGGAAAAAAGGCTACTATCATATTAAAGCAAACCTCTTTCCAACACTTCGAATAGTTAAGCCACCAGTAGCATATGACAGCAGTATATAAAATCCAAACCAAGCAATCTTTTATTATGTTTTAACCACCTTGATGCAGAGAGTTTCAGATAGTGAAGCCCCATGAATAAGTAAATGACAGATGTAAAGCTGTACATGGTACTTCGAGTTCGACAGAGAAGAGAATTAGTCACATTATCTGAGCTGAGGCTTTCACCCCTGTCTGTGCCCCATGTGGTGGCTGAGATGTTTTGCACGGAGGCTGCTTTTATACGCAACGCCAGGTACGATGTGCAAGTGTCACAGTACTTACAGGGGTGCCTCCAGAGTTCACAACAGCCTCAATCATACACTGACCCCAACCCCCACTCACAGCTGCTTGCAGCTTTAATAGTGCTCATCTCAGGATGTAAACCAGATCTTCATAAAGGACACACAATAAACCCGAGTTCTCTGTGTTACACTAGCAGGACCACCTTGTAATTCTTGTCTCCAAAAGTGCCCTCACAATCTCTAGGACAGCAGAACTCTGACACAAAAACCAACTTTGATTGACTTCTACAGCCACCACTCGCACCCATGCCCTCCCTCCTGCTTGTGAGGGGCTCCTTCAAACATCTACAGAATTGCTGTCATTCTCTTTCAAAGCACTCATGAAGACACAGAAAGAAACTCATGGGGGCATTTGGTGAGCCAGCTGTTATTTCAGAATTCCAGGTTATCTACATTGAATTGCCGTGTCTCATCTTGGGCTGCAGCCCTTGGCACAGACACTGCCTCCTTCTGTGCACCACACATAGCTGAGCTCGGCACAGCCCTGGCCCGGTTTCTGGATCTCTGGCTATGGATCAACATTTGGCAATCCACGTGTGGGAAGGCCCAAGTGACACGGTGCCTCCCAGCTGAGAAAGGCAAATTCATCTGACATGGCTAAACCACAGGAACCTACTCACAGCAGGCATATTTAACATGAACAGAGGCTAATACAAGGCTCCAATGATACAATTTCAACCACTGTACAGAAGGTAATATGTGATAAAACCTTTGTGTTTCTGAGGAAGCATGTCTTTTTTGAAACATAAGTTAGCATTGTATTTAAAAATCAGTATGAAATTATGCTGGACAATTTTAGGACCTCATTCACACTGCACAATGGAGTTCACTGACAATCTGTAAGAAAATGCTTTCAAAGTATGAGGTCTAGCTGGTTCAATTAGAGACATTTGCTTTTCTTCTCTTGACCTCTGAACAGTAAAACCATATCACAGGGAGTCATTGAGGTTGTATTTTTAAAATCATTAAATAAGACAGTCAAATGCCACGTGTCCTCCCTTGCTACTGCAGAAAGATCTTGAAGGTTTTTTACAATAAGAAAAGCAGACAATAATTCAACCCTTTCAGAGAGTGCATCTGCCTTTTAAAAGTTTATCTTGCCTACTTTTCAATGTTCCCATCTGTGATATCTTGAACTTTAGTAGACAGGTCAGTGTTTATTTTCTCCATTTGATCTTTGTTCTCCAGGCCTATGCTGTTCCCATTGTACTTCTCCGTGGTTATTTTGGTTGGGTGTGGAGGAGACTGCTCGGAACTTGGCGCTTGGTCCTCCTTAGAGAGCTCCTTCCACCGTTTCTGAAAACAAGGAGAACATATTTCAAACATTCCCCTAACGTTAAAGGGCCCCCTTGCCAAGATGTCTTCCAAAAGAACAGCCACAGAAGTAGATTAAAGGAACTATCAGATCAAGAAAAAAAAATTGCTAGATGAAGAAATAAAGTTAGGTCAGGATGTGCCTTGTCCAACAACCACCAATGATCCTTTTTCCTATTTCTCCGGGATGGTGTCACTGTGAAGGCATGAGGCCACTATCTGCAGGGTTTGTACTGTCCACGACAGCTCCACCATTAGGAAGCATCCTGTCTTAAAAATCCTGCCCTGTCCAGCACTTCTCATCTCCCTCTACTTGCTACAGGCCTGTGCTGTGCTCTTACCTTTTATGGCTTCAAAATACAACGGGACCTTGTATGCGAGAACTGCCTAAAAAGAGAGAACTGGGAAAATTTAACAAAGAGTTATCTATGCCAGAGTCAGGGCCTACTATTTCACCTAGTGGCCCATTAGTCCAGAGATCTACTGCATCATAAAACAGTTATTCACCTTGTTTTGAGAAGTAATCTGAAATGAGATGGAAGGAAAAAAGAAATTGGAAGTAAACCTGTTTTGCTAGATCTCTGTCCTAATGATAAATAGTCTGAAGGACTTGCTGCAACAACACTTCATGCAGATAAGAACCCTAGAAAGTGCACGAGAAGGAAAAGAATCAGCCCTAAAAAACAGTCACTTCTTTTCTCACACAAATCAGCCAGTGCCTATAAAGACATAGAATACCTTGTAGAAAAAAAAATCAGTTACTTTTAAAAGTCTATGATAAGGCAGATGAACTGAAAATTGACTCTTCTCAAAACAAGTGATAGATTCCTGTCCGTGGAATGATTTCAAGACTGTTGGTCTAAACTAAATATCAAACTCAGAGGGTGATATAAAAAAACCAGCTACTTATACATGGACTGCTGGCAAAATGAGTTTTAACAATGAGCTGACTCCTCCGCTGCAAATGAAAGTTGTGTTTGCAGTTTACTGACTTCCAAAATCCAAGGAGATGTCAGAGATAAACATTTGGCTCATGTTAAATGAGAGAGGCGTTCAATAACTTCAGGCCCTCTCCATCACTAGCAGAGGGAAGTGAATACCTCTCACACTCTGAAGAGTACAATTGTTCCTTATGGAATAAAAATGACCTAGCTGACCTTGAAAGGAGAAATTTGCTTTTTAAGTACTGCCAATTGATTTTCTGCACATAATGCTGAGGCCTAAAGAGAGAGGCACCAGGACAAATGCCCGCACTGCAGGAAACACTGGTTTAAGAAAGATCATCTGAACAATCGTAACAAGAAAAAGAGAACATATGAGAAGCATGCCTTCCTAGGCATTCTCTTAATATGAATAAATAACACACTTGAACACGACAAGCAGTATTCTGAGTTGACAATGCTCCCTCATATCCCAAAGTAAGAAATCCTGTGATCTACATGGGTAAGTGTGGGAACCAGAGCTGCTCAGTTTGGAGCATGGCTTTTAAAAAAAGGAAAGCAGAAAAATGTTACTGGACACAATACGTCATAGCATCATACCACCAGAAACAGCTTCCAGAAAATGAAGAGACTAAACTGCTGTTAGTTTAGGATAAATCATGAAGTCTTCTAGACACATGGCACAGGTGTCAGACCAGCAGCACTCTATCTAGGTGTTGATTAGCAGCTGTGCAAAATTATTTCTTTATTTACACAGCAAGGCAAGAAACATTTGTTAAAGGGAAGAATCAGACCACTACCAGTACCACAAAGAAAGGAAATGTGTTTTGGCTTATCTGCTCTATTCGTGATTTTAAGAAATCAACAAAATAAAAAAGCCCTAGCCTATAAAAGCAGAAGTAACTCCTCCCAGTTCTCCCTCCCACCTAGCCCCAGCCACTTAACAGCTGTAAGCTGGTATGTCTGCAAGCCACACCGATGAAACAGTGCAATTTGGTAATCTCTTTGCACCCAAAATCATTGTATTTAGCTAGATTGTACTAACTGTGACACAAATTTTAAAGGCTATGAAGCAATAAGGCAACTTTACCAATAAATGTTATCTGTAGCATCAGGCAACTTATCTGCTAGGAAAATACATAGCAAAGATCAATAAATACTAAAAAAAGATCCTTGCTATCTTCAAAGTGATACTGGGCATTACTTTCACTTTTTAGTATTGAAAATATCAGTTGAACCTTTTTTTTTTAAAACATCTGGACAGACAAATTATTTTTATATTTTATCTAAGAGGGAACATATACACAGGGTTAAAAGTTTAGTTTGATAGAAGGCACTGAACAGACACCCTTTGATACCTCCTAGGCATCTACTGAAAAAGGTTAATTACTTAAATCCCACAAAATTACATGTTTTAAAATAATCTGGATCTTATTCTTCACTACCATTGCAACCTGCTGTTTAAATACATGGAGCTAAACATTTACCTGTATGGTTGAATCCCCCATTATAAATTTTGCTCCTTCTATTACAGCCATATATGAAAATCTTAGTTGATCAGGAGTCTGAATAAGTCCCATTCGATATTTTCTCATATCCAGTAATACCTTCTTAATATCTACAGAAAATGGGTCTTTTTTCTCCATCTGTAAAGCAAGTTACATTGAAAGTGTCAGTGGTTTATAAAAAATAATTACAAGTAAAAATTAGTCATAAAATTCAATCTAAAAATTAATTTCTCCATATTATGCTTCAATTAGTTATATGGAAGATTAACATCTCAAATGATTTCTAATTTGTTTCCGAAGGAAAAATGCAAACCATCTAATGAAAACTTACTATGAATAAATCAAGGATCGTGTATTAAACAAATAAATTAGTACCCTAATACTAAGTCTTAAAATTAAGAAATTTAGATATGCTCAATTTTATTCAAGCTTGTATTTGGACTTTGAAATAGGACTATAAGAATCAGAGCTGTAAAGCAATATTTCCTACTACTTCTGAATAGAACAGCAATTCAGACTGACTGACTACGACAGAAGGTTCCTTATTTAAAGCAGAATCCCTAACCCAAGCAATGCACCACTTGTCCCCATATTACATTCACAGGGTGTTTCTGAAGTATACTTGCCTCAAAATATATGCCTATGTTTTTCAAAATGCATAAAAGCAAAGAAAAACTGAAGAAGAAAAACCCAACAAAAATAAGTTGAGAAGATCTAACCAAACCAGAAAATTTATCTCTTGTAATTTACTTGAAATCCTATTTCAGTTAAACCCATGCTCTCCTTTTCACTATTAACAAGCACAAAGAGAAACTCTGTGCCTGGACTTCTAAGTCCAACAAAAATTTAAATTGATTTTAATTATTATTTAACATTCAAGGTCCGCTCATGTCATGAGCAATTATAGATAATGCAGTTCACTAAGTAAGCAAAAAATCTATATATCCATGCGGCACTGGAACTGGCTACCAAGCCCCACTGCCCAGAGGGCTGCACAGCAAGGAAATTCTGCACCACCCACCATTACACACTGCAGGAGAATCAGGCATGCCTGAGTTCTCATCCCAGTTCAGCTAACAATTTTTCTGCATCCTTAAGAAAAGGACTCTGGAGAAAAAGACTTATCGATTCAATCATATCAATATATATTCACAAGCTTTTTTCGTATTAAAAACCAACTGATCCTCAACCTTTTCTAAGCACATCTTACGTAAAAGGAAAAGAATGTTTACAATTAACTTTCCAGGAAGCTTTGAAAATATTTAATGTACTTCAAAATGGATTTGTAAATGCATTTCAAGAGCTGTGTTTTTGCCATCAAAACACGTGGAGGAAAAGAAAGCATGATGTCTTAATTTCAGTTTCCACTGGAATGTCATTAACTTCAGTGCTGTTAAAGCCTTCTGACCAAAAAGCCCATATTGGGAAGGTTGGCAGGGTGTCAGGAGAAGGAAAGGGGTGACGGAGAAAATGCAAACTTACCAGAACGAGACAAGTATCTACTAATGAAAATGTGCCGGAACGTCCTATTCCTGCACTGCAGTGAACTACTGCGGGTCCGTGTTCGGGACTCAGCGAACCAGATTCTCTGACTTTAAACAGGAAGTTCAGGAATGAAGCTGGGGATTCGGGAACTCCAAAGTCTGGCCATGTAGTATAATGAAAATGAGAGATCATCCTGGACTCACCACTCTAGAAGTGAAAACAAATAAACAGTAGAACTAGAAAGCATTCCTCTTGGGCTCAGTTAGCGCACATTCCCCCAGTCTCAATCAACAGCTATTTTCTATTTTAAACCTCCCATTTAGACAAACAACCCAATAACTTGCTTCAAGTTGGATGACAACCAACAGCGCAAGGTGAAGCAGTTTTATCTGAGTTGGTAATTTTCTCCTTTGTAATTATTACCACACACATTCTTTTCTTCTTCTCAAACTTCCAGTATGATGTTTGGTTTGCTTTACTACTTACTCCCAAATATCCTTCTTTTTCTACCAACAAGGCAGGTCAATGGCTGACAGCAGTTACTAGACAGCTGGAATTAACACGTCTGAAAAACCCCATGTCAGTATTGTATACACTCTGCACTCTTGCTCAGAGCAAGTTTTAATGCCAAGAGGTATTCCATCTCCTTTATTCTAACCACATTACTGAGAGGAGCAGGAAGCATTCCTTCCTGGAAAACCTCTATAAAAACCCATACAGCAGGATGTCTAGCAAGATTTCTGCTGGACATATTCTGTCTTTTTTAAGTAAAAAAAGGAGGATTCTAAAATCATAGAGCTGCTTTAGAACCACTCTAGCAGAGTTCCTCTCTTGATATGACCAACTAACTGCAAGTACTGAAATGACAGTAAGAGAGCATGTATACAAAATCTGGATCATATTTTTATGGAACTCACTTCAGACCTGCTGTTAAATGCTACTCCTTGCCATGGTGATTCTGAGACAAAATGATCACTGATTTTAGCTCAGGAATTTTAGAAATGTTCAGTTATTTTTACCCTCCCTCCATTGCCTCCAATTTTCCATATAGACCAAAACCTACATAAACCTTGGCAAAGTTTGAACACAAAAGGATTTAAAATATCAATGTATTCCAGAAAAGCTATTTTTCTTCTTCGGCGACAGTAAAATATAGCCATGAAATTAAACTAAATTCTACTGTTCTTCATCTGCTTCATCTGCTTCATGTTTCTACATCTTATGAGAGAGAACTTACAAAATTCCTTTGTGAAACTAAAATAATCCATTTCACGGTTTCCGCAGTAACAAAAATACTCTCCCAATTTGTCTTTTGCCTTCAATGCCCGATACTGCAAGACTGCCAGTACTTTCACAGAAAACAGTGGATATTAACATGACTCCAGTCACTCTCAGATGCACAGTTGTCTTCCAGAAATATTTTGTCTTTTGGCTAGGTGCTCAACAAGGACAACAAAGTGTGATCTATGATATTGGGAAAACGAGTTCGCGTTACGATTTCATAGGGGAAAAGAAGAGTATCAGGTCCTAAATTGTATAAATATACTGGGACTTCCCTTTGTCTGAAGAAAAGCATTTTCTCTCCTACTGCTCTTCTGTACCTAGTTTTTCAAGTAGTAAGTTAACTCACATATCAGCTGAAATGACCTGTTTGTTTAAAAATCATGGAGAAATATTTTTCATAAGAAATCTGGAAATAACACTTAAGCAATTTCCTCTATATCTAAGAAAAATAATTCCTCGCTTTAGAAACAAAATTAAGACCAAAAATGGAGAGATGAGCTAAATGCACACGCTAACTAAAGGTTAAAGTTGCTTCTTGTGAATCCAGATGGTCTTTGTGGGTGGTAATTGGTACTCCCTACTTCAAGATTCTGAAAGAGCATTCCAGATGAAATCCCTTGCACCTCAAGAAGGCAAAAATACCTTTTTTTGTCATTTGATTTTTGTCACCTCAAAAAAGGTGACCTGTGGGGTTTGTTTGTGGGGGGTTTTGTTTGGTTGGGGGGGGGTTGCATGGGTTTTTTCCCCCAATCCCATCCTGTAACAAGCACTGGCATCCTCTTCCTGAAGAAAAAAAAAAGTATGGCCAAGTGTCACCCTACTTGTATAGTAATCTGAAATAGTTATTTCTAAAAGAGAGATGAAACAGTGCTGTTGTACATGTCACTCTGCTCTAACCCACAGAATTACATTTTTCTTTCCTTTCTTGTATGAAGACTTTATCCAGCCCATGATTTTCCATCCCTTCAGCTCATTATAAAAATACCTAGTCTCTTCATCTCTCTACAAGAGTCCCACTGCGATGCACTGGAACCAGCTGGTCATCTTTGAATTCGCAATCTCTAATCCTACAGCCAAATCCCATTTGAGTATTTCAAACCTCCCACACTGCTCTTTTAAACAGAATGGCTCTTTCAAGTGGTGCTTGGCAGTCAAGCTGTACAGCTGAAACACTGCCTTTGTGTGGATCTGTACCACCCTTTCTTAAACAACTCCCAGTCACTGAGCCATGCAGCACTTACATGAAGTGATGTGGGACTGTTACGAGAAGAGGTTTGGCTTTTTGATTCACAACTGTTCACGGACAAAAATTCAAATTTAAATAACAACTCATTTAATTTTAAGTGTTACCAGGAAACTAGCTAATCTTTTAAAATAAAAGCCCCTGGACTTCAAGACTCAGGCAGCAATATAAAATTTTATATGTTATACACAAGGAACATATTTCTGCATGGTAACTGAAAACCAGCTTGTTCTACGGTAACCACAACGCAATCTTCCAAGATTTATTCCCTAAGACTAGCTACCAAAAACAAAAAAAAAAAAATCCTTGAATAATCATGGGACAACATTTAAATGACAATTTAAAAAAAAAAATTACTCAAACAATTCTAGTGGAAGTTCTAGGAACTACTGGGATAAGCTTTCCATAAATAACCAAGATAGCTAAAACCGATGAATTTGTAAAGCTACCACCACACTGCACAGCTCTGCACTGACCGCTGGAAACAACAACAGCATCATCAAAGGATGATCAAAGCACGAGCTCCAAGTTACAAGCAGAGATCCCCGTGAGGATTTGAGCAGAAAAGTAATATGCCATTAGATTAACTTCCAGTGAAACAAGCCTTGCCACAACCTTTTTACAGTGACTATCCAATCACTCAAAACAAAAAGGTACAAAAATCTTAGAGTGACTTCAGGTTGTTCAGTCACCTGAGAGTATGAACATGAATAAAACACTCCCAAAATGCTCAAAGGTTAAGTTGGTGCCTTCAGTGTCAAGTAAAACAGGTGAAGACAAAAAAATGCTGGTCTGTCAAGTTTCACACACTCCTTATAAAAGCCTTCATTTCATAACTGAAGTGCTACTGAAATGGCCCAATATATGAAGATATAACACACCTACAACTCCACAGTGGTCCCATATTTAATGAACATGCCTTAAGTTCATTCATGAGAATGCACGCTGTAGGGGCAATATTCTAACACTGAAATTCTAAATCACAAATCAACTTCTAACAGAGCCTCCTCTATTTGTTCATTCATGACGGCCAAAAGGTTTTTCAAAATATAAATAAAAATGGCCCTGAGGATATGGGGGCCAAATAATCATCACAAACATTCTCGTTCATCCACAGGATCAGCTAGTGAGGGTCACTAAGCAGTCCTGCATTACCTTAATCTGACAGTCACGGCCACACAGAAGCTTGGTACTACGTTGAGAATCCATTTTACTAATGGGTTTTTTTCAAATACTTGCTATTTGTGGAAGATTCAAGATTCTGCTTGGGATTTATTAATGGTCCTTACTCTGAAATATCACACCACCAGCGTCACATCAAATTTAGCTCACTTCTCCGAGTCCTTTCTCCCCCAACAAATATTTTCTTTGCAAACCTCTCCTTCTACTGCTGTATTCTTACTTCCAGGAACCCAGTCTGAGATACATTCAGAAAGGTTCCTTTTGCAATTTCAACTTCCACCGCTCTATTTCCTCATCCAAGCAATCCCCGGTTTCCCTGAAGATCTGATGGTCATTTGCCCTCACATAGCTTGTCAGAATTCCCCAGTATCTATGCAGCAGTTTTGCTTATAAACATTCCTTATGGGTCACACTGTTATCTTTCTCAGAATATCTGGGTTGCCACACCAGAAATTACTGAAAACAAAATTTTCTTTCTCTAAAGACCAATATATAAAGTTGTGACATTAAAAAAAAAAAAAAAAGCTAAAAGCGACAATAAATAATAATCATATAAAAATACATATTCAACACAAGGTGGAGTCTTTCACAAGTCAGATGTCAAGATCTAACAATTTTCCTGCAACATTGTCCCAACACTTAGCAACCCCATCCAACAGAAGGTTATTTTATAGATTTAACAAAAGGCTCTCATACACCTGACTATCACTCCTCCAATAAGCTGGGAGACTTTGCTGCAACCACAGCCATGCAATAGCTTCACACATAAATGATTACAAAATTTTAACATGAGCACAGTATCTTCCTTCTACCCTTATTCTCCAAGGGAGGCACTGGTTGGTGGAAGCCTTCACAGGAAGTCTTTATTAAGGGAGAGTTCTGAATCTGAGTTATTACAGTAGAAAGCAGCACTCAACTTTCAGAAGAGCTGACAATTGATACCAACAAACCCATGGAGGATACACAATGAACTAGGGTGGAAAAGCAGCTTCGAATGCCTGTATTCTAAAATGCAGACTGGGTCAGGCAAAGAAAAAAAAAAAAGGAAATTCTAAAATAATCAAAGCAAAACAAGGAACATTAGGAATCTTTTCAAAACTTTTGGACAGATACCAATAAACATCATTTTTCTCTCCAAAGCTTTACTGAACTGTGCTAGCCCCAAGAAAAAAAAAAAAAACAATTTTTTTCCTAGAATAGATATTAAAAAAAATCCAACCAAAAAATGCCTTGATCTAATCCTAAAAAAGAACAACTCTCAACCCCACCTGTATTTCTAAGTAATCTCTAACAAAAGCAACAACAAAACCAACCAAATATTCAAAGGCTGTTTCATTGGTAACAACATAAACAAACACTTTACTATTCATACACCCATATCTTGTTTATGTCTTAAAGAGATTTGCTGCAGTAAGACAGATTTACTTGAGCTCAGAATGGTTGCTTTATAAAGACAACCTTGGTTCTCTCTGTTTTCAAGGAAATACTAAAATTTAAGTATTCTTGGCATTCAGAGTATATTTTGTTCATGAGTCATCCTATATTCCAGGCATTGAGTGGCTAAATGTCTTACACTCTGCCTCCACCAAAGGCCCCTCCAGAATAACTTACATAAACACAGTTAAGCTCACATTTCAAGTTACTGTGAATACTCAGTTCCCACAAGTTTTATGGTATAATTATCAAATTCTTACAAAAGGCTGCATTTAACATTGACAGTGTTAGTCTAGAAACTATGCAGCTTTTTTTGCTTGAGTAACCAAGTATGTTCTGCTTCTTCTAGCTGTTTTATATAAAAATTATTCTTTGGAGTTAATATTCATGGAGCCTTACCAGAGTGCTAGAGAGTTAAAACAAAAATTCATTACAGAAAGATTGGTGAGTATTCGTGAAGCTGATTTATATGACATACAAGAAACTCTGTACAGTGCTGACAGACCTGCACTGCTGGTCCAAAACCAAACCCAGAAATTTAAGTGCTCAATAGCTCCAACTCAAAAGTCTACTATAGTATACATTGTTCTGTTCCTTGAGGCATTTCTGCCTTTTCCACTTAATGTTATGTTCAAACACATGCACATCATGAAAATTGCATCCTTTGAAAATAGGAAGTTTAAAAGTAAGGGCCAACATCAGCCAAACAATTCCACGAAGAAGCCTTTTTGGTAGTTAGGAAAATTTGCCTCAGCTTTCAAAAGGAAGAGCTGTTCTTTTTCAAGCACTAGCTTGCCAGCACTACTCCTCTTTCTTTTGCCTTTGCTGTCAATAAACAAACTACTAAACAGAAATTCTTCAGGTCAGCAGGACAATATTTCATAAAGCTCTTCTAACATGGAGAAGACCAAGGAACAACATGCCAGGTTTTATCATGTTGATCTCATATGGGAGGTTCTGAATTAACAAATATTATCTCAAAATGCCACCAATAGTTACTATAAATTCAAATATTTGGGAACAAATATATCAACAGCTGTATAAAACAACATGCAGAACATCATCTTCAAGCTTTCCTTTCCCAAATTCTCTGACAAAGACAACTGTGAAAACTTGCCATACTAGCACTCTCAATTAATATAAGGCAAGATCTATAGGGAGAGAGAATATCTTACAAGACATAGCTGGAACAAACAGACAAGCTCTTCAATCGTGTCTTCCGCTCTGAAACAGAAGCAGCAAATTCCAACCCAAGCTCAGGCCAGGAACAATTTTTTTGAGCTTAACTTGGTTAAATTGTGAAAGTGCTTAATTTTTTAAGAGAAAAGGATGGTTGGTCCTGTGGAGCAGAAGGGGAGGTAAGCAAGAGGAAATAAAGTTACCTATCTACAGGTGGTAATCATCCCTCCCCCAAAAAACAAGACACCTGGACTAAATTACACAGAAAACTCAAGTTCCACTAAAAAAAAAAAAATCAGTAATTACTCAGTCAGGTTTCTGATATTCAAAGGAAATCAGAATTTTCCACTCCTGTGCTCCTCCCTTTAGGTTAATTCTTAACAGCTCCTCTTAGAATCACCACTACCATCATTTAGAATTCAGCATGTTAAGCTACTGCCAAATGGAAAATACAAGTATACAAATGCCAAAGATGTTATCTCTCTGAATGTATAGATTGAGGTCTAACTCACTTGCTTATTTCCACACAAACATCTTCAACATTCTCAGAAGCAAAGTGCATTAAAATTTCCAGTGTAAAAGTGCAATCGAACCTGAAGTGACATCATGCTAAGTGGTTCTCATGATACACTTAAGGCCACGAATAGGAGCTGTACAGACTGAGAAAAGCTTACGTTGATATTTTCTAATTGCAGTAGATGTACTGTGTAATAGGATTTGACGTCTTCAGACACTAGCCTCACACGGAAACCTGTTTCACTGAATGTCATAACTTCCTCTTCTTTTGTTGGCCAGTACTGTGCACACTTCACCTAATGGATTTTTTTTTTTTGGAAGAGAAAGAAAAAGATGGAAAAAAATAAAAGAAAAACCTTGTTAAATATCCTAGTATCTTGGACTTTTGCATGTGCAGATTCTGAGACCCCAATGTTCAACAGAGTAGACTCACATACCTGCTCCCACTTTGAAGAATTCTTAAAGTCCATAATAATTACAGCCAAGTTACTACAACTGTTTCAATGGCTATCATGCCTTCCAGCTTTATGTGTTTATGCTTTCTCTCATCACATGGCTAACATGTTTTGAGATACATCTTAAGCCTTCTCCCTCTCCCCCCTCTAGTTCTCTACAGGGAACTGAGATCTCTGCTCAGCTATTTCAGCATTTCCCTTCCCTCTTTCTGACTTGCACACCTGCACATTTACAGAACTCATCTATCACACCCAGTTCTCCCCAGGCTTGCTGAATTCTGGAAGGTTCTAGTGAAACAAAACAATGAACTAACAAACCCATGCAAAACTATTCTTTGTCTTGTATTCCCCTTGCTCTGCACTCAAACTTTCTGTAGGAAAATTTTTGCACAAGAAAACGTGACTTTTTAACAGACCAGTCAATTTTTTTTTTCAGTAACTAATTTGCACTGAATAAAAAACATAAACCTCAAATTACATGCATTTATAACTAAAAACTGCAGTGCTTTTAGGCACAGTAGCAGAAAAACTACACTATAACAGAAAATCTGTGTATTCTGCATGTATGCCACCAATTTTAAAGAATCAAAAATAACCAGATCAGTTTGACAGTTCTTGGGCAGCAGTCTGCCTTCGTTGTTACAGCTAACATCCCTATGTAACAAATACAATACTCTGTTACATTTAGAAGAATTAATCTAAAGATACTTGTTTTCCCACTTTCCATTTTGTCCTAGGAACACCTCACACTGCCTCTACTCCTCCCCATCTCTATCTGCACATCCTCCTTTCTCAGAATGTTACTTTCATCTTTCTCCATGTACATTTGTTAGGTACTATTTTCACCAAACTGAACCATATGTCTTAGCTCCCTCACTTCACTGTTGTATTAAATACACATTATGCTGCACACCAGTGAGAATGTTTGTTAGTTCTTCTAACACAACAATCAAACATTGCTCAACTGTATTAAAATTGCGTGGCTTATGTTACAACTTCAGGCCTAATGTCACTTACCGAATCTTTTTCAACAATCCTGTTCAGCATGACAACTGCTTTGGTTTGTTGTTGCCATACCATTAGCCAAAAATGACAACATGTATTAGGTAGTGGACCCTGTGTAATAAAGAATACAAAAAAGGGCGTGAGAACGTATGGGCAAAGCAGTGTTTGAACACAGTTAATAGTTCACTGTGGGAAACAGGAAAAGGTCTTCCTCGTAAATTTAAACAAATTATTAACAGAATGATAGAAATGGCAGGCAAGAAAGTAGCCACACTGCACAGATCATTCCAGGACTTAAAAGGGCTGGGGGTTTTTTAAGAAAAGAAAAAAAAAAACAAAAAACAAACAAAACCAAACAACAAAACAGTAAGAACTCAGGGAAGGGATGTTTTGGTTTAAGCATCAATACTATCTTGCTGTTAGAAGAAAAGCTACTGCAGGCATGCTCAGAAGGTACAAGATGTATTAAGGGGTAGAAGTATTGTTGTAACCTGTTTACAAAAGAACTTAAGAAAAGAGCAAGAAATATTTGAGAAGCTTCATATGCAGTAAATTACTCATACTTCAATATCCCCTTTAGCTTTTCTTAAAACTTAATCTGTTTGCAGCTACATCACACTAGCAGTTAATACGAGATACTTGTAATTCATAGAGACAAGAAACCATCCAAATACAAATTACACCTGTACAAATCCTCCTCCCTAGATTCTCAATCCCTGTAACAACCCAGTAATTGTACTACTCACCTGTGTTAAAATATAGTATCTCTGGGCTTCTTCTATGACCACTAGGCTGGCATTGATATAGTCATTCTCGGTGTTCTGGAGTTTCACACGACTGTGATCATCTAAAATTCAAAGAAAATTAAGAATTAATGATGCATCCATCTCAATGAACACGCTCTAACAGGCAAGTTTAGGCCTGGCAAGAAACTAGAACTAAATTCTGCAGTACTACCCAAACAGCAAACTACAAATATAAGTGAAACTAATTTCTTACATAACTTTGATAACTGTCCCATTCTCCCCTCAGCATTCCAAGAGAGTAATTTCAGGCAGCTATTAATAGAAGCTGCTCAGAAAACTGGAATACCTATTTTTCTTTAAAAAACCCCAACCAAACAAAATAAACCTTCCACATATGCCAAAAGGTCCTCACGGTCATTCCTCTACAGTTGCTTTTCCTTAACAGCACCACAACTCACACCAGGCAACAGTGTCCTATCACTCCAGATGACTCCACTGCATGATTTCCTAAAATTCCAAGATTTTTGGTGAACTGCAGTTTCAAAGGTTGAGGTAGAATCATAAAGTTAAACTCACGCAGCTAAAAAAAAACCCCAACAAAAACTTCTTGCAGTAATTCAAGCCAGGCTTTGATCGACTCAATTTTCCCTGTAAGTTATTGTCTAATATTATAGAACATAAAAATACTAAAAAGGCACATGCAAAACCAAAAATATTTAACAAATTGTCCAATTAAATGAAGCCTAATCTAATTACATGGTTTCATCTCAAAATTGCACAAGGAAGACAGACGATTTCCATATTTATGGCAGAGGCAAGCAAAGGACTCTGTTAAAAATTCTACCATTAATATGAGAAAGATTATCATACTGTCAAACTAAAACACTGCATAATAAAAAGTCATTGTGGTTGTTCCTAGAACCTTTTAGTATCTGATTTATGAACCTCTAGGAGACATTTAGGTAATCAGACTTGTTGGCAGTAAGTAACCCTTCAGCCATTTATCGGTCACTGTATTAAATAAACAGCACTTTCAGTTTAAAATTTGTACACAACTACAGAAACGAGATTCAACTGACTGGAAACCTCCTGAAGCTCAACACCTAGCAGACTTGGAAGAGTAAATAAAAAAGAGCAAATGAAAATGAATTTTAGAAACTTCGACATATTTCAGGAAGCGATGGCAGAGATTCCATAAGGAAACTAACAGCAGAGTGAATGACAATGTAACACCAGTCTTTAAAACCAAATTCACCCACTCTAAACCACAAAACTCAATCAGGACCCAGACTGCTGTTAAAATGCCAGCCCACTCATCCTTGCACCAAAAGGCTCACTTCCTTTAGACAAATACTTTGGGAAATACACAAAGCCATGAGCCTTGACATTAGCAACTACCAAGTATCAAATTCAGCACAACTCCAATAGCTGAACTCATAGCCAGCCTGTACAGCACAAGGCTTATCTCAGAAATCCATAAATATAAACCCAGATAGGCAAAAAGCTGACGGCAATCAAAAAACAGTTACTGAATTAGACTCTTGTTCTACAGACTGCTTGTATGATTTAATATGAATACTTTCCACGTGTTTGGAAACCTGGGAAAAGTACCTTTATTACGTCTTGATCTGCCTTTACATATTCTCCTTCATCTATCAGCTATTGGCAACTACCAAAGACGATCTTGCTGGATTCAAGCAAAGAAGTCAACCGTAAAGTAGAACTATTTTGCTGCTGCTGAAGCACTCAAATTTTGGGTTGTTGCATTCCCTCCTTTAGCTCCTAGCTTTTATATGCAGTCACACACGAACATGCAGAGAACAGAAATATGCTGAAAATTTATTTTTGATATAAAAGCATGAGAAATATACTGGGTTAGTCTGTTTTCATTAGCATTCCAGTTGTAAGGCAACACCATCTTGACTTTCAGGAGTCTTAAAAGATTTATGATACCTCTGCGTGAAGAAAAAAAATATTATCAAAGCCAAGACGCAGCAAAATTAAGACACATGTGCATTTGAAAGTAAAATATATCTCTTTGTATTATTTTGCCGGGATAGGAAAGCATTACTTTTTCCTTTCATGTATCACTTTATCTGAAATGTTTCTACTGGAAAGAAACCAAGACCTCTGTAAATATTACATGTCATTTGCCAACAGGAAAAACTTAAGATCTTGTTATAGTAAATCACACATACCGGTACCAGTGTTCTCGGAAAGGTGACGCAAGCAAGCGCTGTTAACAGTTTAATAGCCAGCGGCAGCTGCGGCGCTGCTGCCAGGGGCAGATAACTGCAGCCTCCAACGAGGTTTCCTGCTTTAATCCTTACATTCTCAGCTTCGTTTTTTCCCTTCTTACAAATCCTGCTTTGTAAACATGACAAATGAAGTTCTGCGAGTTGTTTTTTTGAACGCCCCTTTAACAACTAATTCTATGCACAGACAGAGCCTCCCTCTCCCTCTCCAGCTAAAACAGAGGAGATCCTGCAAGTACTCTGGCATACAGAACACAGGACAAAGAAAGCCACTAGAATATATTGATTTCCCTTCTTTCAAGGGATGAGGTTCTTAAAGGACACAATGACCTAGAAACCTCATTCAAACCCTGGCTTGCTCTTCTGAATTAAGTGCAGCAAGCCAACTTCTGACAGTGAGTTAGCTGTAACGTATTTCCCGTATGTATATAATTTCCAGTTACAAAGTACTTAAGATTTATATGAATGATAAACCCATCTTTAAGATAAGATTTATCTTATGTGTTGCCATGCCCACAGCAGCTAAAATACAGTACTCATTTTCTGAAGTGCTAATTCCCCTATTTCAACAAACTATGCAGCCTGAAAAGGAAGTGGAAACCTTGAAAATTATTCTCATTCTGCCTCCTTGCATTGAGAAAAAACACTGCCAGAACGACCCTGTCTGAGATAAGCAAACTCTGACTACCCATTTCCAGTGCAACCCTGTGTCACTGGCAATACTTCCCATGCCTCAAATAATGCCAAGACTTCACAGTGCCCATCAATCTACTCACCCCTGCTTAACAGAAAATGACAAATCCAGTTAAAACCAAGATATATGGTAAATGCCAAATGTTTGGCATTTTACATGATGCAGTTCTTGCAGTTGATTAATGAAAGGTTTTCATTTAAAAATAACTGTGTTTCTAGAACACTGTATAACTTCGAAATTATCTTTTATCCAAAAGATGTCTCTGGTCCCCCAAATATAGAGCTATTAACAATAGAGAAGGGAGAAATGCTACTTAGTGGATTAAAGAAAGTCATAAATAAAACATGCAGCCGCAAGTCATCCTGGTGACCCTGCCTGACCCTTTCCCGCCTACCAACAAATCCCCTCCATTTCACTAATCTAAATCTAGTCTATCTGAGCTGCTAAATTATTCAAATTGCAATACTCTGTCACTAGACTTACAGTCTCAAGTTTCAGAGGTAGCCTACGGCAAAGGAAAGGCAAAATGACTTTTCCTCACCACCCTGTAACCGGTTGTACGCAATGAATGCCATCGTAACAGTCATGACCTAGCTCGTGACTGAAATGCATTCATACTGAAATATGTGTCACTACTGCACAGGATCCTTACACTTGTAAGCAGGACTATGGAAAAAAAAAGTCTTAAGACACATTTAAGTTTAGCATGTGCTATAAAATTCCCCTCTTCCCCAATCCCAAAGAAAGAAGTATCTCCAAAAGCAGCACGTTGAGTTTATTTTACAATGTTTCACGTGATAAGATGTTTTAGAGAAGCATTAGATAATGTCATAAAAATCATCAATGTCAGCCTCTAATATGGTCAAGAAATGCAGCAGGCTTATTTTGGACTGAACATCTCCCTGTTCTCAGCACATACACTCGAAACACAGGACAGAAAGGGAACAGTCCTGCAATGATAATTAATCGGCACCATGTGCAAAACCATTCAAATCAGCTCCGACTCTGTTCCCCGTAAAGCACAAGACTCTTCATGTTCCTCTCCTGTCCTCTATGCCAACTGTAAGCCTATGGTTGAAAGGTCTGACACAAAATCTACTCAAGGCCACAGGAAGAAAACATGAGAAATCTCTACCTTGCAAGATCTTCCACAAACAACAGGATCTATTAGGGAAAAATGCTCAGATGATCCAGGTTCTTGAGCCACACACCATATTATAGAGGAAGGCTGAAGAGAAAACTGCGTAAACCCCCATCTACCCTCCAAAAGCAAAAGGCAAAAAAAAAAAAAACCCTGCCAATTTTGCCAAGGGGATTTCCTTCTTGCCTGTAAATCTGGGACCTCAGCTCTAAAGGTGTTTACAGTCAATCTGAGACACTAGACTCCTCTGATAACAACTAAGGACAAGATTTAGAAGGAAAGTTAATTATAGAAGTCTTTGCAGTTTCGTTAAAATTATTAATAAAGAACAACAACCTCACAAGTTATTTTCCTCTGTTAACAACATTTTCTGAGAAATGGTTTCATCTGTCCGGAAATGACTGGCTGTCAAACCAAACCTAGTTCAGATTAACTTCCTGTTTCAGTAGTACTATGAAGCCAAAATACTCCTCTCCCTATTCTAGACTAATACCAAACTAGACTTATGAGACTGCTATTTTTTTTCAACTAGCCAGTAACTCTTCAGGGCTTTTACCAAACCAAACTTATATATGCTACAGCTCTTTAGCCAACACAACTGGACACTAACAAAAATGCTTATGAAACTGGAAACATTGTGAAACTCAACTGTAATGGGCAGAGATGATTAGCCTTTCCCAGCAAACAGAAATCAAATTTCACCTAGAAATGTATGTAACAGACACAAATTTGTTTCAGTGTATTTGTCCCAGGTATCACAGCTGAAATGGGGCAAACCAACCCAAAGCATTTTTTCCCTGTACTTGTAATTGACATATTTTCCGTAAAACAGAACAATCTTTGCATTTCCTCTTGCAGACACACCACCTCAGATTTTAAACTGGCTTGGCTGCTATCACAGTTAATACACCATTTTCTCATCACTTTTGAAGAAATAAAACTCTTTCTTTAAATTATGTCTTACAGTATGATTAAGTAGCTAGATCTTAAAAGTCCAACAGCTGGTTCTGAAGGCCTTTGACTATTAGAGAATACTAGTATCACGCATTTTTCATCTGAACACTGTTAAAAGGCAGCAAAATTGGCAAAGTGAAGGACTGAGACGTCAAGATTACGTGAGACTGAGCTGTCTCACATTTCTGCAACACCAGGTCCTTGCATACATGCACCACAATTTGATGTGTTCACCACAGTGACCAAACCATGCAGCTTTTATCCCAGCTGCTTTGAAATTTAGGTACTGCTACCTTGAAATCTTATTTATCATATACTCCCTTCCAGGTCTCTTTCTCCTCCTGACTCTCATCATTGCCACTGAAGCAATTATGAGTCATATTTGAAAACACAGAAGTAAAATTCAGGAGGAATCAATTAGTTCAAACACAGTGTTTTGCTCTGTTCTCCTCATACAGCTTTGTTCCTAGTGCCCAGTTCTGCAAGCTATCTAGGTGGACCAATTAAAACCATCTTTCTTTCATAAATGCTAAAAACTGACACACTCCTCATAAACTTCACCATCTCAGTTGATTCATTATGTTATAATTTATGTCAGAGTGTAACAGTTCTAGCCCTTTCCTGAGCCCAACTACTACTTCAATACTAGATTCTTTCTATCTATCTATCTATCTATCTATCTATCTCTCTCTCTCTCTCTCTCTCTGCTTTTGCACTGGGCCCAGGAACTAAGACAATCATTTATATTTTTTTCTACTGGCTAAATATGCGTTTCAGAAGCAGGCTTTGCCATGACTAAGGCAGAGGTGTTTGATGCTCTTCACTACTGTAAAAGGCATGCCATGATTAAGGAAAACGCTGAGCTCCAAATATCTGCAGGAGACGAATACAAGTCACATCTGTAAGGTACTACTGGAGGCATTATTAGATGCTACTTAAATAATACAATGTATTTTTATTTACTTTAGAAACACTGTTTTTAAAAAGAAAGAAAAAACTGCAAGTACTTTGAAAGTAAATTTTCATTCTCTTTGTATAAATTAAATCCATGTATAGGAGAAGCAGTAAATGCATGGATACAGCTTCTGACATGGAAATTGTACAGGATGTTAGACCCAGGACTAGAACCTGGGACTTCTGGGTTCAAATCTAATTTCCTACCTTCTCATCTTACAACCCCCAATGCAACCTAGATATGAAACAGAAAGTGAATAAAACATCTTCAGATGCTAATGTCATGCTGTAACAGGACAGCAAAGCTGGGACACCCAAGTGCCTCTGCAGGGACACGTGTCCACCAGAGGCCTGTCTCCATTTCCTGAGCCTACAGAGAAAGCCAGCGAGCCTTGCCTCATCTGAGGTATCTTCCTCAGAGCTGGACACCTCTCCAGTGGAATGCCACGCAGACGCAGCAAGGAGGCCAAGCATTGAATTCCTAAGTTCAGTTTCAGCAGCGTGCAGCACAGGGGGTCAGCACCACGCCACACTGCACCCATTTGGTGGGAATTCCCTGTGCCCGTGGAGCATCCCGGCAGCAGCCGAAGGAGCAGCAGGCAGTGCCACCGGCGTGACTCAATCCAAGACCCTTTCCGTGTCATTTTGAGAAGTGCTGTGCACATGCTCTTACCACAACTTTCAGCTGGAAACAAGGAGCTCAGCACTTCTCCAAATCTTACAACAGGTATTCACATCAGGCTCTCAAATGAAAAGCCCCAATATACCAGCAACCCTCCAAAAACTCTAGATCCAGTAAAAAGGTGGCTTTTAGGACCCTTCAGTATTCTGGGAAACTTCATAAAGAACAAACAAACGTGTTATCTGTCCCAACTTCAATATACTGCAAAATAAAATCAAGCTGTACAATTTTTTTTCCCCCTATCTACAGCTCACGTATCTTTGTGCAATAATTTTGGCTTACAGTCTCTGAAGTAAAATGCTGATGAAAAGAAGACCACAACACCTTTGTAGCAGAGAAGCTGGTCTAAAAAAAAGCTGTCTTCACGTGAGATGTAAGATCATTATGTCAAAAAAAACATTTTACGGCAACTAGCAGAAGTACGAAGCACTCCATACCTTATCTACCACATACACAAAATCAACAAAATCTGAAGCATTTTTTAAAGCAACAGTTGAAATTGAGTGGCATTTATCCAAGTCACCTCATAAATGTGCAGAATCACTCAGTCCAAAAAGAAAACATTTCTGTCAGTCAAGGCTTATTAATTTAACCGCTATACTCCTTTTTTACAACAGATAAAGCACTATTAAACAAATAATTTCCCGGTGAGAAAAATATCTCTAGAACATTACCTTGCAGCTCACAAACATTTACCTATACACCAATACCTATGATTTGCAACCATCTCTCATTCACCATTCAGCACAATGAGTTAAACCTGCAGACTTTTCTCCCTCCTGTTATACACATTTGCATACGTGTTACCAAAACCCCCACATTTATCACAGGACACATGCCTACAGAAATAAACAAATGCAAAATTTACAATGACCATGATTTATTACCCCCCCCCGTGTTTAAAGTCAACAGGGTAAGAGAAGGTCTAGTAAGTTTACTGCAACGATTGCAGAAAAGATACTCACATGGACTAACATCTCTGTATCTGTTTCGATTTCTGTTTTCTGGATATTTTGCAACTCTGTGAGGATAGTCACTGGATTTATGTCGGATTTCCTTAAAAAGACAAAAAAATAATTGACTTATAGCCAGCAACCTAAGATTAGTGTTCTATACATACTATTAATTAAGCAACATTATTAATAACTAACATTTTTTTAAACCAACTTTTACTGCCCCTCTTGTCATTTTCCCTCAGAAGACGTGTCTCATTCATGGCCAAACTGTTACCATTTAGATCTTCCTACATTTGGCTAAAACCACCAAACACAACGCAAGCAGCTGATGCATCAGGATCAAAGTGCAGAAAAATCCAAACCCCAGATATTTATTATGTTTACAGTTGACCTCGGAGTTGCACATTATCTCTCAGAGCAATAAGGACTCAGATGCAGCAGCAGTATTATGCTGGCTTCTTTACAGCGCCTGGCAGCGCAAAACCTCACAAAGGTAAGTGAACTAGTTAATGATTTTATGGCTGCTATTAAGAGCCATAGGATTATTCTTGGTGGTTTGATGGCTCATCCCATGTAGTTAAACATGAACCAATATGAAGAATTCTAGAGTCACAAGTACCAATGTGAAATCAAAGCCTGCTTCTCCTCACGCATTAATACAAACCTTTCAATACTCTGTGAGACATTCAGACCCACACACTATTTTAAGGACCGTACTGTTCACATGTTCTGAATGTTCCGCTTTATTAATTTCTTGCCTGAGTGCATCTTTTCTACAACTTCACTAAGATACACAGAATTACCTTATGTAGAAAACTGAAAACAGCCTTCGATGTATTCTACTCTCTTTATATCTCTGTCCTGATGCCGTCTCAGCAGAAATGTTGTACAGTACAGAATTAACAATTTCTTACTTTGAGTTCTGCTTCTGTTTTCAGATTATGTTGTTTGATCATTATATCCCAAAGGGCATTTAAACTTCTTATTACAACTGAGCATTCTTTGGTCTTCTCAATGTTCCCACTTCAAACTTCCTAAATAGTCTAGTCTATTCCCAGACAATGAACACAGCCAAAATGGGCACCAGCGGAAATATAACGTACAAAAGAAAGCTCCAATTTTTAGCGTTGGTTACGTGACCTTTCTTTAAAATATAAAAGTGCCAACCTACAAAGAACAGAAATCACAATGTGGAACAGCAACTACCAAGAACCAATACTCCACATATTTATAGAGAAATCTCTTCATCTATTGGGTTTTTTATTTTGATACAGCAAACTAGAACTTCTCTAGTTTATGTGGCTGACAAGCTTTGGGAGCTTGCACATGGAACAAGTGGATCTGGCAGGCATTCACACCCAAGTTCCCACAAAAGGTAAATTTTGTACTCCTCCGTAACAGGATGCAACATATTTGGTTTCTTAAAGCACCTGCATCATCCGTGCACGGAAACAGACCCATACTTTGGTAAAGAAACACTAAACCAGCTAGAAACACTACTACAGTGATGGGGTGGGAGGGTAGGCTTGCTAAAAAGAATTAAGCTTAAAGGAAGTTTAATGACTAGTTCTAAAGTCCAACTCCTGACCCAGCACAGAATAACCCGAAGAACCATACCACATGCCTAAAAGCATTGTCCAAACCCTTCCTGAGCTCTGGCAGGCTTGGTGCTAGATGCTCCTTATTTGTAACACACATATACCCAAAACGGCAACATCTGAAATACTGCAGCAGAGATACTGTGTTTGAATCACATATAAATCAAATAAATTGCTAATTTAACAGAGAAAAAGCATAATTTGAAGCCAGTAAAGAAAACTTTGGGGTTTGGTTCTTTCTTCATTTGTGAAAGAGTGCTATAAAATATTGCTGGCTTAAATAACTGCTCTAGGGATACCAGCTGATACATGATGTCTGTTCTATGGAACTGACTGTTCTTGGAAGTTCGTAATGTCTTTAACAAAAAAAGTGCAAATGCTGTATTTTATTAAGCGGCACCCGCGCAGGGCCCCCGCAGCAGACGCCGAGCTGGCCAAGGCCCGGGAACGGGCGCTGAGGAGGGAGCACGGGTGCCTGAGGAGCCGCACGAATCCGCGGGCGGGTGAAGGAGGGGGAGGCAAGCCTTGGCCAAATCCATACTATCAGGCACAGCCCCCCACCCCGCCCGCAAGCCAGGGGAGTCCCACGGCGGCTGCCCCGGCTCGGACCGGGCCCCG
>VZTA01010470.1:294781-315401 GCA_013398855.1 Mohoua ochrocephala
TCACGGGAGCGGCAGGCGCGCACATACGCTCGCGACCGGGTGTCCCGCAGCCGGCGCCGGGCGCATGCGCGGCCCTCGTCCCGCCCACCGGGGGCCGTGGAAATCACGCCTCCCCGGGAGGAGGAGGGGGCGGGAAGCACCTGGGGTGACGTCACTGGCCCCGCGCGGGGCGGGGCCGCACTCAGGTGTCGCAGGGGCTCGGCAGGGCCGGGGGCTTCGGTCGCCAAACGGCCACCGAGCGCTTGTTGTCACAAAAATCACTGACTCGGTCCGGTTGGAAAAGATCTCCGGGATCATCGAGTCCAACCTGTGGCCGAACATCACCACGTCAAGTAGACCCCGGCACTAAGTGCCACATCCAGTCCTTCTGTAAACGCCTCCAGGGACGGTGACTCCGTCGCCTTCCTGGGCAGTCAGTCCCAGTATTTAATCACCCTTTCTGTGAAGAATTTCTTCCTAATGTCCAACCTGAACCTTGCCTGGCGCAGCATGAAGTTATGTCCTCTCGTCCTGTCGCTGGTTGCCTGGGAGAAGAGACCGACCCCCACCCGGCCACAGCCTCCCTTCAGGCAGTTCTAGAGAGAGATATGGACCCCCCTGAGCCGCCTCTTCTCCAGGCTAAACACCCTCAGCTCCCTCAGCCGCTCCTCACAGGACACGCGATGCAGACCCTTCACCAGCTTCATTGCCTTGCTCTGGAGACGCTCCAGCACCTCAATGTCCTTCCTGAATTGAGGGGCCCAGAACTGAACTCAATATTCGAGGTGCAGCCTCACCAACGTGTGTGCAGGGGGACAATCACTGCCCTGGTCCTGCTGGCCACACTATGGCTGATACGAGCCAGGATGCCATTGGCCTTCTTGGCCACCTTCAGACTCTCAGCTGGCTCCCGTTTAGCTGCTGTTGACCACTGGTCCTTTTCCACTGGGCCACTTTGCAGCCACTCTGACCACAGCCTGTAGTGCTGCATCGCTGTCCCGATGTCACTGAGCGGTCACAGCCTCCGAAGGGGGCATGAGCTCTTCCAGCCGCCGGCGAGAACCCAGCTCGGCTCAGCGCCGCACCCCCCGCGCTGCGCCCCGCCGGCAGCCGCTGGTTCCGAAAAGCAGAAGTGCAGAGGCACGGACGTGTCGGACAGACAAATCACGGCGGGGCTCGCCGTCCCGAAAGCAGAAACGCCGTGTCCCGCAGCGACTGCCTCACTGGGACAGAAAGTCCCTTAGCGGGAGGCTCGGCAGACGCCGGGCAAAGCTGAGGGTCGGGCGGGATCAGCGAGGGCTGCGCTGCGCGGGCTGCTGGGGGACAGCGCCTGTGGTCCCCGGGCAGGCGGGCGACGGCTCGTGGCTCAGCACAGGTCGCTGGGTGATGCCCGGCGCCTTAAAAATGTATGAATTAGTGCCACAAAGGGGAACTATGTACCATCGGTGTGTGTAAGTGTCTGAAGGGAGGGTGCCAAGAGGATGGATCCGGGCTCTTCTCGGTGGTACCAAGCGACAGGACAAGAGGCCACGGCCAAAAACTGATGCACAGGAAGCTCCACCTGGATGTGAGGAAGAACTTCTTTATTGTGCGGGTGCCCGCGCACTGGAACAGGTTACCAAGAGAGGTTGTGGGGTTTCCTTCACTGGAGATATTCAAGAATCGTTTGGACGCAATCCTGTGCAATGTGCTGCAGGATGACCCTGCTTGAGCAGGCAGGCTGGATCAGATGGTCCCTTCCAATCGTCCCCATTTTGTGAGAGATTACAGTGCCTCCCCGCACCCCGGCGACAGTGCTGCTGCCCTCGGCACCGCCGCCGCCTCCTCTCCCGCGGGTTCCTGTCCTGAACCATAACTCCTGGCACACCCTTTCCCTGCCGCAGGCTCTCTCCCACCCTCAACACGGCCCCCTCACGGACTGGGAGGTTTCCCTGGAAACGTTTGTATCTGCTCTCTCCCACGCCCGAGGGGCCTCCGCCCTGCACTGCGCCCCAGCCGCTTCCCTCGGCTTCCCCGCTCTGCCACCACCGGCCCCCGCTGCCCTGGGCCCCCTCAATGTGCCCGACACCAGGCAGGTACACACGGACAGGGGCTGGGCGTGTCAACTGTGGTGTGACTGACAGCTGAAGGACAAGGTGCCATCCAGAGGGATGGCATGGACCTGGACAAGCTCGAGAAGTGGGCCCATGGGAACCTCATGAGGTTTAACAAGACCCAGTGGTCAGGTCAAACCCCAGTATCAATATAGACTGGGGTCTGAACAGATGGAGAGCAGCCCTGCCAAGAAGCACTTGGAGGTGCTGGTGGGTGAGAGGCTGGACATGAGCCAGCAGTGAGAGCTTGCAGCTCAGAAAGCCAACCACATCCTGGGATTCTGGCCCTTTATTCTACTCTGGTGAGACCCCGCCTGGAGTGCTGCATCCAGCTCTGGAGCACAGGAAGGACATGGACCTGTTGGAGCGAGTCCAGGGGAGGGCCACCAAGTTGGTCAGACGGATGCAGGACCTTTCTTATGAGGAAAGGCTGAGAGAATTGGGATTGTTCAGCCTGGAAATGAGAAGGTTCAGGGGTGACCTAATTGGGGCCTTCCAGTACCTGAAGGAAGCCTACAAGAAAGAAGGATAGACACTTTTAGTGATAGGACAAGGGTGAATGGCCTTAAATTCAGAGTAGGTTTAAATTAGGTATTAGGAGGAAGTTCTTTGCTCAAAGGGTGGTGAGACACTGGAACAGGTTGCCCAGAGAAGTTGTGGCTGCCCCATCCCTGGAAGTGTTCACAGCCAGATTGGATGGAGCTTTGAGCAACCTGGTCTAGTGGAATGTGTCCCTGCCCAATGCAGAGGATCTTTAAGATCCCTTCCCGACCATACTCTGTGATCTACAGCCCCTGTGATAACAAACATCACAATGTGTGTGGCTGTGCCATCGCTGTGGTTCCCCACGTGCTGTCACGGCAGCCCCGTGCACAGCCCCCCTGCCCCCTGGGGGCCTCGCCTGATGCTGAAGCACAACAACAACTAATATTTTTGAAACAGACTTTTGATTCTGACATCCAAATACCTCTCACTGAATGCTGCTGCATTTCCTTTCTGCCATACAGTGCTCCAAGTCCACTGGCTCACGTGCTCCCCGAGTCCTGGAAGAAAAGCTGGTGTCCTAGACAGCATGGGACCGTGCGATGCCTCTGCAGCACAGCTGATGGGACAGTATGGATCAGTAAGCTCATAACAAGTTTTTCCAAGTAACTCAAGGAAATGTTGCACAAGATTTTCTCGAACTATGGGTTCAAGCTTTGAAATCAATATAGGGAATGGCTTTCTTGGATTTTTCTGCCTGCAAGACCGAGGAACAGGTCATGTCTGTAGTCCTGCAGGTGCTCTCTGGTTAATCAGTGTTCTATGTGTGATCAGTTATGAAACAAGCAAATAAGACAACATTTGTGAATTATGTTTATGATTTAGGAGTACAGAAAAGAATCCAAATGCCCATCCTCAAGGTAATGATTGGATTTCATTTGAAATAGGTTTATTTTATTTCATGTTACAATGAATAAAATTGTTCTTTACCTCAGAGAACTTATTTTGCACAAGATGGGGTAAGAAAGTAAATAGATACATAGAAACTGTCTGACAAAAACCATATATTAATAAAGAAATGAAAATAGACACCTTCCTCACTGATTTTAGTCTTTGGTAGGCTTTTTCCCTGTATATAAGCTTTCTGACTGATCTGTATTTTTAGCATTTATGACATGAGAAGCTTGTGCTTGTCACTTGTGCTTGTGATATTTGGGTAGTTCATACTGGGACAGCAATGTAATTGTGTTGTTAGGAAAGGGAGTTTTGTGGTAGCAGCTAGGTTTAGAGTGTCTAATGCAGATCAGTGCCCAGAGACAGCTCATGGAAAGCTAAAAATATTTATTAATTGTGATTTAGAGCTGGCTTAGAAAAGCAATAACTTGCAAACCAGGGATTTCTGAAGAAATTGCTGTTGTCCAGTTTTGGGTTGGTTTTTTACTGCAAATATGCTGAAAATGCAGCTCCGGTTCTCTGTTTTTTAGGATCTGAGCCCAGGATAGGCCCAAGACTACATTGCTAATGGTCTGTGAAGGAGAACTGTATATACAACATAAACCAAGTGCACTCATTAGAAAACTTTATTCTGTTGCCAACAGTGTACTCCCATTCTGTATTAGCTGTGCAGCCAAACCCAGATGAACTACAACACGAAGTCTTGAGCCCTTGAGACTGCGTGAGACATAGGCAAAGCGGGATAACAGTTGCTGGACAGTCTGGTATATTGTAGTGTTTTCCTCTCTTAGTATAAACACAAACAAGCAATGTTTTTTATTAAAATCTCTGATAATTTGAGAAGCCCATCGCTGTGCTGACAAAACAGTCGCCCCAAAGTAGTTGGTATCCATAGCAGTTCTGATTTCGAAATTGACTTTGGTGCCCATGAAGACCAATCGAGTTAATTTTAAATGTTTTTTGTCCAGTGACCTTGGCTGAACAATTATTCTGGTACCAGTCTGGAACAGACTAAGTGTTTGTTCCTCCGTGTGTACTTTTTTGGGTCATTCACTGGAACTACTTAAGTACCATTTATTGGAAATGGTCTGGTTCGTGCTGCTTTTCTGAGAACCATTTTAGATGTTGGGAGATGAAGAACAAATTCTTCCCTGAGGTGGTTTTATTCACAAATATACTCCACATCAATTTTAACTGTTAAGGAAGAGAGCTATAATGTGCTTAATCTTGCCACGATGTGAAAGGAGAACATATAATTACTGATTTAAGTCTTATAGCCCAAGGCCTAAAAGGAAGAGGATTCTCCCTTCCCTGATGAACTGGATAGGACTTGAAACCCAGAAGGACTGGCCACTCTTCTGGCATCTGGTAGGGAGTAGGAGAAGCTGAATGGAAAGGTCCAGTGGTCAGGATAAAACAGGTTTCATTTATTGTGTGCATTTACAGTGCAGTCTTTGCATTTCAGACTTTTGGAAGCTGTATTCCTTGTTCAAGTGAATGCTAAAATTCCCATTACTGAAAGGGGGTGTCGGTGCAAATATCTTTCCTCAAATATACTATCTTTCCTTCCCCTGCCCAAAACTGTATTGTGGCATACAATAAGAGGGGGAAAAAAAAAAAAAAGAAAACACCCGAAAACCCCCTAGCAAACCCTTCAAAATGTATGTAGCAAATCCTTGGAGCAGCAACAAAAGCAGAAGTACGAGGGACTCAAACAGGTTTGCTTTCAGCTAAGGAAGTCTTTCACATCACTCAGAAATACACAACGGTGGGATCCTAGTGTCCAATACCTGATAAAAACCAGCTCTGCAGTAAAGGTGATGGGATTAGGGAAGAGGAGGACAGTACAACTGTGCTCGGACTACACGATTGCCCGAAATGTTGCCTGGAGTTCCGTGTAGAAGAAATACATGGCCAAGGACGAAAGGAAATAAGAAGAACTACTAAGGAAGTCTGTTTCATAGTCTAGAGATTTGTGCCAGTCTGTATGGCACTGGACTCCCATGGTGAAGCTGAAATAATTGTGGGGTATGAAAAGAAAAGGGTAACTGGCAGAAGTGCTGTCACGAGTGAATGGACGTAGCAGCTGGAAAAAAAGGCAGGAGGCCAGGATGTCCGAGGGATAAAACAACTTTAGGCTCTGCTGTGGCTTTGTGAAACAGCCCTTCCAGCAACCTAAGCTGGGGTGTGCAGTCAGCCACAAAGCCTAATGCCTATGAGTCAATGCAGGGGGTGGTGGGTACTGCTACGGGAAGAAGAAAAGAGCCAGTTGCCAAGTGAAAGATGACTCTGAGTTATTCTTTTTCTCACTTGTAGAGAGGATCTTGCTAGCTGGGGACAGTTTGTGCACGTTACTTGACTTTCTGTCTCTCTTTCCTTTTCACCCCTAGCTACAGTGACATTTACTGAAATCATCATCTGCAAGTGAGAAACTCTAATTCAGTGAGCGTGGCTCGGTGTCATTCCATGGTCCTGGTCAGAAGGTCATTTCTGCTGGAAACGGCATCTATAGTAATTGCCTGTAGCTGAAATAGAGTTTTCATGTTGAAAGTTTGTTTGAAGATCATGGGTTTATTAGACTTTAAAATTGCCTCACAGACTGAATAGGGCTGTTCCATGCTTAGACTGTTTCGAATCTCACAGTTATTATTTCAAAGCATTACTTTACATGATGGCATAATGGTTAAGGAGAAGTTCTGGAAACACCTTTATGCAGGCCAGGGAGTCCTTCATTCAAGTTCTCTTACAATTTTGAAGTCATAGCATCGGGATCTTGTAACTTGTCTGTAGCACAGATTCTGTATTTTAGTGGTTTCCACGCTTGATTATATGTATCTTCATCTATATTCAAGCTTATCTTCCAAATTACAAAATTGAGGGCATTTTCTGAATTACAGCTGGAAAGATTGTGATGCACCAGACCACTGTTATTTGCTAGAAGGAGTTCTGGTAAGAAAATGCTGTTTTAGCAGAACACGACTTTCTCCTGAGCAGTAACAGTAAATGTTTCTATTATAAATTTGTATTCTCAGTTTTATGTTCCTTTTTTTCTTTTCATTTCCCAGCATCAGAACAAAGCAATTATGACTATTTTCATGGGTGTAACAATATCCAGATTGGTTTTGCCTTTTTTTCTTTTTGGCCCCGATAGTTCAAATTAAGAGTCTTCAGATTGTAATCCATGTTTGTAATTCATGCTTCTGTGTTAGACAACCTGAAGTGCCAATAACAGGAAAGGATTTTCTTGTACTAGTGCTGTAATACTGATTTAAAATATCTTATTGTTACCAACTTCATAGATACTTAAATTTACCATGTGGTGGCCTTTAACATATATTACAATAATTACTTCTGTCTTTCCAGTGATAGCGGAGGTAGGTCTGTGCAAGCTTTGGGATATCTTTGCCTGTTTTTAAGTTGACATTAATATATCGAATTTCATACAATTTCCCGTAGAAGCTTGTCCTGTTGAGATAATGAGCAGCCCTGTAGGAGCCACATTCTCTGAGTCACTGTTTTGATGGCAGAGTTCCATGAGCGTGTGGCTCGTTTTGCCTGCTGAGATGTCCTTTGGTATGTTATAGAGAACAAGGTGTTCACATTCGTGTCACTGTGGAAAGGCACTGGATCCTGTAAGGCCCATGGAGCACTACATCAGAATTTGCATTGCTACACTTACTTGGCAAGGCAGGACTGCCATAATCAATGCACCTCTCTTTTTACCTTTGAAGTAAATCAAAAAGCAAGGAGGAAAATAGATTTTGCCTGTAGGTGGCAAAGAGCCATGAAGAAATTGTTAATTTTTCAGGCAGTATGATTTCCTAACAAAAACAAATTAGTAGTGCATGTAACATTTATCTTTCCTTTTTTAATTTGATAATGTCTCTTATAAAAATGTCTTTGAAACTAATCTACTAAAGTAAGGAGTCTTAAAAATCCGTTTCGCATAGCAAGTATAACAGAGCTTTTGAACGTATGCTATGTTGCCTTTGGTCCAGACATTTCAAACCTCTAATTCATACCCTTGTGGCATATAAATGGGCTGTAGCTGCTAAGCCAATTTGTTTGTTTTCTCGAAGAAAAGAAAAACTGAATGTAATGTACTGAAAGAAGGATTCATAACACACGTTTTCCAATTGGAATGCGGTCAAGGTCTTTAACATCTTATTTTAGCCCATGGAACAGTTCCAGCAGTTCAAACCATGACATGACCACTTACTGGAATTAACAACGCAGGGAGAAAAGTGCCCTTGTGCAGAACGTGTCCAGTATTGAAATGGGTGTATGAAGCTCTCTGGATCTTTTGAATTTTATACTTCTTTTTTTTTCTTTTTTTTTCTCCTTCTCTCTCACTGTGTGCAAAGAGACATCACTAAAAGACACTATTTTCCTTTCAAAAACCTTTCAAGCAGACCTCTGCAAGTTCTTCAGTGGCAGACTTTCTAACACAGATTTGCAGTTAGGAAACAACGTTACAAAGAGATAAAGAAACAAAGTATGTTATTAAAATTGTATTCATCAAGAAATATCCTACTTCAGCATCTCAGGTAGCTTCTAGCTCCCATTCTCTTACACTAATTTTGGAAGCTCTATTCACTTGAAATTAGTTTTCATTGTCCAAGATGGCTGTTTTCTTCATACTAGCCCCCTCTGAAGCACTGAGCAGGAAAGGTAAGGTGCAGATGTTTGGGTTTTTTGTTTGTTTTGTGCTCAAGAAAGACCACCTCAGTTTTCCATTTTGTTTTCTTACTTAAGAAAGAACATTTAATTGAATCTGGTGACTAGATTCCTGAGAATTATGTTATGGGGAGGGGATAAGGAGATGAAACTGCCATAAGCCCCTATCTGTATTCCCTAAGAAGTTGTTACATTAACATTTATATAATAATCAGAACAGTCCAGATTTCCCATTGCTTCTCAACACATTGGTAATACCTTATATATACTATTATCAGAAGTTATAAATGCACAATCTAATTTCTAGATTCAGAATATATTTTGGCTGGTAGATGCCATACGAGGAATAATATGCCAGCAGCAATGGTGAATGAGAAGCGGGATGTATTATTTGTGAAACTCTGCCATATGCTCGGTCTTTGTCCTACGGTTTTCTCTGGGGAACATCACAGATCGTGTGATTATGGTATTTCTTTGTCTCAGAAAAAGTGGTAAGGATAACTCTCACCTAATTTCCAGAGTTTCAGCAACCTTGGGAAGCAGGATGAGGCAGACAACTGAAGGAGGTAACTGCATCAGTCACTACAGCTAATTCTGCTGTCAAATATGCATCAACAGTGTGCAATATTACTGTTGAATTCACACAATTCTGTCACAGCAAGTGGAATAAATCCTGAATATCTTTGGACAGGAGGTTCCAATGAAACAATGCAAGGATTATGTTTCTAAAACATAAATATGTATGCTTTTCAGGGTGACATTAAAACTTTCCCTTCTCTTTTTTTTACCTCTCACCTTCCTGAGAGAGGAAGAAGTTGGGGGTGCTTTGTTCACACCGAGGAGTGAGTCATTAATAGGCTTGATAATTAACGAGATTAATGAATTCTATGCTGCAAATTATAGCCCTCTGGTTACTCTAACTGGAAACTTACACGCACAGCATTTTAGACAATTGTTTTTCTAATGGGAATTTCCTAGATGTATACCTTTACATATACCATTCTAACACAATGGGATAAAAATTAAATTAGATGGAATTACCAAGAGCCGAATTATATTTTTCTTGATAATTTAAAAATATTTCTATAAAAAGTAAGGCAGATACTTTTAATGATCATGCAGCTAACTGCATGATTAACTCTTGGAAGTTTACTTCTTTCAAGATCAGAATATAGCATTATTGGGGGAAAAATGGAAATAACATTTTTGCTTTCACTAATCTGTGCAAGTCAGCAGATGGTGGGTAAGTAGTCTCCGTGCACTGTTCAGTGTTCCATTTGTGTGCTTATACTTTGTGCATAATACTTGTGCATATAAATATCATCTGCTCCTGCTGTCCTCCCACAGAGCACTTCAATGCACTGTGTATTTTCTTTGTATTTCAGATATCTCAAGGGCAGGGGCTCAAAAGAGATGCTCAGCACTTAGGGATGGTACATAAGCCACTCAGCAACGATACACACATCTGAAATAATTGTATTTCAGCTTGTTCAAAAGCGTTACGGTAGGGAAAATGTTGAATAAGCTGCGTGGGTGGGAATTATGCCTTTTAGGCATGCATTGTTTCCTCCCCAACACAGCAATGGGTTACCTTGGGCAGAAAGCAGTTGCTGGCAATTAGTGTCATTTACCTGACCTTGGCTGAAAGGAGCATCCCCTGTACGGCTGTTGCTAAAAAGCCTCCCCAACAGAGCTGCGTGGAAATGTTCAAAGTGCCGTTAATCCTAAGGCACGATGTGAACGTTTCTTAAAATACTCAAGTGCTCCTTTCAGCATGTTCATATGGTGGATGCTCTCTCAACTTTGGGCTGTGTTTGCTTTGGCATGTGCCTTGAGCTTTCAGTTTAAATATCTATCACAACACAAACATCTCTTATTCCTGTAAGGCCAACTAACCATGCTAATTTGTACAAGCCCGTAGAAAAGAGATTTAACAAGATGCAGACTTGATTCTTCTCTTGCAACAGATCTTGAAATTTCAAGATTTAGAAATAATTTAATGGAAAATATGTTAATGTAAACTATGACCATACAGTTTACACAATCACAATTTAAAATTATTTAAATTCTTTGCTGCATCTAATTATTCCCTTGAGTAATCTGTCCTCATTAGCAGTTCCTGTTGGGAATTTCTCCTTGTTATGATTCTGATCTAACAGCATTGCTGAGTTGAGACATAAGATGAATAAAGTGGGTGGTGATTCGTATGAAGTCACAGTACATTTTCTCTTTAAAGGGAGTGCACCCTCACATCTCACAGTAAGGCAGCATTTTTGTTAGCGAGAATTTCACGGACAGAGGAGAAGCCTTAAGTGAGCACAACAAAATGTTTTCAGAATTTCCAGTGAATGGGAAATTAGCTTTTGTAGTCATGTGTCTTCCAGAAATTCAAGTATGCTTCCCCTGAAATCTTGTCTGGGATTTCATTACATGTTCTTAATCCAGATGTTTCAAATGCTTTGGAAACAATGAACCATAATTATTGTCAGAATAAATTCATCACATTTCCTTTTAAAAAAGTCAGAGGGAGGAGGAGTACATCTCTAGGGAGTTTTTTGGTGTTCTCTCTACTGGAGTCTGAGACCTCCCTAGACAGATATGTTTAGCTTCTCCTAATGGTGGTCAAAGCAGAAAATCACTCTAGCACTGCCCATTTAATATTTGCTGATATATATTACCTGGACTATGTCCCCAGACTGTTCCTTAGTTAAATTTACTCTGTCTTGTTATGCCTCACAATGATTATATATAAACTATATATAGCATATGACATCCCTAAATAGGTGATTCCAAATCTATAACATAGTCTCCCCACACACCTTGTGGAAATTTAATTTGAAATCTGAGATAGAGAGACAGGGTCTCTCCTCCATAAGAAGACACTTTAATATCACTTAACGGTTTGAAAATCTTGGCTATGCCCTTTCAGAAATATTCTTTGAAGTCTGAGGCTGGCTGAGCCACTTGCTCTGTTACTTCCAGAGCACATAACAGGCCCTTATTTCTTAGGCACCTACTTTTAGATACATGAAAATGGCTCCAAGGACTATTGTTTTGCTGGAAGACAGAAGTAGAAGGCTAGTTTTGGGATGGACCCTGAGTCTGTTAAGCTGCTCTGCTTGTAGATGCAAAGATATGTTAATGTTCCTGTACAGCTGCTTAAGTAATTTTTTTTTAGAATGGGTAATCCTGTTGTGTTTGGGGAATATGTGGTTTTCCTAAAACGCTAATTTCAAAAGCTCTTTAGCCTATTATAGCTAAATAGCATTTTAATGAAACGTTTGTTACACTTACCAACAACAAAAGTATTGATCATGTAATGAGTAATAAGCAAGTTACTTCCATAGTAGATACTTCACCGTGTTGTTATCATTCTTCAAACTGCATTGTACCAGCTCTGCTGCACTATAAATTCAGATTGGTATCAGACAAACCTTTGGATTTTATGCCCTAATATAAACATTTATTCTTCTTTTTCCAAATGAAAAAGAAATTCTTAAAGACATTTATTGCTGAGGTTTCCATTTTAACTTTAGAGTTTTTATTTTATTGAACAGACAACAGCAGGGCCAACTGCAGGTATAGGCAATGTCGGCAGGTTGCCCATGGATGCAGATGTTCAGGATGGTGCAATGGCCCCAGTAAAGAGCAGCCAAGTTCTGCCCTTTCCTCTGCCAAGGCCTTTCTCCTGTGGATAGGAAGACCATGCATTTGAGCTGTTCATATCATGTGAGCAACTGATCTCTACCTTCTGACGGCAAACTCTCTCGGCCTAAGTAATTTATACTTTTATACTGTAAGGATATCTGTGTTACATTGTATGTGTGCATGTTTTATTCTCACTCAAAGAGTGAGCATGCATCAGCGACAGTAGCACACCTGACCACCTGACTCAGTCCTGTTTCTGCCCCTTCCTTTGCCGGAGCAGCTGAGCCCTGGCAGCAGTGGAGGAGGTGTAAATGATGAGATGTTTGCTGCTTGAGAGGTAAGGAGTGTGGGCAAGGAGAGGAACAGTCTTCTGAAACCGGAGACTGGAGGGCTGGGATCCAGTGAGTGATGAAGTAGGCATCTTAAATCTACTGCTGGTCATCCCAAACCCCACTGAATGGTCTTGACAATGGATCTCCCTGCACCTCCCTCTCCTCTTTCCTCCATGCTCTTCTTCATGCACATCTACCTTCTACAGCTTCTATGTTCTTTTGTATAGACTCTAGTACTGCTTCAAAATTCAAATTTTCCTGTACATGGAGAAGCCTTGAGTCAGCTCCAGAAACAAACCACTTGAAATTTTCCAATCTGTTAAGCAGATCACACCAAGTTATATGCTCACTTCAAATATGTGAGAAAGAAAAACTCCAAATGAAGGAAAAAATAATCTAAAGATATACCAGCGGTAAATGAAATTAAGTCGCATTTGGAATGGATGGCATCATGATGTGTATCTGGCATCAAACAGTACCATGTGTGCCATGGCACAGCCCTGCTTTCTGTGGCCCACCACAGCTGTGCCTCTGCCTCCGTCTCCACAGAGCAGGAGGACTGCCATCCTGCAGCTCCCTCCACGGTGAGGGGCTGAAGAGGAAAGGCTGCAGCACATGCTCCTTCCCTCAGCACTGCTCTCCGCCTTCATGAGCAAACTGCTGAAGGAAATGGGGGTTGGCTCATCTGTGAGGTCACTGGGAGGCTATGGAATCTAGCAGGCAGAAGTCCTTCTTCAAACACAGTTCACCAAACCCTGCCCGACCCCACTGTCCAGATCACTAAATATTACTGTGGTAACTGGTGGTGCTGTGAAATATTTTTATAAGGTAGTGAAAGATTTGTGTTACCATCTGACAGTAAAGGCATTAAAGGCTTCCTTAGCTTATAAAAAAGCATACACAACCGTTCTGTAAGCAACAGCTATAACAATGCATTTGATATTCTATCATAATTGTGGTCTGCACAAATGATTTAACTGGTAACTTTGTCAGCATTTATACCCTATCTTCTAGTTCTGATGTTTCTTTCCACACTCCAAAACAGACGGAGGAAAGCCACCGCTGCTAAGTTTAGACTTTTCTGTCTGTTCTTACTGTGAAAACTCTCAGGGCCAGCTATTTTCTACTTTTTCTCCTACAAGCTGTTTCTATTTCCCAACTTAAGATCACTAGTTTAAAGATAGCTCTGATGTAATTATACCATCTGAGATCAACCTTCACACTCATCTGTTATGAAGCCATCAGTATTCCCTTCCTAGCTGTCAGTTATGTTGCTTGTCAACTTGTCATTCCAATTTTCCCCTACATTTCTTTGCACATTCATATGACTCAGAATAGTTTCCCATCCATAAGCCAGTTACTTATATATAACATCACTTCTGTTTCTCCTTAACTCAACTTTATGTGCTGCCACAGCTATCCTTGATCATGACTGGGTAACTGTTGTGCTCAACTGCCATTTCTAATAATTATTTTTTTGCCTACTTTGTCTTCCTGTATTCTTTCTTACGTTACGTGGTAAAACATAATTTTACAGACTTGGAGCTTATCTTTTTTTCTTGCATCTTTCTAATAGTCCTTTTTTTTTTTTTTTTNTTTTTTAATAAAACAGTAAGTTTTAAATCCAGTTTGGGACATTCTATTGAGTTCCTAGCAAAATAAATAATAACAGGTGGTAAGTGGAACTCTGATTGCTGCAGCAACAAAGCAGAGTGACACAGGAAGGTTCACTGTTCTGCTTTCTTTAAGTGCCTGTTTTACTCTCAGTTTACTCACATAAAGGCTTGGAGCTTTACCCTCATTTTTGCCCACAAAATAAAATTTTGCTATTAATTTCTTGCCATGATTGGCCAGTCATGCCTGGTGAGTGATCCTCTTAATTTGTCTTACTCTTCATAACAGTAATTGCTGGTATTCTTTCTCCTGAACGGGAATTCATCCCACATCTTTCACACACTGCTGTGATTATGCATGCTTTCCTCTGAAACATCCACCTTTACATTTCCAGTTTGTATGACACTGTATGTTACACACACAAGACCGCTTGCTAACATTTTCAAACTCTTTCCAAGTTTTAAGCCTCAGATTCTCAAATCTAAGCAACCTCCTAAATGACTGGGTTTACCAGAAATTTTTTCCCCTGAATCTAGTTGCTCAATAACAGCACTTCGTATTGCTACAGTGCCTTAATCCAGGATATATAATAACAGATATCATTTTACTCCCCGTGAAATATTACGAATTGTTGTGAATCCAGTTTTTAAGTGAAGGAAAACATGGTACAGAAAACTGTCTGGATTTCGCAGGGTCAGGCAGGTCTTCCTTGCCAAAAATAATATTTTTAAAAGGTTGTCAGGAATGGAGCCTTTAACTGTGCTGAAAGCTGTTTGCTGTTGGCATGATAACCCATGGCTGTCTGTAACAGACCAGCTTCCAGTGCAGACATGACTGAAGCATGTAGCAGTGGTAGCCATTTCAAGCAGGCTTCCTCGCCCACTATCCCCTGCTGATACAAACACCCTTACTGAGTACAGTTCGTTATTTACTTTCTTTTTGGTAGGCCTTTGCATTTTATACAATCTCTCTCTACAGGCAAAAGCATCTTTTACTTGAAGAAGATAGTCAAAAGGGAGAAAAGGCAAGTACTAACTGTATTTTCTTTAAATTCAAAGCAATGCCAGTTAGAGTCATTTTGAATGAGAACATCTCTACCGATGCTAATACACTTACACGGACTGGACTCCCAGCACAAATAAATTAAGTTATGCAGTTTTATACAGTCAATTTGAGAACAAAATTGGCCTACTGTGTCAAAAGTGAAAATCTAACCTTATTATAGATGCTTTTACTTCTTCTTCCATGCTGTGGTTCAATTTAATTTCATCAAGACATAATACTTGAATCGAAATGTTAAAAAATATGTATCAGGATTGTCATAGTTCTGTGTGATCTTCCTCTGCACATCATTATGCAAATAACAAATTTAAAATACAACTGTCTTTCCCACCTCATGCACACCACACCACAAATGCAATGTTTTTCCTTACTATTCAGCTGTAAGAGGAAGTCTGCAAGGTTAGCTGGTAGTTTAATCCTAATTCACGGCTCAGTTAACTGGAAACTGCAAACTTCCTGTGGTTTCCGTGAGTTCCAGCATGCTTCCCGCTATCTTGCTCCGTGGCACGGAGTGTTCTGGTTACCATCAGCAGCAGATGCTTGTGCACCCCTGACCTGGCCACGGTGGCTGCCAACCACTGCTGTGCAGTGGGGATTGGCCCATTGTGAGCCAACCTCACAATCCTCTGCATACTCTGGAAGGGCAGCAGGGAGCTGCTGCACTTTTCAGCATTCAGTGCCTTGCTTTCTGGACCTGTTACACCATTCGAAGGGGGAATGTCTCTCTAGGCAGTAATCTTGAATTTGTTATTAATTTCACCTAGATTAAGATAAAAAGAAATGGAAGTATTTATTCATAACAAAGGTTTATATTAGACCTAGGTGAGGAAGCAAAAGGAAAGCGCTCACATACTACTCATATTATTTCCATCTGATTTACCATACTACCTCAGATGTCAAGACTTCAGTGGTCCAAGATATCTTGTGTTCATGTTACATCACTGGAAAATCCCTCTTTTGATGTAGCATGTTAACTTTTATAGCCAATTTTTTGGTAACATTTGAAATTTTCCTGAAGAGGTCCAGAGAGATTCCATCTTACTCAACAAATTTTGTCTTACTTTTAATGCAAGAGATACTCTGGCCACTTAAAAGAATTTAAACAAGTGTTGTTTCATTTCCCAGAAAATGTGAATGCCTCTTCGTTATTCTGGATGCCTTCCATCCTAATTGGCTGTCTATTTAATGACTGCTTGCCTTAACAAAGGCTGTATCTTGTCCTCTCATCCCGTTGCTAATTCTGATGTTTCGCTATGAAGTGTTTCCTCTATTGAACCTTCATTCCGTGTCAGTCTTTCTACTAACAAAAAACACCTGATACAATTGTCTACATGAGGTAAATGTATTTATCTCATTCCTGGGTACTGACTGAAACCAGACACCACAGTAAACTAAGATTCTGGGATGACAATCACCCACATTTCCCAGATTTTTTTAAGTAAGTGAAGATTTTGGACCCAGTTTCTAAATAAATCTAAACTGACAGAACTTCCTTTGAATCTAGGGAATGAGGTCAGGGGCTGGTTGTATTTAAAAACGGACAAATAATTGTGTATGTGTACATGTATAAAAAAAATTAAATTACAGTTGTTTGAGGTTTTTTTTTTTTGCTTACTGACCAAACTAAAATGTTAGAAATAAAGCCTAATCTTGACTTGAAGTGTACAATTTTTGTTTCTTGTCAGAGAAAACAAACATTTTAGGTCAAAATATGCATTTGTGATACATTTACATATTTATGTATTGTTCAAATGACAATGATTGATGCCAATTGTTTGTGAATCTGACAAGTTTGCCCTGCTCCAACTATACCGATATTACTGGCTGAAGAAATAAACTAAATTTCAGCAGGTGAAAAATATTCATTCGCTAGTTGTAACATACTCAAGTCTCAACAAAATCATTACATTACTAAAATTGCAAAAGAATAGGGTTTTGACAGCTGAATCACTGACTGGAAACAATTGTTCTGAAAAAAAAGCAGCAGTTTTTTATAAACACAGTCAGTGGTTTACAGTAAAAGACATTTCCCCAAAATAGCTAAAAAAATCGACCATTCAGATACACTGCCACAAACTAAAGAACTTATAAGTCAGCTTTAATGTTTTTATTAGGCACTGTCTCTCCAGCTGTTTGAATGAAGCAATAACTGAAGTTTCAAAGTACACATGTCTCTAATTATGCGGAAAGATTAAAAAAAAAATCTTCCTCCTTAGCAATCTAAATATGTGTATTACTATCATTTGTTGGGGGTTTTTTTTGCCTTTTTATTGTTTGTTTGTTTTTCTTACATATGAGAATAGCATGAAAAACTTACTACTGCTCTAATTACAGCACAGGAACAGTCACAATCAATCACATTTGCTTGCTTCTCCGACTGTATTACTTAAATGTTGCCTTTTCCTGGTCTTAAAATTGAGAGCCAGACACAGTTAAAGGGAAAGGGATTTTTACCTCGGTATTTATTTAGGATCCTTGGTGCCCCATACCGTCTGAGTGGAGTGCGCCGAAGTGCACCCCGGAACGCCCCGGGACGAACACCCAACGAACACCACACCCCAATAGATCGTGTATACAACTTATAGGTCTTGCAAATGAGCACATCTGTCAAAGATTCCCCAGTGAGAGACTTGAATGAATCCCCCATTCTGAGGAGTCTCCCCCCTGGATGGGCCTATCTTAGTTTACAGAATGTGTTCTAGAGAGGACCTTGGTGTCTGGGGCTGTCTGACCCTTAGACACGAGGCTTCCAGGATGTTTGGTCTCCTGGCTTAACGGGACATGGGGTGTCAGACTTAGGGAGTTACAAGTGTGAGGGCTAAAGGCACTGAGGGTATATAAAAGCTATAGAAAAGGCTATATAAAGGGGTATATAAAAGGGGTATATAAAAAGGCAAAAAATCATCCTGGCATCCAAATTGTAGCTATTATTTAGAACATACTGAAATTTCAACTTCCAAAGTGATTACACGTGATTGCAGGTGGAAAAGAAGGGTACTTGTACCATAGCCCCAGAGCCCAGAGTGAGGTTCCCTCTAGGAGAGGAATTGTGCAATACCAGTCCATCTTCAGAAATGAGAAAACATTAACCTCTTCCTTTCATTAGCTCCTCATTTTTTAAAACGCTTTGCACGTTTTCTCTTATTTACAAAAGCCAACTTAATTTCTCCACTAATATAAACAGGTAGAGCTTAGGTATCTAATTTTTCTTGACAATTTTCTTGCAAATTGCTCTTTTCAGCTCCAGCTGTTGTTCTCCATTGAGATTTAGCTCTGTAGTATTTAAAAAAATATAATTTTAAAACTATCATTGGCCAACTTGGACAAGAATGTAAAACCAGCTGGTGATTTTTCTTCTAAATTCTTCCACATTTTCAATCCTCTGTAATTGAAAACATTTTTAATCATATTTGCTGTACTTGGGGAAAAAAATATTTTTCAACATGTTAACTTTTCCTTACCCAGTATCACTAAAAGAATCGAATCCTAGCATTTTAAAGCCATGGTGTCCCTTCAAGCCCAAGTTTGTTGTAATTTATCTTAATCTATTATTTTTTATCTATTGTAATTCCTTATCACATTTGGGTACCACCATATCTACTCTTAATATAAGGCCTACCAATGAAACACATGCATTAGGGTGCCAAATACGTGCATATTATGCATGCAGGTTACGCAGAAAGAGTGAAGGGATCCCTCTGGCATGTGATAACAGCACCTCCATCAGTCCCTACCGAATGTAGTTTGCAGTTTGCAAAAATAAATGCATTTAACGTCAAACTGTCAGGTTTATTTCACAAGCAGTTAACAGTTTGTTTATAATTCTGTGAAGAATTTCGACATCTCTGAACAAATTCTATTCACCGAGGGAACAGAATTTGACTCCTCATTGCCATGAACATGAAAATTTTAAATGAGGTGGTGAGAAGCAAAAGTCTTTTCGAAAACGTTAAAACCAATTTTCTGTTAAAACGGTAGATACCAAAAATCTTCTAGGAAAGGTCTGAATCTGACTTGAATCTAGAGAATTTGAATATATCTGGTTTCAGGGAACTTCATCCTTTTCCCTTTTCACTTAATATATGATTGGAAAACTGGATCATAGCTGTAAGGCACTGAAGGTGTTCTGATGACTTCAGTACTGTTTTGGACCTGAAATATAAACCAGTTAAGTACAAGTGTATTTGCTTTTGGTGTTTATTACCACGATCATAATGTTATTATTACTTTTTTTCTCTTAAATCTACTGACTGCATTATTGCTACTTGGAATACAGCACATGAATTCTTTTCTCTTTGTTAATACTTATCAGCTATTGTAGTTTTCTTCAGAATAGTTAGTAAATAACACAGCTTACAGCTGAAACATTCCTTAAAAACAAGGTGCTGTAATGGTCTTGTGCTCAGTGACACAACAAATGAATGGTATTGAAAAAATATTGGCACTGTGAGCTGCATGGTCCGAGCTTATACTGCAGGATACAAACTGGAAGGAAGTGCTGCTTCTAGTGGGGAGCTCCCTGGAAGGTGCTAAGTCAGGGGTGAGAGTATTGAGCCCTCAGGAGTCTCCAGCTGCTGTGGTTAATTTATTTTGCACACAGCCCTCTGACTACAGACCAGTCATCACTGGTCTACAGCTCCCGCCCAGAGCTCAGTCTGTCGTGATGTGTTTTCTACCACGTGCCAGGCTCTGTTCTGCTTCTTCTACTTCATAGTCTGGATCTAACACCCACCTTGTCTCACTTAGAATCATTGGATAGCCTGGGTCGGAAAGGACCTTAAAGACCATCTGGTTCCAACCCCCCTGCCATGGGCAGGGACATCTTTCCTAGACCCGGCTGTTCAAAGCCCCATCCAGCCTGGTCTTGAACACTTCCAGGGATGGGGAATCTACAGCTTCCCTGGGCAACCTGTTCCAGTGCCTCACCACCGTCACAGTAAAGAATTTATTCCTAATATCCAATCTAAACCTATTCTCAGTTTGAATCCATTCCCCCTTGTACTATTACTTGTAAAAAGTGTCTTTCCATCTTCCTTGTAGGCTCCCTTCAGGTACTGGAAGGCCACAATTAGGTCACCCCTGAGCCCTCTCAATTCCAGATTGAACAATCCCAATTCTCCCAGCCTTTCCTCATAAGAGTTTCCAACCTGTCCGCGGATTCCTCCCCTGCCTGCATTGTCGGTCCCGCACTTCATCCTCCCAAACCTTTCCCCGACACAGAAGCAGATCTCACATTATTTTCGCACCACGGGGCTCATCTGACAGCGCTCATTAACACAGTAAATCATTAACGAAGCAAACGCAGTACATCACAGGGCGCCGCGTTGAGTGTTTGTTTATTGATCTGCATTATCACAGCGAGCTCCGCAGCTTTTCAGATCCTCCATGGAATGCGATTTCGGCGCGCTCCGAGGGCGCCGCACACGCGGCGCTGTGGGCACAGCCCGGGCTGGCAACCACGCACATCCCAGACCCAGTTAGGCTGGAAAAGACCTCCGAGATCTTCGACTCCAAACCTGTGACCGAACACCACCATGTCAACCAGACCACGGCACCAAGCGCCACGTCCAGTCCTTCCTTAAACACCCCAGGGACGGTGACTCCACCATCACTCCGGGCAGCCCGTTTCAATGCCTAATCACCTTTCCCGAGAAGAAATTCCTCCTAATGCCCAACCTAAACCTCCCCTGGTGCAGCTTGAGGTTATGTCCTCTCATCCTGTCGCTAAGCAAGGGTACATGTCTCAGTCGGACGCGGCGGCGGGGTAACTTCCCGCGG
>VZTA01010470.1:315653-329337 GCA_013398855.1 Mohoua ochrocephala
CGGGGCGGGTCGGGCCGGGCCGGGGCGCGGCCTCGGGCTCGTTCCGCGGGAGGTCCCGGTGCGGTGTCGGGACGTGGGGGCGGGAGGCTTTCGCACGTAGTGCGTGTTGTGTTTGTGTGTGCGCGAACGCGTGTAAACACGGGAGCTCCGCTTCCCACCGACTGCTGCAGCCGGGAAAACATTGCCGACTGCTCTGCCTGCAGCTTGCTTTGTTTATTCAGCTGAAAATCTGTATTTATTAAAGAGTATTTAGGAAAGAAACTACTGTTTCGTAATGTAGTGCCAGTAATCTGTATTTATTATGGGAAGAAGCTGCTGTTGAAGTGCAAGTAAGCAAAAAGCCGGACTGTTCCGTGTGTGCCCTGGCGGATTAGGGAAAGTGTAAAATACTAGAAGCCTTAATTTTTACATTCCTTTAGAGGAAATAAAGTAGCACTTTATATTTACTTAAACGAAAAGTTGATTGCTTTTCTCCTTTCTTGTGCATAGTGAGAGGATGGACAAAAATTCAGGAGTCACGTGGATAGATGTAAGAAATGTAATTTGCAGAGAGCAGTCGTGTTTTTTATTAAGTCCAGATAAATGGCTTTTTTTCGTAGAAAGCTGTGTCCTATGTAGATTAGGCTTAAGAACAAGAGAGAGCAGCCCCTTCTCCCTGACCACAGACTAAAAGCAAATAACCAACCACAATAAAACGGTCCCCCCAGAAAGTAAGCCAAAGCCATGGGGAACTTTGGTTTGGACTGACTGCCTAGAGTTTGCAGTTTTTGAAAAAGATACCAGGAGGTAGGTGGAACACAGAAACGATGTTCTTTAGCAGTGTAACCTTACTTTCCAATCATAACTGAGTCCTTTATGAGATTGTTCAGAAGTTTTCCTCCAACCAGACGGGCAACATGACCCAGGTTGTACCAGAGGTCCGGAGTGGCAGAGGTGAGGTGACTTTCAGTAAAGCTTTGAAGTGAACGAGTGACAAACAGGAGTGGATGTCAGGCGGTGTCTTTTGTTTGGTTATGTTCATGATTTTCTACATAATTTTTCAGTGAAAAAGTCATAAATATGAAGATGTATGGGAAATCAAGAGAGGGGAAGGTTCAGTGACTTGCATATGGTTAAAAATCAAGGCAGAAATCTCATAAAGAGACACAAGATCTGTTCTCTCACTACGCTGATGTCTATTTTGCTGTCCTGCTCTGCTTTTGGGATGAGTGCTGGGAGCTGCATTAGGGTTTCACAGCCAGAACTGAGCATGTGGGGATGCTGGGGCCTCTAGACTGAAACAGAGTAGTGTACTCTTGGAACAAAGTGAATGAAGTGTTGGGAATTGCAATAATTTCTTGTCTATGTAATTTACTGTTTAAAAAGAGAGAGAATTCATACAGTAGTGGATTTTGCAAGTGATGCCTCTTCTCCCTACTTGTAATAGGGATATTGTCAAGGTTGAGTGAAGTGCAGTTTTGTACTGAACCAGGTACAGTGTCCTGGATGAAAATGTTTAGTGGGGTGTGTGTGTATGTTTTTATTTATTTTTATTTTTTATATATATACATGTGTGTGTGTGAATGGCTGTCTCTTCAAAGTACTAGTCAGTAAGCTTTATTTACAAATGGTCTGATTGTATTTTGATTTCTCAACAGGTCTGGGACAAAAGTGAGAATGGAGATTGGCATTGCACCGCCAGCTGGAAGGTTTGTATTTGTAAAAACTACACCGACATAACCATCATTTCTCCTTTGTTTGTGAAGAAACATGCTTCATCTCTGCTGAATTTTAGAGTAGAAATGCTTTTGGTTTGATGTAGATTCTGTATGTCTTGTGTAAAATACTTTTTCTTTGCTTTTATAAAACATCTCTAGTGCCTCTCTCTTAAAGCAGAGGCTACAATGCAGTCTGCTCTTGTTAATACTTACGTTGGCAGACTCTGGTGTCAGTAAACATATCAGTGACTGGTGCTTAGGGAGTTGAAAACAGTACCTTATTTTTTAATTGAATATTTCCTTTTGCATATAGTAAGACTTAAAAAAAATAAAAGGCGGAAAAATTAAAAGGAAGACGCCTGGCTATTAATGTTACAACATCTGACCTCTGTTTTTTGTTCTCCAAAACTTTTCTGAGAACTGTGTCATGTAGAGGCTCTGCTTCATCTGGATAATTAGTGCATTCAGCTTCTGAATTGTTCTTAAACTTGTATTTAATAGGACCACAATGCATTCATCCCTGTAAATGGAAATGCAAGGGAGGCTTTCGAATTCCCCTTCTCTAAGAAAGGAATGTTGACTAGGTATGAAAGAGGAGCTTCATATTAAAAAGAACATTAGTAATGTGCTTTTGAATTAGCAAGTGCTTTTGAAAAGTACAGGCAAGCTAGAAGTGAGCATAGTAATGGCTGAAATTTGATAACAAAGCTATACTTTTTGCATCAGGGCAGAATCATAGTTTGGAACTTGAAGTCGTAATAAATAATGCCTTGAAATACACTTGCAATAATTGCATTTTAAACACTAATAGCAACAAATTTTTGCAGTGCTGGTTGGAATAAAGAACTGCAGCTGCAAAGCTGCTGTGTAACCTTGTATAAAAGAACATAGGTTTCAGAGGAACAGTGTTACTACTTCCTAGAATCCTCTTCTGCAGAAAGTCATGAAAATCTATGGTCCCCTGGACTAACGCAGGAAGTATGCTTCTCTACAGTGTTTTGATGTTTTCTTGCAGACACACAGTGGATCGGTGTGGCGTGTGACATGGGCCCATCCTGAATTTGGGCAGGTCCTGGCTTCCTGCTCCTTTGATAGAACAGCAGCAGTATGGGAAGAAATAGTGGGAGAGTCAAATGATAAACTCCGAGGCCAGAGTCACTGGGTGAGACTTCTTTTCTCTTACCATAAAGTTCCTGATTTTGGCTATGTTTTGTTCATTTGTGGCAATATTCCATCACACAGTAAATATTTTAAAAACATTTGAGGAAAACAGCTAAATGGCACATGCAGGCCAGTTAGTGTCACTTGTTATCACTGTTTCATAATAAGATGTTGCCTGGCAAACAACTTGCAGACGTGAATTTCCATCTACAGTAGAATTACAGTTGTGGGGTTTTTCTTTGACAAGAGATCATTCAAAACAACACTGGGTGTTCTTGCTCATCTTTCAAACAATAGATAAAATTGGCGGGGGGGAATTTTTTTGGAGGAAGATGGAAGCAATCCTATGAAATGGTGTTGTCAGACTTTGATTAGCCTTAATTAGGGAATAAATTTCTGATGAAAATTTCTTTGCAGGTCAAGAGGACCACTCTAGTAGACAGTAGGACATCGGTTACAGATGTGAAGTTTGCTCCCAAGCACATGGGTCTTATGTTAGCAACCTGTTCAGCAGATGGAGTCGTAAGGATCTATGAAGCTCCAGACGTGATGAATCTCAGCCAGTGGTCACTGCAGCATGAAATCTCGTGTAAGCTAAGCTGCAGTTGTATTTCTTGGAATCCTTCAAGGTATGTTATTAAAATGTAGGGTTTGCTTTACGACTGTAACAGGAAGAGAAAAACCATTCAAGGCTGAACTGCTTTGAATTCTGTTTGTGCAGAAGCACTTAATGGCTTTCTCTGTAGACCTAATGTTGTGTCCTGCTGTCCCGGTTACTCTTCTATTCGTTAGCAGTAGTCTGTGCTGAAGGTTCAGAGTACAGGCATTCACTTTAATGCATGGGATAGGATAAAAGTTGATTTAAAAACCAGAATTCATCTACATTTAGCTTACGCGATTTATCTTCCAAAACCTAAATGAAATATCACTAAATCAGTCATTCAAAGCACTGCAAAGAATGCAGGCTGTGCCATGAAACTTGTGGCAAATACTAGACTGCAGATGCAGTCTGTTACAGAAAGTCAATTCTTTTCTCTGGGAACATCATCTTGAATTGCTAAATAATGTTGCCTAATGATTTCACCTCAGTGAGTGTATAAAGTGGGCTTTCGAAACAACAGAGTGAAGATAGTGGTCACTGTGAATAGCATTTAACTCCTGTTTCTTTATGATTTTTTTATCGTGATATTTTGTAGTGTTTTGTTTCCTTTATAGATAATGTGTTTGTAATTTAAAAAATGGCTTGGTGTACTTTCTGTGGGATCTTTTGTGAGTGTACCAGTATTTGTTTTCACCTTTTAGCTCTCGAGCACATTCTCCAATGATAGCTGTAGGAAGCGATGACAACAGTCCAAATATACTGGCTAAGGTTCAAATTTATGAATATAACGAAAATACCAGGTATGCTAAATAACAATATATAACATTTGTGGGATCATAAAGTTGTTTATAATATATGGCCTTTAATTCCTGTCATTAGATGTGGAGTAGTAAATAATAATACCTTAATTTTGTCTCTGAGCCATTGGATGGGAAAAGAGAGGGGCACCTCAGAATGGTAACTGGTGTTAACAGAAATTATGTTGAGAATTTTATTCTCTGTCAGTGGAGAAATGCCAGTGTTCTTACCAGCATTTTAAAGGGAGAGTTGTTGTTTCTGTGTCTGTTAAATGATATATTTAATTTTGCACAAGGAAGTAACAGCTGAAATTTGAATTGTGTTGCACCAGGCGCTGTTTTGTTCAAAGCCCCCTTACAATGATTTTAAAGGCGTGATTATAATGACAGAAAGCGCTCGTGAGTTGCTCGTGTTCTGTTGAAGTTCAGTCTGTGCAGTCAACAGTTCACAGAACCAGAAGAGGCTAGGAAATTTGTGCACCACCACTTCCAATTAAATGATAACAGAGAAATTGTGTTTGATTGGGAGTGATCGATGTGGGAAAGGAGCCAAAGTGTTCTGTGGATTTTATGCCCAGCTTCAGGCAATGCTCTCCATGCATTAACAATAAAGTTCCTGTAACTTACTAAGAAAATGGAATATGTGTTTGTCATACAGCAGAGGAGGCAGACAGTGGTCTGCTTAAAAGCATGGAAAATTTAGTAAGTTACTGAGATGTAAATTCCCTTTAGATTTGTGAATGGAATATTTCTTTTTATTTCCCTTTTCCAGTGGTAGACGAGAATGTTCTTTGTACTGCAATTCTTGCTTTTGTTGTATGACTTACAATAAGGTAGCATACTGTACTTAGTGGCTATTGTATCTGATATTCAATTTCTGAAGAAATCTGCTTGAAATTATTGTCTAAATTTATGTTAAAAAAATACTTTTATTTTTGCAAGTCTTATCATGTATACTTCACCCTTTTTCCCGTTTCCACTATATCTGGTTTATATAATTTGCATCACTGGTGATTTTCATGGCATTAAAGGTTAATTTCTCGCACTGTACAGGAAATATGCAAAAGCAGAAGCTCTGATGACTGTCACGGATCCTGTACATGATATTGCATTTGCTCCAAATCTGGGAAGATCCTTCCACATCTTGGCTGTAGCAACCAAAGACGTACGAATTTTCACACTAAAACCTCTAAGGTGAGCTTAAAATGAAGATGGTTTGGTGTGATGTGATGCATTATATACAATCTTGTTTAAAGCAGAAGTAATAACTTAATGTATGCAGGATTGTTTTTAGCAACCTGATTTTTAAGGTGACAAGATTGTGAGCAAGTCTATAATTTTGTCTGAATACCTAATCTAGTAATAGTTGTTCCATGAACTGCTTGAAACATGTAGTGCTCTCTGACATGATGTTCAAGCCCAGACCTTTGAACAGTTGTGTGCAGAACTGTCACTTTTCTCTCAAACAGGAAAGAATTGACTTCATCTGGAGGATTAACAAAATTTGAAATTCATATTGTGGCACAGTTTGATAATCACAACTCCCAGGTGTGGCGAGTGAGCTGGAACATTACAGGCACAGTGCTTGCCTCCTCTGGTGATGATGGCTGTGTTAGGCTCTGGAAGGGTAAGGTCACCCACCTGAAACACATTAAATTTGTAGTCTGCTGAATATGCTTGAGAAATTTTACTCAAAACATGATTTTAGCATTGGTGTCCATTTTAGATTTGTGAAAGATAGATTTTTTTTCTATATTTCTGTTTAAGAAAAATAGAATTCAGAAATAACTTTCTGTGCTGAAATACTTGCATGATTTAGGCTGCTGTGAATAGTTGTTACTGTACCCTGAAATTGTTTCACCAGACTAGAACTACATAAAATTGTCATTTTAACAAGTAAGATAGATCTTTTCCTGCTGCTAAACACAGAAAATTTACATTCAGTCACAATGTCCAGGCAAAGTGGCTTTTTTCTGTTTACATTTTTGAAAGAAAACAACCAAATAGATATACCCCCCTCCATGAACCAAACTAAAAAGATCCCCCCCAAATCCCCAGAACAACAATGAAAACCCACTGGCAGTTTCCCTTACACATTCTCATCCGTTCCACAGTATTGTAATAGTGGAAACTGAGTTTTAAATTACGTGTAGGCAGAGAATATTGGGCAGCTAAAGGGCCAGATCCTCAGCTCTTTGGAATTTAGATATTGGTATTGAAGTTCAGTTCTGATTCACACCAGGTGTGTGGCACTTGAAACATATTTGTAGGGAAAGCTGAGCTTCAGAAGAGGAACTAACAGTTTCTGTGTATCTGTGTTTTCAGCTAATTACATGGACAACTGGAAGTGTACTGGTATACTGAAAGGTAACGGGAGTCCGGTGAATGGTAGTTCTCAGCAGGGAATTTTTAATGCCTCTCTAGGTTCAGCCAATACAAGCCTACAGAATTCACTAAATGGATCATCTGCCAGCAGGTAGGTTAATCAGTAGAGAGACTGATTTTCAGTAAATAGTCTTTTCTCTGAATCTTCTCAATTTCATTTAGCTCTCATATTTGTTTTACATGTTTTTAAAGTGCAATGTCATTTATTGCATGAGTACTTCTACAAGCTCTTCTGATTTTGCTCTGTGGTGTTGTCTATTATGCCATGTTAAGAGGAAAATGAACAAAACAGTAAGTCATACTGAATCAGTCTGTATAAATAAGCAATGTAAACAACTATTTTCATTTTTAGTCCTTTCACATTATTAAAAACAATGTTTCTGAAATAGTTTCAAAGGAGGACAAGCTTCATCCTACTGGTGTGTAACTGTCCTTTTGTTTTAGATACATATTTAAAAGTGAAGCAAAAATACCAGCAACAAATTCTGTTTTTCTCTGGGATAATGTAGCAGAAGGCAAGGAGGAAAAGCTACTTCATAACATATGGTTTCAACAATCAAATGTTAGTGTTAGTTTACTTGGTTTTTGCAGGTGTGTAGCATCAGTTGAATGAAAGTTTTGTGGTTTTTTCAATCTTCATATGGCATTCATATTGCAGATAATTTGCCTTAATCTCTGTTAGGTTTTTATTCTGTAATAATTGCTGTTTAGTGGGTAAATTTGACTGCCTCTTCTGAAAAAACATTTTCATTTGTGCACACTGAAATGTAGAAATATGCTGAGTCCTGCATCTGTATGGTGGTGTGTACAATCAGATTTACAGGACTGTAAGTCCTGTGTAAGGATGAGATGTGGCCAGATTCTATAGCAGCAGTTTCCAAGTTTTGTGGCCACCTTTGTTTCAAATGCCTTGGGATAGCTTCCCTTTCCATCCGTGTGCAGCTACTCATGTGGGTTGTTTCTCAGTTTGGAATTCTTATCAGTGAAGTTTGATTTTGGAGAGTAGCACCAGCCTGCCCCCTCCTTCCCTTTCAGCAGTTACTCCTGAATGTTCAACCTTGTTGAACAGAGAAGGGGTTTCCCATTTTCCTCACAAGATAAATGGGAGCACAAGAAGTGCTAATGGCCCGGTCCCTGCAGGAAAGGGCAGCAGAATGATGTTGGTCATGGTTCCAGGTTCTACTTGCAGCGTAGCAAGTGAAATGCAACCCTGCCTTGGAAATGGTATATCCAGAGCTGTGTAGCTGGATTTGCTTGGGCTCCTGTGGGGAAATGCGGGCTGTTTTACACCTCTTGAGCATAGGGTGTGGTTTCACAGTCTCCTTATCTAAGACTGTGCTGCCAGCAAGACTACCCGTCCCCACCCCACTGGTGGCTCTTCTCCTGTCCCTAAACTTGGTACTAAGCCACTGTGAAACTGAAATTTCTAGCGTTATTTTAGACTCCCTTCATTGCTCTGTATTTTGGAAGGCATTTTGTTTCGGCTTTTAATGAATTATTCTTGCCTCCAATTTGTAACAAAATGTTAATTCCGGAATTAAGTCAGTGGCTGCGGAATTTCCAGACATATGGTGTCTTGTCCTAGGATTGAGCCTTATTATAAAAGAGACACACTTAACTACATGTTTTCTTTTGTAATGGCATTGGCTTGAACGGTGTAAGCACAGTTGCTAACTTCTGTGTTAGTGTTAACATGCTGGTAAAGATCCATGCGTCGACATTTGACTGAATAGGTGTCCTACACATAACTTATTTTGTCTCTGACTGCACATGCTCCATTTCATGGCTATACATTTAAACGCTTAGAACAGCTGTAGCACAGGCAGATCTGGAAAGGGTTGTAAAAGCACAATGATTTGTGGATGACAAAGTGGATTTGTACTCAAAATAAATTTCAGAGCAGGTGATGTAGCTTGTAAGGAAATAAACCAGTAGGGGGCAGTATTATTATGTTGATGTGATTGTGTGTCTAGATTTATGATACAATTTCCATTCTCCATTTGTATTATGTCCTTTTTAACAGAAAGCAGAGCTGATACCAAGCTAACTGGAGTAACTTTGGTGTTTTGCTGCTTGTTGCATGCACACAGGAATGGAAAACGAACTCCTTTTTCCCTTCCCCAACGCCGTTTGACCTCTCCCAAGACACCAGCAGCCTGCTAACTACTAAATGCTGTTCAAAAAGCCTTTTTAAAACACGTTGTGTGCGTTTTTTGTACTAGCCTGCACAGTTTGATACTGATGGAATGCCCGATAGAAAAATATTTGGAGAGGCATCTTGTTTGGAAAAAATTATAAACAACCCACCCAACCCCCAAAACTTCCATCAGAACGTATTTTTGAAAGCTTGTCAAATTAAAAGATAGTTCATGATTAAAAACAAGAATTTTTGTCCTTGATTGGGATGGGAGGAGGGAAATGACCATTACAATAACTTTGATTAAAATTGTTTTGAGAACCAATTTGTTTTGCATTTCAGAGTGTTCAGCATTTGATTAAGATTCCTAAACATTACAAGGTTGTAACTGCTTTGTAATATATGCAACTGTTAGTTCTAAAGGAATAAGAAAACTGTTTTGACAATTGTACAGATGATGGCTTTTAGTAGTTCGGTGTTGCTTCATTTATATTCTTTAGTCATATTCTATGACTTCAAATAAATGTTTTGTAAGTACTGTCATACTTTCTTCACCCTAAGAGAAGTGCTTTTTCTGATCTGTATTTGTACATTCCTATGGTAATAATTACAATTACATGGAGTACTTAAATTCTCTAAACATAGTATCCTTAAAAAATGCAAACACTTTGGCCATACAAAGATACAAACCAAAATGCAGCTTGTTGTTAATTGTCCCACAATTTCATTAATTAACCGATAGCTGTTCCTTGATGTAAGTCCACAGAATTGTAAACAAGACAGATAAACATAATATAGTTACACTGAAATGCACAAGTGTTACGGGTAAGTTCCAATAAAAACAGCAGCAAAATGACACGGAGTGACATCGTTCTGATTCTTGCGTTCACCAGGAATCTTGAATTTACGCTGAGGATTTTGCAGAAATATGTAAATAGATACAAAGACTGTATTTCATTCCAAGTAGTCATTCTCTGTAAATGTATACTATTAATGTAAAAACAACGATGTTTTTACGTCTATTCTAGAAATGCTGTGAAGTTAATCCGAATTAGATTCGTATGCAGAAAATGTACTTTGATAATATTTAATGTATATTTTGTGTCACAAACAAAGCATTACTGAAAGCTGTTAACAAATCACAGAAATTCTGGGAGAGTGAAAGCCTGTTAATAGCTGTACTACGCCATCCTTTTGATTTCCAAAACAATCCGTTCTTTTGTAAAAATGTATACTAAGGCTATGACTGGTATTATTTTCAATGAATTTCAGTGGAAAAGACTGTATTATTTTGCTTTAAAGAAGAGTTTCCAGATTTGTCTTGTTTTGAATTACAAGCCTTGATTTCTGCTATTTTGTTCTATTGGTTTTGGCATGGATATACTAAAGCCTTTTTTTTTTTCCAGCATGTCTTTTCTCCCCTTTGGTTCTCCTTGTATTTACTACCTTTCTCTTCTTTTCTTGTTTTGTTTTTTGTTTTGTTTGGTTTTTTGTTTTGGTGTTTTGTTCCTTTCTTAATTGTTTCAGGTATTTCTTTCCCCCTCTGGATTCCCCACGGGCTGGATCGAGATGGTCCAGTCATGCCCAGCTCCTTCCTCCTCCTCCTCTGATAGAGCAGTCTTGTGATGCTGACACTGCCAACCTCCAGTATCCTCACCCTCGCAGACGATGTGTATCTCGACCTCTTAATCTTTTACCTGAGAACGAAGGGGTTTAATATGTTACTTTAAATAAATTCTGAAGGGCCTTATTCTGGTGTTTGTGAATGCTTCCATTTCCGGCTGCCTTTGTATTCCTTCTCTGGTACGGAAGACTTTTTTTAAAATGTAGGAACTTCATGCATGTTTTGCAAAACAAACAACATTTACAACACGTTATTTGTGTATCAAAGGACCATTTTAATTTGTACTCTTTGAACTATGGCAACACCTATAAACAGTATTAGCCACGAGCTTTTTATGGAGTAGCTGACTTCAATGTCCTTTTTTCTTTTTTTTTTCTTATCTCCTTTTTGAAATCTGTTTAGTATGGTCTTTCGTTTTTTCTTTTTGTATTCTGCATTTACATGTGAAACACGTTCTCAAAATTAGACATGCCTTCAAGACACTTGTGAATGAAGAATGATATTGGATCAGCTCATTAAAGAAACGAAACCATTCCTGTGTATACTGCAGCAAAATAATTTGAAGTGTTTGGTTACTTAAGAATTTTCCATCTTGCTGTGTAAATATTTAAATTTTATAATTGTGGTTGACTAATAAACTTGTTCTGAAAAGTCTGTATTTGTATGCTTTTCCTTGTAATAGGCTTTTTTCTTTTTTAATAGGTTCCTGGTGAAGGAGGTTTTTTGATTCAGGTGTCCATTCTCCTAGCTCTGCTTTTGTGCCATTCTGGATGTGCAGCTGCATATTCCAGGTCTGTGCTGGAGGGTGCGCTCTGACTTTTCCCATGGGTGTGCTGAAGGTCTGCAGAGACTGCTAGAGCTGTTGGGTTTCACGTTCTCTCTCAATTCTTTTCCAGTGGTTGAATTAAATCAGGACATATAGAAGAAAGAGTGCTGGCTTGAAAAATGTCACATGTCTTTTCTGATGTGTCAGCACAGGAACGTCACCGTTGTGGATCAGCGTGTTGGCACTGACTCAGGCTGGTGCCAGACAGGCAGGAAGGTAATGCTGGACAAAGAATACATGGTATTGCCCAGGAGTAGCATTACTGCACAGGACATGGTTGCTGAGTTAGTTGGGCATATCGTGGGGGGAAGAAGGAAAGAGGAGACCTCTGTGCAACAGAAACCCAAAGTGTAATAGTGTATTTCCATGTGCTTCAAAATGGACTTACCCTATTTCCTGGACTAGACCACTACTGTGAGGTAAGGGAGAGGGCAACCTGCATTTTTCCAAAGTGACAAGTTCCTGTGAGTTTTACTTGTATTCTGAAAACTTCATTTGCTCAGATCCACCACATTTGTTTCTTTACTTCTCTCTGAGGAATCAAGTTTTAATTTAAATACCCACGAAATACACTGGTGTTAGGGCGTTCTTGCTGAACATGTGTGGAGGGAGGTTGGGTTTTCCAGCCAGCAGGAACAGAAGCGTGGAAGAAAAAAAAAAAAGAAGTTGCATGCCTTTTACCAGAAAAAAGTAACACAAAACCATGGCAACTTTGTATGGTAAACAGAAATGTTACATGATTAAAGGTAAGGCTTAAATGGGGGGGGTGGAAAGCAACTATTCCTCTGAGGGAGAATGAATAATTAAAAAAAAATTTATCAACACTGTTACACTGGTATTCATTCCTAAACCAGTACAAACTGTTTCTGGGTATGCAAGCAACAGAACATATTTTTGAAGTGTTAAGCCACTTGAAGAATTCCTGTCTTCGCTCTTGAAGAGGTCACAGTTACCGTTATGACAATTTTCTGCAGCTTCTAGTAGTGCATTGTTTATTCAGCACGGTCACATTATTTTCCTCTGTGATGGACACGTATTATCATTAGATAACCTAATTCCAGTCACACTTCTTACTAATGGAAACATGCTGTAAATTTCAGTGCAAACGAGTCATGTTAAAACACCCTGGCCCAAAACACTTCAATCACAGCAAATGAACTCAGGCTGGTTTTGTGGCTGATGCCTGCCTTGCCCCCCTGCCTGCTCTTTTGTAGTGACCTCTCTCCAAACCAGGACCCTTCGATCCATATCCTTGACTTTTCACCTCCGCTTCCTCAAACTTGTGCTTCCCTCTATTGCCTTGACTCAAGCCTGTGAACTGTACTTCTGTGCAGGATCTGGACCCTTGGACATAAGCAGCAGAACTCCAGGAGGGAAGATGACAGAAGGGCTTTGAAAGGGATAATTACGGCAGGTACTTGCAATATTTTAAATTTATCCAGCACTTTGTAAGGCTGCTCTCCCTTTTCTTCTTCTGAAAGAATACCCGCAGTAGCCCTTCTGCTGTTTCTGTGCTTGGAGCACATGTCAGCTTGAACTTCCAGGATTAGAAGTTTTTGGGTTTTGTAGTAGCTGTGAGACGGCTTTAGTGGTTTTCTTTGTGTGTGTGTCTGTGTGGTGGTTTTGCGTTTGTTGTTGTTTGGTTTCGTTTTGAACATACCTGAATCAGTATGAATTTCTGATTATGACAAACGTGGATTTTCACTCTTGGAGATTTTTGTACTCTCCATACCGGGAATGCAACTGTAGAAGTGCATTGTGAAAATATCTTGCACAGCACTGAATTTGATGTAGATCTGTTGAAGTTGTCATGTGCGCGTGCGCACACACACACACACACATACAGAGAGGTGTGTTTGGAAGGCACCTGCTGTCATCCTCTACTTAAAAAAAATGTGACATGTACGCTTCAGCATGGAAATGAAATTTTCCATGTTCTGCACATTAACACAGTAAATTCCACCTCAACATGGGGAAGAACTTCTCTACGCTGAGGGTGGCAGAGCACTGGAACAGGCTGCCCAGGGAAGCCGTGGAGTCTCCCTCTCTGGAGACATTCAAAACCCACCCGGAGTGGATCACCTGCTCTAGGTGACCCTGCCTTGGCAGGGGGGTGGGACTGGATGATCTCCAGAGGTCCCTTCCAACCCTAACGATTCTGTTGGTCAGCCTCATCTAACTGATTCAGATGGCAAAAACGGGACAGAAAACAAAGCCGGGAATATAAACAACGTCACGTGAGTTAATCCGAACGAAGGTTGCTTTTTTTTTTTCCCATTTTTAGGTAGGACGGGGACAGCAGGGTCGGGCGGGATGTTCAGCAGCCCTTTCCCTGGAAGACCCCGAGCTACTCACTGGTACCGGGATACAAACCTGGCCGGCCCGAAACCAAATACACCGATGCCATCATCCCCTTCCCCACACCGCCGCCGGTCGGAGCCCAGCGCGCGGCCCCC
>VZTA01010470.1:329492-393454 GCA_013398855.1 Mohoua ochrocephala
CGCACGCGCCCCTGGCCGCGTCGCGGTGGGGGGGAGGGGGGTTCGGTCTCGCGGCCGTTTCCGTTGCGCGCCAGGGGAGGGAGCGGTGCCCGCCCGGCCGCTAGGGGGCGCTGCGGCGGCGGCGCGGGGCGGATCCCGAGTTTTGGCGGTCCGTCCGTCTGTCCGAGAGCGCTCCCGCTGCTCCTGGGACCGTCGGGAAGGGCAGAGCCCATCTCCCCCTCATCTTTGGGTAAAAAGGGGGTCCTCGGCTTCCAGCAGCGCCCCCCGTCTCCGGCCTGCGCGGCGGAGCGTGGCCGGTGAGCAGCCGGAGCCTTCCCGCCGCGGCCCGTGGTCGCACAGAGCTGGGATCGCCTGAGGGGCTCCCCGGAGGGGCCGGGGGGGGAGGAGGGCAGGCTCGGACTGCCTCGGTCCGGGCGGCTTTACAGCCTAAATATAGGCTGGCGCGTCTCGCAGCGGCGCTTCTGCGACTCGCGGGAGCACCGCTCTTTTTAGGCGGTCCGAGAAAGCTGTGAAAGTGTGTCCCCCAAAAGTCTTGGCGGGAGTGGACTGGGAATAGTTCTTAAGTGCGTTTGTGGTTAAAGCGGGGTTGCCCAGGAGTACTGGCAGTGATCTGTGAGTGAGGTGCCTTTCCTTGTGTAAGTGTGAAGCTGTCTGGATCCCGCTTGCAGATGCTGCCGGATCGCGGCTGATGGTGTTGCCGGGCCGAGTGCTGTTCCAGGCAGCGCGTGCGGGATGATGGAGGACTTCAGGAATATCGCCGACGAGACGTTCCCGAGCTTCTTGGGCCATTCCTTGAACAGCAGCGCGAGTGTCGCCTTTGAGAATGTCACCGTCTCCTCCAACCCTGGGTTACCTGTGGCGGCCTCCACTGTTGCCAGGAGCCAAGCGGGCGGTGACAACAGGTGAGGGTGTCAGTAAGTGCCACTCAGTAAGATAAAAAAACAGTTGAAGCATTTAACTCTGGAGAGTAAAAATTAATTTCACAGATTACTTGGTCGGCGATAAAACTAGTTACCAATCAGTATCTCAGTAATCAGCAAACATAGGATTGTCTGTATTACCAGTGAAAAATCTGCATTTAATTTGTTACGAGTAAAATACTTAACATTTACAAAAATTGCCCTTTAAGAGTAATTTAAGAAACTTGACTTTCTTTTAACTCACCTCTTCAGCTTAGTACGCTTGAGTTTGAAGTTGTGTAGAGAATAATATATTTTTTACGTGTGTGTTCTCTTAACTCTGTTAAGCGTTCACTGAACTTACCTGAACCTGGCTCCTTTTAGAAAGTGTGAGAGCTAATGTCATGTATAAGAATTAAACCTTGCTCAGCAAGGAGTAGAGCAAAGAGTAACAATCTGAAGTCTTTGCACTTAACTGCCGTCCTGTTACTTAACAACAAGTAAGATGAGACTTTAATACCCTGTCTTTCCAGAAGTGTATGTTCCAGAAGGACACCACTAGCCACTAAAAACTCTAATGTGGTGTTTCTCTTAAGAGCTACAGAAGACTGGAGAGGATCATTCAGGGCACATATGTGTATCTGTAAATAAGGATTAGCTAAAAAATGTTGTCATACTGAAATAGCTTACAGGAAATAAGTGGCCATCAAATGGGATTTTTTCCCCCAATTCTTTGGAAAACAGGAGCAGTGCATGTTAGAATGACTGTAATGTGTGTTTTTCCTCCCTACATTTACAGGCTTTCTGACGACTGTGCATCCTATTTAGAAGGGAAACATTCACCTCTATCCCGATCTCCTCACAGCAGTCAGTCAAATCCTGAGCCAGTGGAAAGATTTGCCCTCTGCTTTCGTGATGACATGTAAGTGAGGTAGTTAAAATCTAATTCTGTCCTAAAATGCAGATACCAGTAAGTTACTATGTAGATTTATATATGTACTATATGGCTAATTATGGGTAACTTCAGAACAGAATTACAGTGTTTGGCAGCCTGGGCAACTTTTCCTACTGAAACAGCTCCTTCCTGTTTTCTGAAGAGGGATAGTGCTGGGCCATGTGGAAGCACCCTCTGCAGTGATGCCACTTAGCCTGTGCAGCCCTGCATGGGAAGCATTCTGCTGTTTGATTGACTAATTTGACTTCATGTACGTGACAGAAATGAATCTTCAGACGTAATGTTTTCTAGACTGTGAGGTTTTGTTTTGCTGTCACACTAATTAAAAGTGTCCTAAGCATGATTATTTAATTGACTTATCTGAATGTGGCTTGTATTTATCTAGTTTACATAATCTAGAATTAGGCTGATGTTTCTGGTTCATGTCATGTGTGTGTATAGCATTTTGCACTGATTTAAATATGTTTTGAGTAAGTATCAAGCAGTTTGCATACAGAAGGGAGCAACAATTTCTATTAAATTTGCCTTCCTTGTAGCCTCAGTGGTTGGTATTTCTTAGGAGATAATTAGTGTTAGTGATACACTTGAGAGAGCATGGCTGAGTGGTGGAAGTGTTGGAAGCTGTTGCATAGGTTATTTTAACCAAGGTCAAATTTGTTCCTGTTGCAGACAGCAACTGCAATGTGTGTCTTTCTCACTGATAAAATTGCACTCTAGGCAGTGCGTCCCTATCAAAACAAAGAATGTAAGATTTGAGAGGAAGTCAGTGTCTTGATTGTACTCAAGTAAGAAAAGAACAGAACCTGGAATAGTTGTGTTTTAGACTTTTCAAATGTTAGTTTCATTTATTTATCTAAAATTTTGAAGCAAAAGTATGGAAGTTTTAACATCTGGCATGATTAGCTCATCAGCCTGTGTGGAAGTTCTGTAAAACCAGAAGTGAAGGATAACTTTCCTGCATAATTACAAAAGCTGTTGTTTAACTACATGCAATTGCAGTAACTCATGTTCTTTGTAATTTGGTCCCTTATTTTAGTGTAACAAAAGGCTTGGTGATATTGTGGACGTGGCAAAATCTTGTCAAGTGTTTGACTTGGTCTCAAGTGGGTCATGGAACTCGGCCAGAGTAGACCCTTTTGTCCTTATACTTGTCCCTCTTTTTATGGAAATGAAAAAGAGGAACAAATAGGTAGAGAGGCATATGTTGCATGAAATTTCACGATTTGTTTCACGGTTTAGATTGTGAAACTGAAGTCCTTGTAATTTTGATATGTATTCTCTTATTGTAAAATGACAGGTCTCTGGAATCTATCCTATACTGGAAACAACTGACTGAGGCAAAGCGATTGGGGAATTTATCAAATCTTTGTCTCGAGAGATGGTGTCTGTGTAGCTCACTGACTTTTTATTGAAATAATTCTCTTTCTAGGGAGATTGCTACACAAGTTGAAGAGCCTCAGACGACTTGTGTTAGTTTGAAAGAGTCCCATTCAATATGTGGAGAGCGAGCTCAGAATGTCAGTGAGCATTCCAGTCGCAGTCAAGGTACCTTACGCGACGTTTTGCCACTTGAGCGCTTGGAAGGTATTAAATTTTGAGAAAAATTGTGTACTTATTGTCACTGAAATTAGCTTTTTATGCTACAGATGTCTTCTTTTGACCCTTTTACTGTTTTATGGCAGATTATAAATGGGTTTTGAAAAGTAATCTCTTGGATTTGAGCAAACTGAAAACAGACAAAGCTTGTGGTTGACAAGTTCTTGGACTTTTCCTCGAAGTACAAGGCTGTACAGGAAGTTTATGAAAATAATGTTTGTTGTATAGTACCATGAATAGAATGCCAGTAGTAATCTGCCGTAGTTCCCGGAACTTTGTGGAAGAAGCGTATGTAGCTTGTTCTCTACCCCTTCTGTTTCAGTAGGTGTAAGGCTGCAGGGTTATATTTTAACTAGATTCTCTTCTCTTGCCCTATTCCAACCTGTAATAGATGTCTTTAATTGCCTCTGTAAAGTTTATGCATGAAAAAATAGTTTTGAATACTTGCTGTCAAAACTATACTTTTTTTGTATGGATGGAGTAGTGGAAGCAAAAGATTACTCCCAAACTTATTTTAGAAGCATGGTGACTGATACTAAGCTTGCCTGGGTTTTTTGCTGATGCCAGTTCTGTGATTAAATTCTACTTGTCCCTTAAAATTCAGTAAATATAGTTAGTAAATATATACTTTTAGACATTATCCTTTTCCAGGCTTTGAGTATTTGTAGAGGTTTTTGTGAAGTATTAATAATTTTGACAGATAACATGTTCAATTAAAAAGTACTGTGACCTGTAATATAAATAGACCCTTATTAAAAAACAGCTTCTAACAGGGAGGTGTTGACTTCAGTCATTTGTCACTGTAGTCTTGAGGAAGTGGCAGTAACTGGCAACAAAATGATGATGCTTTGGAAAGCTGAGACTGCCCAGTGTTTGGACTTGATAGTGGCCAGTCAGATTTAGTTACTTGATTTTAACTTGTTGTTTGGAAATTGTCTTTTGTTCCCATCTATTACTTGAGAATTACGAAGCTTTTTTGCTAAAATCTGTATGTGCAAGTCTAAAGTGTTCTCTGTCTTGTGGGACTTGCAACTGAATTATGGGTGGATACAACACATGGACAAGTGGAAGCTTCTTAAAATGATCCATGAAAAGAATTGGTCCAGTAGGTGAAATGCAACAGTGGAACAGAACACTTGTCCCTCCTTCTGCTAGTACGAACTGTGGCTCCTTACTTTCTTGCACTGCCTTCTGGAAATCCTTAAGGCAGTAAATATCTTGCATCATTTTTAGAGTTCTAGCCCTGATGAAGCCCTGCCTTTTTAACAAGATCCTTTAGATCATTGTCATAAGAACATACAGGGTTTGGTGGTGTGGTAATGTGTATGTTTGGGTTCTTTCTATGGTGTACACCAAGACCTTCCAGAGGCACCATTTACTACCTTAGAGAATAGCTAGCACTCACTATGTTCTTATGTTATACTACTAAAATACTGCTTACGCCACTTTCTTATGTTTCAGAGTTGCCAGCTGGGATATGTTTTCTTCCAGACATTAAGAACAGCAAGGTAAAAGCTTTTCCAAATACAGGGAAATTAAATGTTTTCTAATATTAATCTTGTAATAGACTTAATTCTGTGAGAGGAGGAGGGAGGGAGTTGAACTGTGTTTATTGTCTTATATTATGTATACCTTAAGTTTATAAAGGTACTGGCATGCCTCACTTTGCCACCATTTTGCAGATCACTTAATTACTACCGTGGGAGCATGACTCCATCTAATCTTTTTCAGTTGTGAAAATTGTTGTTTGCTCCTAGCCTCCACTGTCTTGTAGCTCTTTGTCAGTATAAGGACCTTGCATTTTGTCCCAGTTGTAGTCTACCTTAGTGAAGTGTCTTTTGAGGAATTTTTTGTAGTGCTTTTGGAAATTGAAGTAGACAACCCCAGGGCTAGCAAATAGCTGCAGGTATTGACAGGTAGGGTTATGCTTCACCTGTTTTTATCTACTGTGTTAGAGATGCTGATAGTTTTGGGTGCAGGGATACAATGCAGACAGGAATGGGAGGTCTCCTGTTCCTTGTGGAAAACATGCACCAGGCTGCAGCCAAATGCTGTGCAATACATACTCCTTAATGTGTCAGCTGGTGTTTTGATTTAGTTTTCTGTCATTTGATTTTTGTAGGGGCTACAGGGCTCAGTGAGTTGCAGTTAAATGCTTGCAGGCTGTCTTCTAAAAACCATAATTCATTTTCCTTCCAAATTCTTTACTTTCTGAACTTTGACTTTTGTTGCTCTGTGCCAAAGATGATCTGTTCATCACAAAGAATGTGAGACTAAAACCATACCAGACATTACATCATGCTGTTTTCAAAAATCATTCAGCTATAGAAAAGATAGAATATTTGCTGTTAGCTAGATTCAGCTGAAATATTACTTTTTGAGTAGTTCAGTGTGCTCATTTGGAGAAATTTCTAACAAAGGTTGGATCTGTGTGTGCAATTTCTGAAGAAGCACTGTTTTAACAGCATAGGAAACTATTGAGGGATGTCTTTGTACATTGAAGTTGGGATTGCAGCTCAATGAATGATGGAGGGCAGGTTTTTCAAGTGTAAATTCTTTAATGCAATGTTTCAGTTCTTTATTTTGGGGTCTCTTAAGTTTGGTGTCCTTCAGATGCTTTTTTGCTCTTCCCCTTTAATGATCCCCATGTTTCTTGCGTGCATCCATTCTGGAAGCTGGCAGGCAAAGTCCATTGAAGCTAGAGTGTTTCCTGGGATAAGTAAAAAAAGCGTGTGCAGAGTTTTGCAATATTATTAACCTCATTAATTGTTTATTATTAACTGAATTCATACAATCATTAGTAATTTCGAGAAACGTTTATTTATGGGTGCTTTTCGCAGGTTGGTCCATCTGAACCTTCTGAAAATCTGATAGAAGGTGCTATCTCAAGTGTTCATCTTAGCAATAGCCTTTCAAGTTTTTTGGAGAATGAGAAACTCTCATCTCTTCTAAGCTCAGATGAAGATTCCACTGGTACGTGTGTTTATAACTCTTGGTAGCTGAGTCTGTAATTCTAACTCAATGTTCTTGCATACTTGAGAAGAAAGATTCTCTTTTACTTAAGTATTTAATATCGGATTGTGCTTGATAAAAAAGTAGTATAACAATATTAAAGAAAACTGTTTTTTGGAAAACTGACTATTTTTGAATTGTAACAGGAGTAGGCGGCTATGGAATTTGTCAGAGAAGATCACAATTGGAATTTTAATTGAAAAAATTAAACAACAGTCCTCAGTTACTGTGAATCCAAGTTATAGGTGGCAATGTGGGCATTGATTTAATGAAGTGGTAACTAGCTACATTTTCAGTTCAGATTAGTAGAGATAAAATTCTATGGTGAAGAGCACACCACATGCAGTTAAAAAGGACTTTCGCTTGAGTTTGAGTTCAGCTCTCTTTAGATGTTGCGTGTGTGAGGTGACATCCAAGTTGGAAGTCTAGTTTACCTGCAGACATAAAAGCGAGAGCTTGAGTTCTCTATCACTAAGCAAGAGTTTTGAACTTTCTGTGCCCTTCCAGTGGCTGCTGCAGAGGGACAAACATGCTCTTCATTAATGCAGCTGACCTTGCCCATGACATGAAGGATGACTGGGCATGTTCATAGCTGTATCAATGAGGGAAGGCAACGTGATCAATAGGTTTACTGTTGTGAGATCAAGTAGCCTTGCAGTCAAGTAGGGCTATGCATTTCTCCCGTGGCATCTACGTACGTCATGACTGTCTTTGGAAGTTGTTTTATTCTTTCTTGTTGCATAACTTCACTTGAGTGTTAAGCATATGAGAATTAAGTTAATAGTTTGCCGAGTAAAAATACCGTTGTTTTTTTTTTCACTCGAGAGGATGAAGTTACTTTTAATTGCCCTCCTGAGGAGCTGGTAGCTGTTAGCTGGAAATATTTGCCTATTCAGGGTTCCAGTACTGGTGAAGTTAACTGGTCTTTTTATTTTTATCATGCAGTTCAGTATTCAGTGTAAATTATGGAGTTGTTTTGATAGTCTGTCAGGTGATATAAAATGTCGGTTGAAAATGAAAAGGATATTTTCTTCTCTTTCCATAGATGATGATATTGATGATGAAGAATTCTTTGATAACCAACTAGAAGCGTATTTTGAGCAGCTGATACAACCAGAAATGATAGGAGGAGACACCAACCTGCAGAAACTCTCAGAATGCTATGCAGCTCTGAAGCTTTCTGAAAATGGCTTACTACAAGTAGGTTTAAAGTTCAAAGCTCAGCATGGCCAATGGCTCTTAAACATATTAAATGAAGTTTCAGTGGTTGTATTTGTTGGTATTCTTAAACAGAATTAGTTTTAACTGGTTTTTTGGTTTTATTTTTATGTTTCTATAACTATTAAGACGACATGCTGGTACTTCTCTTTTATCATACAGTGAGTTTATAAATAATCTTTCGGATCACTTTCTTTTTTTTTTTCATCTTGGATAGCAATGTCCAAGGTGTTATTAAGTGTATAGCAGCACAGAGGCTTGTGTTTTCAGGAGAGTCAATAATTCTCTTAAATAATTGGTAACTGTGTGGAAGTTAAATGTAGGGCAGCAACAGGCTGGCTTGTGGTTTGCCTTTCAGCAGCAGTTAGCTCCATTCCAAACAGGTTGCCAAGGATTAAGTGCCTTTCCATTTTCTTGGCTTTGCAACAATGGATGTGATTCTGGCAGTCTCATGCTTGACCAGAGTGGAAAAGTGTGATTGATTTAAACAGTTAAACTGCATCTTCTGAAATTTCAGAAATTTCCCAAGTGACATCAGAGTTTCCAAGCTGTGTGGGAAGTGATGTTAACCCTGTACAAGTAGTCTGGATAGGCTGCCAGTTGCTATGGCAGTGCATGAAGGAAGGGATAAGTGGTTTTAAGAGTGAGAATAACAGGGCTCTGCTCTCTGGTCTCAGGTGTTTTCTTTTTGTGCAACGTGTCCCTGCTTCACTGCCCTGTAGATAGACAATAGGGTAGGTACAAATGGCTCTGAGTCTGATTTGGAGCCCTCATCCAACAATGGGTCAGCCAGAAGGGAAAGAAGAATAACACAGTACCCATGTTAAAGGGAATGAGAGGATGTAGTAGGAATAAGAGATCCTCCCCTCTACTTGCTGTGTATGCCCTTGGAGGCACATGCATGGATTGGCATAGCCAGGAACTATTGTCCTTGGTGGTAGAGGTGCTGGCTGTGGCAGTGCCATACGAGTGAACAAAGTATCATTAATTTCTTTTCTACTAGAGAATTTTTAACATACTAGAACACCCTGTAGTGGTTTTTTTTTTTTTCCCTTTTGTATATATATTCTAGTGGAACCTAAATATTTTATATTTTTTATTTAAAGGAGAACTTTCAGGACTCTGCCAGTTACAGGGCTGTGGCTGGAGTAGACTCTGGAAATGCTAGTGATGAAGATTCACAAAATGAAGGGATAACTAGGTGTCCTGTGCAAAGAGAAATGCTGCCCAGAGCAGTACAGCAAATGGTATGAAATTACCATTTAAATTCCTATTAATCATGTAGAGTAAGACTGTAGTAGAAGATGGCAGTGTGTTTGAAAACTTGTTCGATCTTCAGCTAACTACCCAACCTTTCTTGACAAAAAAATTTGTAACACCACTTTGGTTTTAGGCATGTTTTTCAAACATAGTCAACTTGGACTGTTTTGTATCTGGCACTTTTAGTACATGCAGTTAATAACTGTGCTTCTGACACTTTTCAAACGATTCTTGTTTTCAAAGAATTCCGTGCCTGCTGGGGACGTGCTGGATTCCCACACAGATGATGAGTTGCGATTGGATTCCCTGTACCTCCAGTTCATAGACAGCCATAAAGCCGATGCCTCGGATGTCCTTCCAAAGCAAGAAGTAGAGTCCTCTGTCTGTCAGGCTGCTGCTTCCGATGCAGAAGTGCTACGCACAGCAAGAGGATTTTTGGGACATGACACTACTTCTGAAGTTCTTAGTGCAGATGCAGCTGAATGTAAAGTTGGTCTTCCTGATACTTACCTGTCTCCAGCTGGGAATAGCTGTGAGAACTTAAGTTTAGCTACAACAGACAAAGGTAGGATGCTTTACACACAACCTATCTTTACATTAAACCTGTCTATGCAATTGTGACCATATTCTGTTGCATGGAAAAAGAAATAAAATTGTAAGCCAGGCATTTTTATTTAGTTTTAGGAGTTGGTAATAAAAACCAATGTAGCAGGAGTTAATTCTGACTTGCTTTTGTTTTAAGAAACACTGATTGTTGTATGTTGCACTTGACTTTGCTGATGAAACGAGTTTAAGCTTGCAGTTGCAGCAACTTGAGCTCTGTTTTTTTTAACTTGTTGCAGACTTCTGGCAAGGGAACTTAATCCAAAATTAAGACATTTTGCCATATCCTTTTTTATCTTAATCTATAATGTAGCATTTGATGTATCTTTCAGGTGATTTACCACACAGCGTTGTCTATCAAAATGAGGAGGGCAAATGGGTGACTGATCTTGCATATTATACTGCATTTGATGAAGAACAAGATTTAAATATGTCTGAATATGATAAAAGAAATGAGGAGTTCGTTACTGGCTGTATGTAATCTTCCTCCTTTTTAGTTAACTCTTGTTGTCTGTAATAATGTTAAGTAAACTTTCTTTCTTTTTTTTTTTGTTTTCACTTCAACAAATCAATATTTGGTGTTGCAAAGCCTCCAGGTTTTAGATACTGCAAATTATTTGAAAGTTGATGTTGATAGTAGTCTGTAGTGCTATTATATCATTATTTACAGTTCATAGCTTCTTTCCGTGTTTCCTGCTCTTCCCATGAAGAGTATTTTAAAACAAAAGAAAAAGCATTCTAACATTTGCCATTGGTACCTATTGTATGAGCTAAAGCAACTCCTCTCATTTCCACAGTTTTTCCTTTGGACTTTAATTATTGTTATCCTTTCTTGCAAGAACAGAAGAAGAGTAATTTTGTATTGCATGATGCTTATAAGACAGGAAATAATTAGGAATGAGGAGTTACTACAAAATCGACTAGAATGTGAATACAGCGTCAAAATTTGAGAGACTCGAAAGTGTTGAATTGGCTAGCTGCTGGTTTTTTTGTGAAGTCCCTTGGGAATCTCTTGATGCTGAAAAATGGTGCTGGTACTGAAAAGTGTTGGAGCTTATTGAGAGACTTTATGGGACTCTCATCTTCCCTTGAATTCCAGGCTTTTTGAACTTTTTGATTACTTAAAAAGTTGTTTATTATCCTTAAGCTGTGTCAGACTGATCTTCATGAGAGTCTGTGTATTTGTCATACAGGCTTGGATAATACATGTGTAGTGCCATAGGCAAATCGATTCCCTAGCACCAAAATGCCATCTGCTCATCTGTTTTATAAGAGATTCAAGCAATGTGTGCAACAGCATTTCTCCTAATCTCTTCCAGTTTCTAAAGCTGACATGTGCATGAGCTAATGTATTCTCAAAACGTCCATGGTCCACTCAAGGTTCTTCTTTCTTTCAAAGTGCATGTTGTGTAACACTGTTTATTTTGAATGAGTGATCAGACAGGGTTGACTGGTTGAAATAAATTTTTTCAACACTGTAGTGGTTTTCTGATGGTTCAGGTAGATATCATCCCTTTTGGGAGACACTTCCCCATCTACTAAGTCAGTAACGTAGAACTCTTCGATTATTTTTCAAATGCCATTATATTTCAGACACCTTCCTGAATCTTAGACTTGAGTTGTCGAGGGATTAGAATATTTGACTGTTGTAAATTTTTCCAAGGCTACTCGGGTTTTCCCTACCTGATAGGTTTTTAAACACCTCTGCTTTCAAGTCAATGGGCTTACCTCTTTGCATGGTAGATGATAACACACTGACAGATTCCATGTGGTTGGCATTTTTCTGGCTGCTAGTCTGCCTGTCTGTCTGCCGTGGTGTTTGACAGCTGAAGAAATTGTATTTGTAAGGACAGAAAGGAAATGTTACATCTGATTCTTTGGAGTCTCATTTATGACATGTTTCTGTGTCAGCAAACTGTGCACACAGTGTGTTCTTGCATGGAATAGTGCAGGAGTGCTCAATTGACAGTGTTGGGTGCTTCAGAAAGCCTCTGGAGGCTATAGGGCTCATACAGAAAATAAAGAACTTCTACTGACTGAGAGTTCAACTGGATATAACAATGTGTCTTTGATAGTGCCAGGTTGCCTTTAGGAGATGAAGTTGGATTGCTCAATCAAGATGTATTCCAACTTTGTTTCTTTCCTCAGAGTATGTATTGTGACTTCCTATGAGTAATTTTATGGACAACAGTTGTATTCACCTTACAAGTTTGCATCCGTTCTCGACTTTTGCCCTGTGTCCTCTATGCCTAGGGATGCTCTGTGTACAAGGCCATGTATTTTTGAAGTTTTGATGACTTTAATGGTACATTTACATTGCAATCAGGTGGTAGAGCAGTATTTCTTGATCAGTTTTTCACATCATTTTGGTGAAGAGACTTTTAGGTGTTAGTTGTTCTGTAGATGGTAATTGTGAAAATAATACAGGCATTTGAATTCAAAAGTAAGATTGAGTTATTTGGCCTGTTAATTTGCACGGGTTTTTCATGAACTTTTACAAGCCAGTATCTTTCTTTTGCTCCAATTCAAAGGTACCACCTTAATGGGAAAAATTTTCGACCCTGAATATAGTAAAGGTTTGATCTGAGTTAGCCATATAATGCTTGGTTCTAGCTAGTATGGGTATCATAACCTATAAAAAGTTACAGTTTAGCTTGAGGCTAAGGCTGTTAGAAACTTTCTTTATTCACCATTAAGTCAATTAGCTAAATGCTGATTTTACTTTGGCTTCTAAAGATCCAGCAAGTACTGCTTTAAAACTAATTTCATATAACTTTTCTCACCAAAATGGAATGGAATAACTCCTAGTGTGTCCCAGACTGTCTGAGGCTAGAATTATATATGCAATAACTTTCCGTCAAATTGAGTTTAATGATGACAAATAGTAATGACAGTACTTAGTAACTTATGCCTTATTTTAATAAATGTTCTCTTTGGTTTTAAGCTGAAGCAGCAGCTATGATTGCACAAGACCAGGAAGAATTTGAGAAAGCACACAGACTCGTGCAGGTAATTAATGATCTCAATGCAAACAGAATAGTTTTCTAATTTATTTACAAGTTGCAACTTCTGAAATCTCTTTGTCTGCAGGCAGGAAAGGTAGGCAGTCCAAATGCATCTGAATTAGCAAATACTTCGTGGAAATCTGCTAATAGCTGCTTTCTGCCGAGAACATCTGATCTTCATAAAGATGCCAGCTATTTACGTTTGTCTTTGGGGGAGTTCTTTGGTCAGAGATCTGAAGCTCTTGGTTGTCTTGGTGGAGGCAGTGATGTGAAACGGGTATGTATCCAAATGTTAATATTGAGACACTAGGAAAAGACAAGAAAAGCAGCAATTAGCACTAGTTTTGTTATTTTGTAAACAGTTCTTTCTCGAATCTAATTTTCTAAGTTGATTTGGGACAGAAATTCTCTGTGTGTGACAGGTGTGGGTTGACTGGTTTCCCACTGGAATTTCTGATGTGAAGTGCTGGTGTTATTGATGAATGTTGTTCTTCACCTTTTGGTCAGGAACTGATTATGTGTAGGATTAGAGGGAGAAAAGTGCACCATATACAGGATGCTTGTTGGAGGTCCCAGCAAATTATCCACATAGTTGAGTGAAATGCTGCTCAGACGGGGGTATTTGGACAGCGAGGGCATCTCTGAATGGCTGTTGAGAGTTGATGTGCTATCTGGGCAATGCCCAACTTTAGTAAAAATGTAATCAGCTAGATTCTGACTTACCAACATCTGTGTACTTCTTGCATCTGTTGGATACCTGGCGCTTCTCTCCTCTGCTGTTGGTACACAGGATCTCATCTGTGTTTCAGACAAAAAAAGAAATGGGGAAGTGTATACGATGGGAAGAAGTCACACATGCTTCTGTAATTCACTGGTGTCATGAGGAATTGCTAAAGTTGGCATGTTCTGTCCTAAGCAGTCCAAGGCTTAGTGGCAGAGCATGCCTCCAGGCAGAGACGATGCGAGCCTCTGTACTTGATTTCTTTATTTTGAATAACTGATATGAGTAAGTTGTGTCCTGGTTTCAGCTGGGATAGTTAGTTTTCTTTGTAGCCGTTGGCACAGTGCTGTGTTTTGGATTTAATATGAGAATAATGCTGATAACACTCTGATGTTTTTGGTTGTTGCTAAGTAGTGCTTACTCTAAATCAAGGACTTTTGAGTGTCTCATGCTCTGCCAGTGAAGCAGGTGCACAAGAAGCTGGGAGGGAGCATGGCCAGGACAGCTGACCCGAACTGACCAAAGGGGTATTCTGTATCATAGAACATCCTGCTCAGTCTATAAACTGTGGATGTTGGCTGGCAGCCATGGATCACTGTTTAGGGATCACTGTTTAGACTGGGTATTGGTCTGTGGGCAGGGAGCAATTGTGTTGTGAATCAGTTGTTTCTCTTGTGTGTTATTGCCCTCTTCTTCCTTTCATTACCAGTATTGTCGTTTATATCTTGTGTCAGTTATTAAACTGTTCTTATCTCAACCCACGAGGTTTACCTGTCCTTTCCAATTCTTTCTGTGGGGAGGAGGTGGGGAGTGAGCAAACAGCTGTGTGGTACTCAGTCACTAGCTGGGATTCAGCCATGCCGGTTGTTAGTTTATTTTATGTATGTTTGGGAAGTGTAGTGTATGTATTTAAATTAGGCATTTGCAGTGCTGGGAGGCACATCTTATTTCTTAGGGGTGTGATAGATATTGTGGGCCAAAACTGCTTTGCAAGCCCATTGTACCTATTTGTTAATTATTAAATTTACTCATGCTATATTCTGGGATTTTTTTTATAGCCATCTTTTGGTTACTATATTACATCCCCAAAGAAGAGGCAGCCTGTTGCTTTGCTAAGGCAATCTGATTCATTGGGAGGTGACATCGGCCAAGAGATTTCACAGTTGTCTGAGATGTTTTCAGGTAGTTATGGAACAGTTCTTTTTTTCCATGGGGCATTAAGGGAGTGTGTGTATCCCAAGAATGCAGGTTTTTAGGCAATTTCCTTACTGTAAATTAATTCCATGTTTGGTTGGTTGTTTTTTTTTTTTTTTCTTAGATGACTTAGAAGCACAGACAAAAGAACGTGCAAATTTTACCACCTCTGAAGGTTCAGGTCATAGGGTGGATACTCCTGCTGGATTACATGAAAACATTAATACAGAAGCTGCTACCAAAAGTAAAACAAAGGTATTTCTCTTGTATTTTTATTTAAAGTGCAACGATGAACTGAAACAAAACTCAAGTTACTCCAAGTATTATTGTTTCTTTGAATACAGCTAAATTTGGACTTTCATATCAGCTCACTGCTTTTTATATTGATCATTTGAATCCTAGTAGGTGCCCTGTTTCTTAGTATAGATTCATTAGAATGGCATGATCCTGTAGTAAGTCAGATGTTACTATCACCATCTCATTTTCCTTTTTGTTCTAACTTCACTTTTGGAATTGCTCAGTCTGTCAGCCCATAGTTTTTCAGAAACTCGTAGGCTGTTGATATTCTGTGATCAAGTTTCTGAATTTCAGCTGTGTCTTCCCCTTCTATTTTTTTAATGAAGCAACTTATCTTTAGCATGGGAATAAAATCTTTTAGTGGATAGAATTTAAGAACATGAACATGGTGCAAGTCTGGAAAAAGGTGTCTTTTCAGTTTGGTAGTCCTAGATATCTGCCTTCCCTGCCTGAGTGTGTCACCTCCCTAAGTGTGCTGGCAACGCTCCTCCTATTGCAGGCCAGGATGCTGTTGACCTTCTTCACCTGGCTTGTGGTCAACTTCCTGCCTGCCAGGACCCTCAAGTCCTTTTCTGCCAAGCTACTTTGCAGCTGGTTGGCTCAGAGCCTGCATGGGAGCCTAGGGTTATTCCTCCTTAGGTGCTGGTCTTGGCATTTCCCTTTGAACTTCTCAGCCCATTTTTCTTTTCCTGTTGAGGTCCCTCTGAATCACAGCTGACTCTCCTGGCGTATCAGCCACACCTCCCAATTGTGTATGATGATGGAACTTGCTGAAGGTGCACTCTGCCCCATCATCTACATCATTAACGAAGTTGTTGGACAGTACTGGCCCCTGTCTTGATCCCCAGGATAGTCTACCAGTGAGTGACTGGCCTCCTGATGGACTTGGTGCTGCTGATCTACCCTTTGAGCCTGGCAGTTCAGCTACTTTTCAGTCATGCTGTACTTGTCTGCTCCATGCTTTGTCTGTCTTTTAAAGAGGATGTTGTGAAGTCATGCATGCATATCTACAGGAGGACAGGTGTTATCAATTCCTCCTGAGTCTGTATCCATCTGAGGGAGAGAGAAAGAAACTGGGCTGTGGGCATAACTCTCTACCTGCTCCATACCCTTTGCTAAGAATAGCCAATGTGAAAACTAAAGAAGAAATCAGACTTGAATGATAGAGAAAGCTGTAGGAATAGCTTTGTCTTCTCTCTGCAGAGGCCGATGATTGAAAGTTAATTGGGAAGTTACTGTGTATTTGGTCATGGTAACTTCTCTGCCGTTTGTCCCTGATAGGATTTTACTCCCAGTTCTTTCAACTGAACTAAAACATTTTAGAATTTTAAAAGTTTCACAGGAACTAAGGCTTCCTAGCAGGCAATACTTATTTAATCTAAAAAAACCTTTGTGGAGTAGACTTAGAAAACCAGGAGAATGAGAATTGTGTCTATGGCAGTGTTCCTTCTGACAGGTGTTTAAAAATGCGTCAATGAAGAATGTTAATAGCTTGCCATATCCTAAAATGCAAGCAAGAAACAAAGCACTAAACAGAAATTTTCTTACTGTGGTGCTTAACTCCTTTTGTTTTGTTGTAGGATGGAATTCATAAAGACGAGTTTGAGGATGGCTTATCTAATCATTCTGACTCTGTCTTGAGTATCACCACAATTGCAAATGCTATTGCTAATGCTTCCACCAGTGCTGAACCTTCCCAGCTAGCTGCTATGATGATGGCACTCTCCAATAAAAGTAAAAGAACACGTGTCCCTCCTGGAGTTGTTAAAGAGGCTGAACTCTCTGCTAATGAGGTATTATCCAGCAATGAGGAAAACAGTGCATTTGACATGGAAAAATACCTCAAAAAAACAGATGAGAACAGACACGAAAGTGTATACGAGAGTGTTGTGAAACACGAAGCATCTGTCCAGAACCTTACATCTGATACCCTTTTACTGGGTAAAGATAAACATAAGGATGCTCTTTCAGAAGACTTGATGAATAATCATGGCAAACAGCAAAGAGTAGAGAAGCGATTGCTGGATTATCTTATTGAAGAAAGTGACAGTCAGAATTTTGCTAGTCTGTCTGGTATTCCCAGCCATGAAGAGGTAGTTGCAGATAATGCTCAATATTCAGAAAAGTTGTCAGATTTGGTGAATAGTAAACATTTACAGTCAATGGGTGCTGATGTTAGATCAGAGACACTTCATGGAAATGATGCCCACACATGTGGAATTCCCTTAGCCCCCAGAATGGAAGTGGCACAGCGAAATCTGCTTGCTTACCAGAACAGCAATCTCACTAGTACATGTGGTATAGGGGAAGACAGAGAAACAGTCTCAGTAGATCAAGCAGCAAATGCTGTTCCTGAACCATGTAATGACTTGGTGGAGGCAAGTGCAGGAAATACTCCATCCTTCAGCAACTTCAAACCTGCCAAGCCATCTAGTAAATATGTCTCAGTAAGCCCTACAACAGCCAAGTCTATGCAGAAGTTGAACAATGATGAGAGGAAGCAAAATGCCGATATAGAGAAGAGAAACAAGGATGTCAGTACTCCTTGTGGTGGGAATGCAAAACATGTAACTTTTGAGAAGCTCTCCCCATCTTCCCAGAATAGTACTGGTAAGTAAACCTATATAAATGCAATTAGTTGTTGAAAAGGCTTTTCTTGACAGCAAACTTGTTTCCTCTCCATAAATAAACACGGTTATTAAATTCTGTTTATTTGCCAGAGCATAAACCCGTTCTGCCTGAATGTGACTTACCTCTGGAGGATGAGCAGTATAGCTTCAGACCTTCAACTTCACCTCTGATTCACTCTTCTCCTAGTGAGACTTCTGGGACAGCTTTTTCAGGGTAAATTTCTTGGTGCAGGTTATAAGAATCAGTGTTTCGTGAGGATTGTTGAGGGATCATCTTTTTAGTTTGAATGTTGACCATGATCTAGATTTATAGAAGATCTTTATTAGGCTAAGACTTCGTTATACACTAAGCTGGACATTCTACAGACCAATGAAGATGTGGTTTTTAAACTTAGAAGTATTTCACTCCATTTGGTTCTCTGATTTGTATCATTGCTTGTTGTGGGAGAGGATGGGTAGAAAGACTTGTATTGCTTTTGACTATTTCGTATTTTGATACATACTTGTGTCCCAGGTTTAAGGTTTTCTTACCAACTGAAAGAACAATGCTTCTTAAATGAGCTCCCATAACAATGTGTCGTAAGATTACAACTAAATTAATTCAGTAGTCTTAAACATAAACATGGCCAGCAGCTAATGGTAGTGTGCTGTCTCATAAAAAGATGAGGCAACTGATTTCCTTGACTTAACCTTTAAGTTCATTGTTTGGCATTTAACTACAGCTTGTGTTTTGTATGTGTTATTAGAATTACAGGCTGTCTGGCATTTCCAAGAAATTAATATGTGCAGGAGTAGATGTATTTTTGCCGGCACGTTAGGTAGATATTAGGATTTCCAGTTAAAATTGTCAGTGACTTTAACTGTTGTCATGTTAGCTTTCCTTGTTGAACAAAGTGGTGAGAGGTCCTGTGTTTTCAGGTGTTTGAAATGAAGAGAATCTCAGCAGTGAATAGGAAACTAATGTGTGATGCCTGGGAGGTTAAATGATTTCATTTGACTTTTTAATCTAGTTAGATACAAGTATAACGATTCACCTCTTTTTCTTTCAATAAGTTGTATTGTTTCTGTGGCCTTGGCATCTGAGTTTAGTTGTGGAACTCTGATGCTTTACCTATATGGATTTATATAGAATGAAAATGAGTTTTATGTACACCAAAGCCAGAACTTGTAAAGGTTAATTGAGAGCTGATTTCCCATTTCTACTGACTGCATTTAACGGAACAGCTAAGTAAATTGACTTTTAGAATAGTATAGGTAATGCATAACATTGATTTTCTTGAGGGCAGCATTAAAAAGATATATTTTAATACTGGCATACTTTGAATCTCTTTTTTAGATCTGAAAAGGACTTTACTTGCCCATCACATTGTCAGGAATCTCCTTGCAAAGACAGTGTGCTACCTCAGTCTGTTTACTCGAGTCCAAGCATGAGCAGGTTAACCTATGTCTCTGCACCTGGCAGTACCCATAAGAACACAGCAGTGAGACATAATCCAGAGACATACTGGGTAAGAAACACAAAACAGCACCTCCCCTTTGCCCCTAAACCAAAATTTACAGGTCAAAGTAATTCTAAATTAGAAAAGCCTTAAGGATCTTTATGGATCCATATCCACAGTTTAGAATATACTGTGCATAGGGAAAAGATATTCGGCTTCTTTCCAGCTTCTGAGTTTTTTAGAAACTTGAATTTTGGTATCAACTGTACTAAATGCACCCACTCTAATAAATACAAACAGCAAAACAATCAAAGAACTAGGAACTTTTGAAAATATTAAGAGTTGATGTATTTTTTCCTTTCATTTTTTTCCATAGTTTCTCATTAAGTCATTCTGTTCTTGGAATGGGGTGCAGTATTCCAGTAGTATTTTGCAGGATCTATATCTGCTTTCATCACACCGGAGGCTCCCTTGCTGTTCAGCTTCAGCTGTTAGGAGAATACTTTTCCTGGTTTGTTTTTTTTTCTGGAGAAATGTTTAGAAATACATAATGTAGCTTGTACTACTTTTTTCAGGACTGAAACTATAATTTTCTACCTCTGACAGTCATTCTAACTGCTTTTATTGATTTAGAAAAGAATGTACGCTGAGGGTGCAGTTTGTGTTCAGACTTGCAGTCTTAACGCTGATTAAAATAATTGGCAATCTTTTATCTGAATTTATGCATTCCTTGGAATCTGGAATTTGTGTTACGTCTCCCCCCTTCCAAAGTGTGTGTAATTGTGGATGGAACTCTAAAAACAGACAGACAAAACCCAAAGAACCTTTCTGACTTACATGCATTTCTGTGTAAATGTGAGTGCTCATTCCAGCTACACCATACCTGTCAAAATGGCAGGTCTCTGGGCTTGAATGATTTCTTTGTGTGAGTGCACAAAGAAAATGTTTGTGTCAATGCATTTTCATGCATCTTGAATCCTTTTTGGTTAGTGATTTGGTTCAAGGCCATTCAGTTCCTTTTTTAAAGTTTTTTAATCTGGTAAGTCTGTCTGGTGTGGTATCAGTGTTGTTTTGAACACAAATCTAAAAATACAGCACCACAGAGACTGCTGTGAAGAAAATCAACTCTTATCTTGGCCAGACCCAGTAGAATGTGTCTTTAGGATAGCAGACAGGTTGAAGTTGCAGGTTTTCCTTTTTTCAAGGTGAAGAGCCACAGTTACAAAAGTAAAACTTCAGACAAGACAAACTTGATTATTTATATTGGATGTCAGTACCAGTAAGGATCAGACAGGAAAGTTTTCTGAACAGGCAGTACCAGCATTAAGGGCTGTCTTACATACCTATTGCTTTCCTAAAATACGTAATAACTGTGTGCTATATTTGTTTACTAGGATGAAAATGCTGGTGAACTGAGCACAACAATAATTCAGGCCAGCCCAACTCCTCTGCAGGAACATACAAAGGAAAATCTAGAAGACCACTCATGTCAAAGAAATAGAAAAGATGCACTACTTAGTATTGACCAGAAACGAGAAGAAAATGACCTTGCTGGTCTTCAAAGAAAACTTGATAGTGTACTGGACCAAGAACTGGCCAAAGAAGGTTCTGTGAAGAATGAAAAGCAGCTTCCTTCAAATGTACCAGAAAATCAGGAAGAGCTAGACCATGTTAAATCAGCTTTACCAAGTAAACTCTGCACCTTTCAGCCACTTTCTGTCAACGTCAATGCACAAGAAATGTGTCAGGATCAAAGAAACAAAGCTCAGAGACAAGGGTTACCATCTCTGAATATATTACCTTTTTATTCTGGATTAAACACCTGTTTGCCATGCAATCAAAACTCATCTGGTGAACAGTATGTTCCTATATCAACTGTCAAATCCCATGTCACTACCTCTGAGAGCCAAGCAATTTCTTCTTCTGTTCCCACCTTGCTTACAGGGCATTCTCTTGCAGCAGCTCAATTTGCACAGCAGCATCTGGGAACTATACAACCTACAGGAAATGCAGTTCTGTCTCAGCTTCATGGCTGCAGCTCTGCAGGTTTTGGCCTTCCAGCAGGGCTTCCTTGTTCTGGTATCCCAGCTGGACATGTTGAGAATCCACTTATGCTAGGCATTCCTTTAGGTCCAAATATTGGTCCTGGCTCTTTGGGTGCAGCTTCACTTTATAATCCACATCCTACTCCATGGAATAATAATATCTTAAACATAAAACCATGTACTGGACAACCTCTTGGAGTTGGCAGAAGTGAGTGGGAGTTGTCAAAGTCACCTGGTATTGGTAAGTGTGTTTTCTACAATGTGTTTGAAATACAGCTGTGGACAGGAATGGTAATAGTGATGTTGCTTATGTTACCGTAAATAAAATTAAGATGGTGCTAAGTGTAGCTGCAGTTGTTGTTTATGCAAACCTTGTCACTAGTTTTCCTTGTTTAATGATGTTCTCTGAATTCAGTGGCTATTCTTATAGCTCCCCTAATGGTCTTAAAAAACATTTCTCATTTAGAAGAATTTCAGCATTCTTCAATATTAAGTAGTTTTGTGTTTGTGTAAAGGATCTAGAACTACCTTTCATAGGAGGAAGAGAAATCCTAGCTTCAGTTCAAACTAGGCAAGACAAGTCATGCTCTTGAAATTCCATTGTATTTTATCTGGAAAGTAGGGGACATTTCTATTTCCAGCCTAATTTGGTATTAGTTGTTAGTGAAGGCCAAAACTCCTTCGGAGTTTGAACTCCGTGGAAGGTTCAAACTGTTTGCTGGTTATGAAGGGAAAGACAAGCTGCCAAGTGTCTTCTGTCCTTTCTGTTATTACTCTGTACCTAGACTTAGCTCTAAACTTAAGCAACACAAATTACTATTTAATTTTAAAAACTACTTTTAACCTACAGTCTTGTTAGTTGTTTTTTGCTATACTTTTTTTTCCTGGCTAATTCTTTCAGTCTAAATGACGGGCTTAGTGGGGTTGAAGATTTGAATCTGTGACAGTTTAGAGCTTGTTTATCGATTGTTCCAAGTCATTGATCAAGTTAGTGCGTTTTAAAATAGTGAAATACTCCTTGCCTATTTTTATATTAACATGATGTTGTAATACTAATGTTCAAATTTTCTGAGTTGGGCTAGTGCTGATTAAATTGTGACCACTGAGTGTTTTATGTGAGGTGTATATATATACTTTGTGCCATTTCCGTAAGTATTTATTTTTGTGACAGTAGAACTTAAAGATACAACTTAGAAATGATGGAAATTTTGAATTTCATGCTTGTGGAAAACATGAGAACTTTAGGAGTCAAACGTTTCCTTGTCATAATGAAGCATTTGTCAGATGAGTTCATAAATGTGGTGGCAGCCTGAGTCCTGATTTGCTTCTGAGTGCTTGTAACTAACAGGAGCATATTTTCTTCCAAAGGACATATAAAAGTACCAGAAGAACTGAAGTTCCCTAATGCCTGTTGTGTGGGAATTGCATCACAGACGGTTCTTAACATTTATAATCCAACTGACCGGTGGTTGCAAGTCAGCATTGGAATACTCAGTGTTTCAATTAATGGGGAAAAGGTAAGAGGGTTTTTTTTTTAAATAAAGCTGAATAATACTGTAATCTTACCAGATATCATATGTAGAATTATGGCCCCCAGATGTGTAATTTCCTCCCTATTTTATAGTTAATATGCACAAAAGCAATGCTACTTTCTTTAGCCAGGCCACCTGACTTCCTCCACCAAGTTGACTTTGTGAGGTAAATGCCACATGAGGCGATTGATCTGTAGAATTGTATTGTGTGCATGAAGTGTGGAAGGTTTGAGTTTATGGGTTATTCATTCCCACCTTTCTGTATGCAAGAAAAGTCAGTCCTAGGCCAGAAAACATCCATGCTGGGGACTGTTACTGCTAAAACATTTTTGGCAGTTTGCTCCTGTTTTTCTTGAAATCAGGAGATCTTGAGTGATGGAGAGTGAGAAATGTTTGGAGCAGGCTTCAAGCTAGATGGGTTGTTCTGTGGGTTGTAGGTAGTTTGTAGACCATAAATTGGCTGTCTTGCACTTCAGTTTTGTTAAATTCTATATACTTCTGTTATCATGGTAACGTATGATTCTTGAGAACATGAGAATGAGTTAGATTCAAGGTCCATCAGAATTAATTATTTTTTTATTGTTGAATACACTTAGTAGAGAAGAGTATAACAACAGAACAGGATACTCTGAGCTTCTGGCAGCTTGATACTTGGTAACTTTTGTGTTAGATGTTATTTCTGGTCTTACTAGTTTTGGTAGACTGCTCTTTATCTAGCTAATCTGTTGAAATTATGTAGTGTTGTCCATAGTTCAGTTCAGTTGTAGATTGTATGAAGTATTGCTTTTTTCTTTTTTAAGTATGATTCTTGCTGTTTTTATTTGGTCCATATTACTGAGGAATAGCAGACAATGATTTGCTTTAAATATTGCAGCCTTTAAGTCTTACAAATCCTGATCACATCCCTCCTTAGGTATATTTTTCCAGCAGATGTGGCACATGTCTTCCCAGGAGTATGATTTCTGGTTTTGATCTTGTTTGCTCAGAATGTTTCCTCTTTAAAGAACATCAAGCCACAATTCTGTGTGTTCATGTATACATATATATATATATATGATGTGTGTGCATATATGAGAATAACGATTTCTTGCATAATTTTCTAATCATTGTCATGGGGCTTTTATGCAGCTCCTGTAACCAGCAATTCTGTTGTATTAAGAGGTGATTTTTAAAATGAAATTGCTTTACAGTTGTTTCCATTAATAAATTTATGCATTTGTTTGCACAGTGTGATTTAAACCAATTTTTTTCGGTCAACTCTGAGATACACTGCTGTTCCTTCTCAAAAATCAGGGTTTTACTTATTAATTAATTTTCCCAGTGTCAGTCTTTCACTAGATGGTAGAAAGAAACCTCAGCATTTTTCAGGCTGACTTCTCTGTTTAAATTAAAAGAAAAGGCCTGCAGTTGAGTGGGATGAAAATGGGCCATGGATATGAAGATGCATTAATTAAATGGAGGCAAAATATATACAAAACGTCTGTTTTAAGCAGTGGTGCCAGATAAATGTGGTATTTGGAAAGGAAATGTCTTGTGGTAAAAGGCCTGTTGAAAATGACAGGTTGTTTTGTTTTTTAGATGGATCCTATGAAATATCAATGTCTGGTTTTCAAGAACAAAACCATCGTAGGATCCTACTCTACCAATGACCTGAAAATACTTTTCTTACCTTCCCATTCGGGGATCTTCCAGTGTATCCTCAATGTTTCGTCTTGGCCAGTTTCTGCAGACGCCGAGACAATCGTTCAGTCAGAAGCTTTGGCAAGCAGGGTTGTTCTGACAGCAGTCGCTGAAAATCCTAATTTAGAAGTAAGTAGCTGCTTATTGTGGGTCTTCTGTTGTTGTTGCAATTTCATGAATAATTTAATGACACTGGAAGATAATAGGATTGCAAGGTTGTTCCTCAAAGAAACCTGGAACTCCGTATGTTTTAAGTGGGAATATAAGAAAAAATTTGAGAAACTTATTGTCGTCTGGGAATTTCCAGTGCTGGAAAAGCACCTATCTGGAAACGAAGGATTCTGTGTGAAAAGAATAAGTTAAAATGCATTATTTTTTCATTGTTGAAAGACTGGACGAGACCTTAAACGTTTAATGCTTTCTAGGTATCTGCTGTGTTGGATTGGGCATTAAATGTAACAAAAAGCATTTGTTTCCAATTGTAAGGATTTCTTTATTTTTTACATCAAGTAGGCTTTATCTTGGTTTCTTGCTACCTCTAGCTTGTTTATAGTTGTAGAGAATACTTTCTTCTTTTGGACTAAGTGGATGTGAAAAATGCTTTCGTCTTGTGTTTTTTCATGAAGAACAACCAGTTGGGAGACAGTGTGACATGAAGAATTAAATCTGACTTCATGTAGCCCTAGACTTAAGAGTATGGACAGAGAGAACAAAGCTTGATGATACTTTTGGAGACTCCTGAACAAATTACATGGTAGTTTGTGACATGGTTGATGAAAGTAAAATTTTCAGTCATCAGCCACAGCTAATTTTTTTTTTTTTCATTTAAGGTGGTGTTTTAACTTGCTTTGGGCTAAGTATGTGTTTTGAAGTAATGAATGCACATGAATGGATTTAATTTTTAATGCTTCTTCAATAAATTTTTATTCTTTTACACATAGTCCATTCTCCATGTTCTTCATAGTGTATAGTTCAAACTTGCATCATATTCACAAGTGACCCTATGCTCAATCTCTGCATGTCTTGTTATATTCTTGAGATTGGAAAAACTCCCAAATAAAAGCTGTATTTTGCTGCAGATCATGATGCTTAAATGTTTTTAGGCTAGCAAGAATTAACGCCCCCCCTTAGTTATTTTCTTAACTTTTAACTTGCTAAAATGACTTTTTAACTATCCAAAACTGACATTTCTTACTTGCTAGCAATAATCATGGTTTAAACTTACTTATAATTTGAATTATCCACAATAATTTGATTGTGTGCTGGATTTTGGTGGATAAACATTGCACTAAGATTGGCTTCATTGATTGAGGCAAAATGCATGGGAGATAGCCAATTGGCTGTAACCCCTTCTAATATCAAAGAAAACATGATTCTTAGACTCCTCCTACCCCTGGTAAGAGGTTTGTGTTCTATGTGGATATAGTATTAAGAGGATGGAATAGGTGGATAACATCCTTTTTTTCCTGGTGCCTTTGTAGAGTAATGTGTTTTGAAGGTTTTCCTTTCTTCTAAGTTCTGCTTTGCCTTAAAACCAGGTGGAAGCCGGAAAAGGAGATTGCCTGGATTTTGGTGACTTGACTTCTGGCAGTTGGAAGGCTCTTCCCCTAAAACTTATCAACAAAACCCATGCTTTTGTGCCAATTAGACTTATTATTAATGCAGTAAGTACAGTAAACTTCCTGTATGTGAGAGTTAACATCTTGTGATACTGAATTTTCATACCCAAACACTTTATGTTACATGTCATTAAGAAATATATCTTGAACAGTAGATGTAAGGTTCCCAAGAAGTCTTTTGTTAGTCAGGAAATAAATAATTTTTGCAGGGTGGTAATCTGATTCTGCTGTAATGGTACCAACAAAAATGCTTCTGGGATAGGTGTGGTGTTACATTTCATGTGTGTTGGTTACTTTTTATAGCTTAGCCATGGGATTCCCCCTCTGATGCTTGCTTTGATAGCACAGGGCAGCAGATAGGAAAAAGGTTGTGCTGCCTAAACCTTCCTCTGAGAAGCTGGGGAAGCTGGAAGCTTCCCTCTTCTCTCTGAGAAGCTGGAGACATATTCCACTATTCAAATGGAACAGTTGACTGTTCAAACAAGCAGCCAAGCTTGCTACTGGCAAGTTTAACATATTCCCTCTTCCTCTGCAGGAGCAAGAGCAGGACTCTTCTCTCTTTCTGCTTTGTCTCACACTAGATAATATCCTGTCTGAGAGGCTACAGTGTCGTCCTTTCTGCATCCCTGGCAATGCAGTTTTCAGGTTTTTGGCTCAGCTGGGCTGACTGCTGATTTGTGCTGTGGGAAGAGCTGGCCTTGTTTCCTTATGCAGGGGAACAAGAAAGGACTGGCCTTATGTGAAGGTGGATCAGGTTGTCTTGAGGACTAGTGGTGTTTGGTCTTGAATAGCCAAACTTCTTGAAGGCTTAAGCTAGCCAGGCTCTGCTTGTCCCCTTCTGCTGCTGTCTCGGTTTGAGACAGGTTTAGGGGGAAACACTCTGGAAGGAACGTCTCCTCCCCAGAAGACAGGTTTCAGCACCACCTCCCTCACCAATATGAAAGGAATTTCTTGGATGAAAGTGAAAAAAACTATTTATTTAACAATCAGGGTGCCGGCAAGGCACAGGAAACAAATGAGTAACATTAGATAATAAACCTCCTTGATGTGGAGAAAGCTGATGGATTTAGGAGTTCCCTCTGTAGCTGGCTCAGCCCCTCCCGAGGTCCGAGGCCGGGATGCGGCATCCCCACAGCCTCTCTGCCGGTCCACAGGGTCCGATGATCTGGTTCTGGGATCACAGCTAGGCCAAACAGTTCCAGAAGAAGAAGAAGAAGTAGTAGTAGTTCCGGAGGATTTCGGTGTGCAGTCTTGGGAAAATTTCTTGCCTTAGCCAACAGGCTGGCTAAAACCAGGAATTTACTCTCTCCCGCTGCTAGCAGAGCTGAGCAATACAGGAGAGTGTGTGTGAGTCCTTGAACGCAAACCGCGCTGAGGAATTCGCCCGGCTTCTCTCTCCCTTCCACTTAAAGCTGTGGGACTCATTTCTGGGCAATAAGCAGATGATAGGGGAATACAGTATTATCATAAAATCACCCCAAGACAGCTGCAAAAGAACTTCCTATTGTTTTTGGAGGGTTTGCTGGACTATCATATGCTTACCAAAACTACAGGCTAATTCTTGATTATTTTTTTCTGACCTACTTGGATCATTCAAAACTTGTCTTGCATTTCTCAGTTTTGTCAGCATTGCTGTTGGTGACCATAAGAGATTTAATACTTGTAATACTTTTTTTTTCTTTTTGACAGAATGCAGTAGCCTGGCGGTGCTTCACCTTTTCCAAGGAACCAGTTAACACTTCGAATGAACAAATGGATGCAGTTTCTCAGACAGCTGCTCCATCAGTTGTAAATCATGTGATACATGCAAGCTATGATGGCCAAGTGAGTAGTTTGTAGTTGGCTGATTCTTCTTTTTACTTGCTGTCTGAAATGATAGTGCTGAATATTTGAGTTCATAGTAATGATTTTTGGTGAGTGTACCTTTTTGAGCAGTTTTTGTTCGGGTTTTGTGGGCATTTTGTTTGTTGCTTCCTCTTCATAATTCTCTCCCTCCCCATAAGATGAGTCAACCAATTTCTTTTTCAGGATCCTGAAGCTGTAACAGTTTGGGTTCTGTTCCATGCACCTAAGAAACAAATTTCTTGTTCAGGTATAGTAATTTGATTTTCATTTCAACTGAAACAGATTTGACTTTTAACATATGCATGTGTTAGAATTGCAGGACAGACTGCAAACTTAAAACCATGTTTGGTTTGTGTGCACTAATATTTCGGGTATCACATTAATTTTTAGTAACTGTAGGAGACAGAATGCCTCTATGTCTTAATCCTTTATGTGTTACCGGGGACACTTATACTTCAGTGTGAAGCTGAACAAAATTTGGACTGCAAGATGCGTGGAATTTGTGTTACTCCTTTTACTGAGGGAATTAAACCATCGCTTGAGAAAACATTGCATTAGTTGCAAAATAGATAATAAATTTGAAGAAACCTCTGAATTGTTCTGGCTTCCTGAATAGAAAATAGTACATATATCACCTAGTTTGGCTAGTGTGGTTGGATGGGTTTTTTGTTTGCATTAGCGACAATTTCAGTCACATTTGATGAAAAGGTAAAACTCTTAAATAAGGTCCTGTGAGACTTTATTTAAAAGAGGAAAAAAGTATTGCAGGAGTAATGAGCGAGCTTCTGTTGTTATCACCACATGAATATTTTAAGAATGAAGAGTAGCTGAAGTGAGACATGCATCCATAGGAATGGCCTTTGTTGCTGGAAGACTTGCTTGCTTTTGTTACTCATGAAATTGTTCCTAGATTCCTTGGGCCCAGCAGATGAGTTCTTGGCAAGAGTGGACGTGGAAGTGGATAGTCCAGGACCTAGCACTGTCATTAAAAGTATTGCTCTCCGAGCAAGAGCTGGAACAGCAAGGATACATGCTCCAAATGACTTACAGGTTTGTGTATATTTACAAAGTGTGTTTCAAGAACAGTTTGCCTCTCCTAGCCTTCTACTTTTGTAATGTTTGGTTTTATTATGTGTATATATATATATATACAAACATACACACTTACCTAACTTTTACAGAAAATACATCTGTCTACTAGCGTGGGTTCAACTGTCAAGCAACAGCTGCCATTGAAAAATGCTGGAAACATTGGTGTATATTTGAAAGTTACGGTAGGTTGGTTTTTCCCTCTTGAAATCATTTTTGTACTGCTCGTATTGAAGCTAGAGCTGAGCCTCGGGATTTCAGCTCAGCTCTGTGGTTTGACAAAAGCTTTACAAGCTTATGTAAAGGGAATGAAAGATGGCAAAGAGATTAGCTTACGTTTTTGGAAAAAGCAGATGGATGTTCTTTTGCTCAACTTCAGTTATATTTGTTTTAGCAAACATACCTTTATGATTTTTACTAAATTTTAACAAAAATATTTGTTATATGTAAAAGTAGTGAAGCCTGTGCTGCACAGCAGGTGTTAGTTAGCTGGTAGAGTAAAACCTGCTTAGGGCAAAGATGAATATTAGTATTGGGAAACATCTGTATTTTCTAACAAAACTGCATTAGTTTGCAGCGTGCATCTTGCCAACTCAAATACAAAGTGAGTTCTTTTCAGATATGCAATGTCTTTACTTGACCTTTTTGCAAATCCACGGAAAATATGGTTCCAGGCTGAAAGATAACTAAACACATTTGCAGCTAGCATTTCAAAGTCAACAGAAGGAGCAGTTGGTTCCATTTTATAAAAAGAGGTTTGTTAGCCCATCATTTCTACGATCAGAGGGCATGGAAATAGGATATATGACTCCTATCACAAATGCCACATTAAGTGATGATACTGGGTGCTAATTGATAAAATTTTGAAGACTCCAGGTGTATTCAAATTGTCTGAAGTGCATGTATAACAGGTGCACAACCAAATTGTATTACATGTTGTAGAAATGTTTAATCCCGTAAAATAGGTAACTAACCCTCCCTTTTGCCCTTGCCTGCTTTCAGGTATCAGATCAGGACAGCTGCTTTGCTGTTGAACCTGAGGGCCTTTTCCTTTTTCCTGGAGAAGAACGAGAAGTGACTGTCCAGTTTTTTCCAAAAAGCATAACAACTACAGAAAGGTAACATAACTGATTCTGCACTGCATGTGTTAAACTGAACTACTTTTGACCTTAAAGTAATGAACAAATTGAAAGTTTTGCCCATATGAGAGACTTTGTCTTCAGCCGTTTTCATGAGAGTTCTCATCCATTACAAAAGGATTTTCGTTAAGGTTCACCTTTTCTATAGATTATCTGCCTCTTCAGGTGTGTATTGCTGAATGAATAGGTAATATTTCCCATCAAGAAATATTTCAAGACTTGTTTAGCGTAAACAAATGGAGTAAATCCCTGAAGCCCTTTATATGGTAGTTATTTCCAAAGTACAGCAAAGCTTCAAAATACTTACCGTCAGCAGCTCCTTCAGTTGCCTCCCTCTTTCTCTCTCTGCTGAGGCAAGGGAAATGTTATTTCTATTTCACGTGTGAAAAAACTCAAGAACAGCTCGGGATCATAAGTATTCTTTTGTCTGCTGTAATCCGATAAAAGTTTGTTCTGTACAACACTCATGTACATGTTCCTTTTGCAGATGGAAGAAGCATTCATAGTTTTGCTCATTAGCACCTGTTGAACTTCATTCTGCAAAATAAACTTGATTGGTTCAAGTGATCATTAAGATGTCAGATGAGAGTTTTTGGCAATGACAGGGGTCTGACTCATTTCTCCAGAGCAGCCTTTCCTCTCTTGTTACGTGTTTTCCAGTTTCTTCTGTGATAGAGCAAGAATGGACAAAGGAGTATCTTCAAAATACGTTCAACTTCAGTATCTAGCTTAACTAGGCCTCTCCAGTGCGTTTAAATTAAACAATGAGAAATTCTGTGCTAGTGGCAGTATGATCCTATTGGATCCTATTGGCTGAATTTTTACAGGCTTGAGGTACTCAGGAGGATTGGAAACCTTGTAGTCTATGTCAAAGTGCTGCCAAAAGAACAATAAACTAACTGAGGCAGGAACGAGGGTCCATGTTCCCTGCTGATGGGATTCAGGGCTTTGTCAGCAGGCCTCATAGGGATTCACTGACAGCTAGAATGGAGGTTCTTGAGTTGTGTTCTTGACTTGAAGTGTGTCTGTGCTATAGCAAATGCTTCCAGCCTGCAACTTAAAAGCTAGATTTCCTTCCTTGTTGCTCCTGAGTATCTCATACCTGTAAAAATTCCATGGAGTATCTCAAGGCATTCAAAAGGCATCTCTTTAGTCTACAGCCAGACTTTGCTTCTTTCTAAAATTAGTCTGTCAAAATAATTAGAAATTAATAGGGACAAAAAATAATTTACTGAGCTGTAGTCTCTGAAATATTTATCTGAATCATTTCCAGATGAAATACTTCAGAAGACTGCGTGAGGTACATGTGGCATGTGTATTTACAGCCCAAAGGATTTAGATTTTGCTATGCCTAAAGCTGGCCTTGGTCATAAAATAAAAAGAATTATTTGTATTTTCCCCTTAAGAAGGTAGTTTTAAAAATACCGATATAATTTTTTTTTCAGTTATGTTTTGATTTCATCAGCTAATCTTGTTCTGTTGTGGGATTTAAATTTATTTATTTATTTTTAAAGTACTTTGAAAATCCTTGTGCTGCCATCTGGGCCTCAGTATGAAATGATGATAAAAGGTGAGGTGGAAGCTGGGAAAAACAGAACGGTGTCTACAGCTGCTGGGTGCTCAGACATTCCACCCATCCTCACCAACAAGCAGTTCATTGCCTGGGGAGCAGTATCACTTGGATCATCAGTGTAAGTATAAGTTGGACAGCCGTTCATACAGAATATCAAGTTAAGTATTTTATATTGCACTTATTTGAAGTAAAATTTCCTATTCACGTTGATAATTCACAGTGATTTGTTCTATGCCTCAAGTGAAAGAAGCACTATATTACAGTTGTTATTCTTGTGCAAGAAAGTTTTGGAAACAAACTGATCTTGTTTGAGCTTTGTGTATTCTCGAGGACTCTGTAGTTATCATTAGAATATCTGGTTCTGTAAGTTTAGTGTGTCATGTAAGTAGAAATGAGGAGAAAAATATTTTTCAACTAAGTTGATAGGTATCAAAAGAACCAACAGAATTTTTCTATCTCTTGCTAGAGAGAAATTCTGCTTCATCTCATCCATTACAACTAACAGAATCCAGTCTGTGTAATGTAATTTGACCATCTGAACAGCATAAACTGTTGAACATCCCTTAACTGGTTTGAATGTGTTTCAATGTTAAAACTTCTAGTGATGGAGAATCTGTTTTGTCCCTAATTATGAATTGCTTTATCCTTCAGACTACTTCTTGTCTGCACTTTTTTAGCTTCGAGTTTATCGGATCGGTATTCTATGCTTCAGTGAAACTGTTCATAATTATTAGAATATTCTGTGCTTCTTTTATAGGTAAAGTCTGCAAGTTTTGCAGATCTCTGAATTTCTGGTAATTATTACTTGAGGGACTAATCCACTGTTGGTTGATACTGAACTTTTTGAGGAATCTAATGATGTTCCCAGTGGTTTAAAAGCAATCCATATTTATAGCCAAGAACTGTTTCTGATGGCTGTATTTCTGTTTATCTGGTTTGTTAAGGGAATGTGCTTCTTACAGTAGTTCTGGTTATTTGGTGTTTGGGAATTACTGCTTCTTTCCTGTATGCTGCTATCTTTTTATTTTCTGTTCCTCCTGTAAAACAGTTCTGATGAACCCTTGGTTTTAGGAAGCTGAAATTATTTCTATAGTTTTGGTTTCAACAGCGTACAAAAGAGTGTCTGCCAGTGTTGATAGGGAGAGGCTTTGCTCTCTCTGTCCTCCTCTTTGATTCCAACTGCATGATCTATTCTCTTATGTTTTAGCAGTTTTAGGGCTTGTCAAATTCATCTGTCAATGTTATTTGACTTGTTAAAATGACAAAGGCGCTTGCTCTTGCTGGAGATGTTTCCTACCTCTGCTGAGGAAAGCTCTGAGTACCAGAAGCCTGGTCAATGCTAGGATGTATCACAGAGAAAAGAAACTTACTTTTTGGTCAACCTGATTCTGTCAAATGACCATAACTTTCGGTGTTGCTATTACATTGAGAAGTATATGAAAAGGAAAAGTTACCCTGAATTTAGTTCTTTACATGTATTCCAGTGAATCTGGGCCAGACTAGTCACAAGATTTTGTTTCCACATAACTAAGTGTCTCTGGATAATCTCATCATAACTATGTCCTTAAGTGGGGATTTTTAAGGAATTTTTGTATTGATACAGTTGCTGGTTGCTTTCAAAGTTCAGGCTGTTAAGTACAGTATTTGGGGATTGTTTTGCTATATGAGTATTCATGTGTTGTGGTGTATAATAGTGTAGGGTGTGTAAGTTTGACAATACAGAAATAACTTTCTATCTAACCTATTCTATTGTTCCAAGAGGTGATTTTTTTCCATTAAATTACTTCAAAATTGACTGTCCCAGTTCCATTGTTTCCATGAATAAATGTATGCAGTTAATTTGTATTTGCTGTAAAATCTAACCAAACATATTTTTCAGAGAGAAGAAGTTAACGCTAAGAAATGACTCTCCATCTGTGACCCAGCATTTAAGATTGTCGATAAGAGGCCAGGATCGAGACTCCTTTCAGGTGGCTATCATTAAAATTTCTCTTTAGTGTTTATGACAATTACTAGGCTATGTTTATAATGAAAATGTTTTTGCCCTGAAGTGTTAGCAGGCTGTGTACTTGTTTTGAGACTGCCAAGGTGAGTGTGGTAGCAGAGCTTAAGCTTCACTGGCAGCCTTGGGAGCAGCTGAAATAAGAGTGCTGCAGCAAACTGGAGCTCAGTTTACAGCTCTCTAAGCTGCTGTATCACAACAGAGTCAGTACTTGGTGGAGTGATCCATCAGTGGCCCTTGCAGGACGGAGTCTAGACGAGGATAGAAAAACTGGAATCAGCCTTTAGGAATTACCGTGACTAATGGGTCTTTTTGTTATGTAACCTGCATTGACTTATATCCCCTTTTCCCCTCAAAAGTTCAGACTTTTTAATCTAAAATCTTACACTGAGATAGAATTAACATAGTGGTGGTAAAATTCAGCCTTGACAGGTTGGGGACTGAGGACAAAAAACTGTCTAAACTGAGAGGCTTGAAATGTTCATTGTGGGAATATAAAGTGTCTTGGACTCTTTTTCATTGCATATTAAGCATTGCAACTTTAAATATGCCATTGTCAATGGAGTTAATGTGGAGTTGGAAGAAGTTAATTCCTCCTTTCAAGTGTAGTAAGTTTTACTGCTCTATTTTTTCCTGTTATAGTCACTCAGTTCTGATGTCTTTGTTTTTATAGCTGCAAAGTATATTCGGATCAGCAGAACGTTTAGCCAGTAAATGGGAACTCAAAATCCGTCCCAAAGAAGATGCTAACATCTACCTGACGTTTACACCTACTCGAGTAACTTGCTGCTTTGCAAAGCTGGAAATTAAACTGCCGGGGATTCGATCAAAGCCAGGAATTAAGTTTGCTGTAAGAGTCCCAACATAACTTCTAATAATTCTAAATGTACTTTTTTCATAATTATTGAAAATCTAGCACTGAATACCTGTTTCTATCAAAAACCTGAAAATTCAAGATATGTACTATGGGTATCCGTACACTTGTTGAAATCACATGGGCACTAAATTTTATGCTTTGAACATTAGTACCAATTTTGCATGCAATTTTTTCCTTTGTGAAGGACAAAATATTTTATGTACTATATTAAAAATAGCCTAAGATTTTAACTGTAGAAGTGTTAAAAAATCTGAACTTGTCTTGTTCTATGGGTAGGTCTTAAACAAACTTGGAAGTAGAACTTGAAAATGATTGAATAAATTTAGGCTTTTCTATTTCTTGCAAGGGCTTTTCAGTTCACATTTTTAACGTTTTCTTTTTTTTTTTCTGTAAGTCTTTATATAGTTTGCCATAGTTGTACATAAATTTTATTTACTGAGAAGCTTTTTTCATTTGAAGTACTGTTTTTTTTAGTGGTGGTTTTTTTATCTCTCCCAGATACCGTTATCTGGATATGGAGGAACAAGCAATGTAATTTTAGAAAAAGTTAAAAAATTGTCAGATAGCTTCATGGTTACACTGGAAGGATCATCGTCTGCAGGATTACAGAAAGCTTCCTTGCACGTGAGAAACACAGGTTCCAGGGCCGCCTATGTTAAAGCGCTGTGCTTGGCAAACCTGCAGGCAGAAACAGTGATGGATCCTCAGGTTATGATGGTGTCTCCAGAGAAGTTTGTGCTAAGAGAAGGAACACATGAAGTAAGTACGGTGCTTTATTCTGAGCAAATTTTATGAATTTAAATTAAATGTCATCAATGAAAATATCTGACTAGTTCTTTATTTAAATCTCACCTAATTTTTGTTATGTCCTGTTTCACTTGTATTGTAGTAGTCTGTTGACTCATGTTCCAGACATTAATACAAACAATAAGAGTTCTTTTTCCTCAGTATGTTGTCTGTTTATTTTATCAGGTGATTACTGTAACATGGAATCCGATGGAAAAGAACTTCCATACAAGCATGTTGGTATCGACAGTATGTTTTTTTTGGGGAGATGAAGTTTCTAGGCAGCAGTATCGCAGGTAAGATGTGTTTTGCTGTTGTAACAGACAGATGCTTAATAAGAAGTCAAAATTAGAGGTATGTGCTGCCACAGGTGTGGTTTTAACGTGCTTCCAAAATCAGCAAGAACAAACTAAAAGACGGTGAGGATCGGTAGAGATCTATTAAGTCTTGCATCTGTAAGTTGTTGGTGGGGGTTTCTTCATTTATGGCTTTGCTTACATACTGTACCTCCAATCCTAGTTAAGGATTTTATTCTATTTTACCTTTTTAAAATTCAAGTGTGTTGGATTTTGGGGAAATGTTTTCTTCTTTGTATCGAAAGAGGTCTGTGTCCTGTCTTGCTGTCTCTCTTTCTAATGAGTATGTAACTTTAATTTTTAAAGAAAAGGCTCATGAAAAGAATGGTACTGAAATCCGGGAGCATTAAGTTTCGAACAAGGTTCATGTCTTGGTTTGCTGAATTCTGTTGACAAAGAATGTGTTTGAGTAGATGTGTATATGAGAAAAATAAAATCCACATGTGCTCATGACACACTAAGGAAACTTATTGAAAATACCTTGCTGATCTTAAATAGCAGCCATGTTGTTCTGCATTTCAGTTTGTGTAACTCAAACGCACAGAAATGGCGTACTCTGTTTTCAATGCCATAAGTGGCACTTGTGCTGTCTATGGGGTACAGTGTAATGCAGAATGTTAAGACTAGGTAGAGCACTAAGGTGCTGATGATCATAATTCAGTGCAAAACTTCAAAACGGCATTATTTCATTATTGCTTTGAAATGTCATTGCCTGACAATGTCTGAAAGTCATTGTGTTTATTCTTATCCAAAAGAAGTATTAAACACAGCTGAATTTAACTGCATGACTTTGAATAAAAAGTTCATGGAATAGCTGAGTTCCTGACCTTGATAGGAAACTGGCTTATTTTAGATATCTTAGAAGATGCTCATTCCTGATTTTTGTGTGAATTGTTTTGTGTGAGGCAATGCTCAGGATCATGGAATCCTCCTTAAAGAGCTGAAGTACTTAGGGAACAGTTTTGGTCTACAGATCAACAGAAAACCCATCTAGAAGCTCAGTACAACTACATAGGTATTATTGGAAACTTTTTAAATTGGGATGCTGGATGTTGTCCTGTGAGCAAAATGACTTGTTGATTTTATTAGTCAGCAAGCTGGCATATGGCTCTTGAAAATAGTGGTCTAGCTGGTTGTTCCTTGGTGGGAGGTTCTCTGAAATCCCCCTCGATAACTTGCAAGAGATGTGTATTTCTTGCAGTGACTGAGTTCTCTAGGCCAGTCCAACCCCATTCTGTAATTGTGCACTAGAATGAGAACACGATTTGGGACTTAGGGGCAGGAACGTGAAATGAGTACTCTGCCTCATCTGCCAACTTGTGCCTCAAGTTCCTTACTCCAAAATTATATATAGTCAGCAGCCTGGTAAGTAGCTTAGACCTGAGAGTTAGTAGTGCTGAGGTATTCTTTCCTCCTCCATGGCTCTGACCTTATCTGAGTGCCAGATTTCCTCTTGCTGACCTGTAGCTTCCCATTTTTCCCAGGACTATTTATATCCCTGTGCCTCCCAGTCTTTTCTATTCTGTTGGCAGTCATGCTCCTTGGCTCTGCGTTCCTGCTGTTGGCTGGCACCTGCTGCCGCTCCGACATTGACTAGTCAATTTTTCCTCTCAAAAGGCTTTCACTTGTAACCAAAATAGCATTCTCCTGCTTCCTGTGGTGATTGAAACATCACTCAGATGCCTGATGTACTTATCAGAAATCTAGGTAGGTGTGACTGACAGCAGAGAACAAGTATGGAAAGACAAACATATGGTAACCATTATTTCAGTGTTTCTTTTTACTCTGCAGCAATAGAGCATTAACCATTTTGAGACTGTGAAGAGACTTCAGTTTTAAATGAATGCTCCCAGATTTGAGCTTGGTGTAGTCAAGAAATGATGAAGTGAAAATTATGCTGGATTCTTATGAGTCTTATCAATCTTTTCAATTTGTTGTTTCTAGTACTGTGTTCAATTTAATGTCTCCTGTTTATCTCTAACAGAGCTGTGAGGTATAAACCTGAGGTAGAAAAACACATAATCCCAGAAAACAACTTATTGAGAAATGTTGTATTTGATGAAGAATTTCAAGGGGAGCAGCTTGTGACAGAAGGTAAGACTATGACTTCTTCAAAGAAAAGTCTGATACTTGCTTTCATGGGGCAAATGTGCTTTTGGCTTGAATCCTAGTTACTTTTTCACTATTTTTTTTTTTTTAATGTAGAAGAAAAATTCTGAATTTGAGCAGTTGTACTGGGCAAAGCTTTGTTGTATTTTCTTTCCCCAGAAAAGGAGGGATGTCATAGAATGGCTTTGGGGGGCACCTGACATTCAGCCAAGGTCAACCCATCACAACAGAATTTGCCTTTATTCATTCAGTACCTATTTATTTAAATGCTTTTCTGTACTTTTCTCCTAGCAACATGCAACCCCAGTCTGTAAATATTATCGCATTAAAAATGCTGAGTTTATTTGGAAAGTATTTGTCTTATTGAGAAAGATTCAGTTTGTTGTACGCAGATATATTTGAAACTTTAAAGGAAGGCAACTTGGATGACACCAAAACATATATTTATTTTCCTTCCTAAATTTAATAACTTTTTCTTCTGCTTGTTAGTAAGGAATTCATTAATAAGAATACAATATATTTTAAAGGGGTCCTTAAAGCATCCCCCCCAACTGTTCAATCCCATAAGTGTAATGAACAAATTTACTGTCAAATCCTATTCTTGAACTAGTTATATTCACATATGGAATTACTTACTGTTCTAAGGCTACTACACCTGAATAAATGTGGCCTGAGTCTTTCCCTATGAATTGTGTATTGTCTTTACTTGGAAAAGGAAAGGTTTTTTTATCATTCATTTTAGTTAGGGTGAAATCCTAGTGAACATTAGATACTTGGGTTCTGGAGTATCCTTTGAAGTTGTTAAACCAGTGTTAGAGAAAAAAGTGAAACCTAACTCTAATTTGGCATAGAATCAAATTAGTATATAGCATTTGTATAAAGGTGGAAAATACATGATAATCTTTTTCTATTTTTTTAATATATATAATATTTATTATATCCTATAATAAAAAGTTTAAAATTGGTGTGTGTTTAGATTTATATGTTATATTTGATGTTAGTGTTGAGCTATGCCTGATAACTAAACTTGCAGGAAGTAGTTTTGGAATGATCTAGGATTTCTTAGCAGATGGATTATTGTCTAGGTCTATGTCTGAAATCTCTGTGGTGTAATTTCTAAGTATTATAGAATTTTTCTTGCTGGAATTGCTCTATTACTCTCATTTTTAGTGTGTGATGTCCTACGAGGGACAAATGATATCCATCTTTTCTATGCAAATATGCGAAGGGTTATCCTTTCTGTGGTCGGGTATTCCACTTGTGAGCAGGATGGCTTTCAGCAGTCTCCTGGACGCCGTTTGGAATCGGACAGGTACTGTAACTGTAATTAGTAATTATATGTGTGTAATTTTGGTTTTTTCTGGTGAGGTTGGTTAGACACAGGAACAGGTTGCCCAGAGTGGCTGTGAAGTTTTCATCCATGAAGAAGTTAAAAACCTGGCTGGTCAATGTCCTGAATAACCTGCTGTAGCTGACCCTCCTTTGTGCAGGGGTGTTGGACTGGGTGATCTCCAGAGGTCCCTCCTGACTTCCAGCATGTGTTGCACAGCATGCTGTGAAACTCAACTTGCATTGCCTTACTTCTCTCTGCAGTATTTGTTTTCTCTGTATATGTTTTATTCAAATTATTTTGTATTATTGTCTTCTGAAGAGAATTGTTTGTTTTAGTTCCTTCCATTCTAAATGGTACCTTCCACTTCCAAACGTTCTGTGAAAAAGCTGTGTCCTAATATAGCTGCTGAATTGTTTTTTACTTAATGGCAAGTTGAAATAAATTGAGGGCCCATGTAAAAAACATTGTCCTTTAATAATAAAATTTTGAGAAATACTAAAAGTAGGCTGTTATAATTACTCATGAGATTTTTTTTTTTTACTGCTTTTGCTTAATGCAGTCTGTTTTTCAGGTTTGAGAACTTTGTCAGACCTACCACTGCAACTCTGGATGTTCTTCCAGTTAAGGGACCTCAGGGTCCTTCATTACCTGCAAAAACTAATGATCTGGTTCAGAATAAATTAGATGCTCAACAGACTTGGGCTGTTACACCTGAGTATTTGACTTTGACATCTCCTTCTATTGGTAAGTATTTTTTGAAGTTAATTAAATAGCCACTTCAGTATTAAGATAACTGTACTGCATAAGATGTTTGTAAGTGTGGGTTGGCCAGTAATCTGCATGCAGACTTGATTTGAACACAGTCTGGGATAAATTGTCAGAGGTAAAGTGCTGTGTGTATACATACAGTATGCACTGCATCCCTATGAAGATTTTAAAGTATTGTGCTGGCAAAATTAGGACAGAAAATACTTTCTTTTCATTGGTGCATCTCTGTATCTTGGGCATTTTTGTGAATTTTTGTACGTGTTTTCTTTTTTTTGTGTTACAGGGGGAACAGCAGATACTAGGCATGTACAAATTGTCAACAATTCCAATAGAATGTTGACATTTGAACTTTCATGGCCAGCTCACTGCCTTACTATAACCCCACAACATGGAGCTGTCGAACCAGAGTAAGTTTCTTTCCATAAGTTCCTTTATGTGAGAAAGTGTGGTGAGGTCTTGGAGGAATTTATTTTTAGTTAGTTAAAGTGTGTAACTAATTTAGGAATTTTAGGTGGTTTTTAGGAATTTATTTTAGTTTGCTTAGACTGTACCCTGAAACTATTTTAGTTTCAGGATATAGACTTTTTGTCAACTAACATGCAAATTTAGCTTTTTTTAGGACCTTATCTGTTTATAATGGGACCTACATAATTACCTGGATGCCAGGAGTTTTCTGTGCCTGGAAGTACTATTATTATTGCATATTTTTCAAGGAGCTGGATGGCCATTGAAGCTGAAGCTTTAAAAATCTCCTTTTGCAGTTGTTTTTTGTTTAAAATTTAGCTGTGTATTTAAAAACAAAGAACACTTCCTCCCTTCCCACAACCACCAAACAACCCCCAAAATAACTGTTCTTACAGAAGGCTTCTCTTCCGGGGATTTAGTTTTTTCTTTGGCAAATGTGCTGATATTCCTCACAACTTGATTGTGGGATTTTCTTTTTGATTTTGAGAAAACTGGGTTTTGCTATTCAACCTTTGGCTTCTCAGTATCTGTAGGTATGAAAATAATGGCAAGCCAGTGTCAGCTTGCCTGTGCCTTAATTAGCATTTTTTTGGAACAGTAGTCATAACATCCCTGTATATGTATATGAGACTTTTCACACATGGCAGCAAAGACTTCTACAATTTATGCTTGAAAGGTCTGCCCACCTCTCCCTTCTAAATTTCTGGGTTTTTTTTAAGGTTCAGTTCAGAACAGCTTCAAGACCCTGTTATTCAACTATTCTTATCTTACAAAAAAAAAAAAAAGTCTCCCACCAAAAAAGAGGTTTTGCTTTTAGAATTGTATTTCAGTAGTTGCTTTAACTTTGAAGATGTTTGCCCAAACATACTTTCTCTTCAGTCCTGCATCACCAATAACATTTAAACTCTTAATTTCATATTCATGTAGATGTAAATTGCTGGGAAACTTTCATCACTAGTGAGAACAAAATAGAGTTTCATGCAAGGGCTTGGAAAAATAGTCTCAAAAAGCAGTAACAATGAACGACTTTCCAGTAGCTGTGAAAGTAAAGACAATGCTGAGTGTCTCATACCCTAAATTCAGGGTTGTCTGGATGATTTCTTAAAAAGGGAGTACTGAAGGCCTTCTGCAAGCAATTTTCTTGCAGTGTAGAATTTTAAAATGTGTTTGCTGGAAAAGAGTGGGCAGAATCCTCACATTTTGGGTCCAAGTAAGTAGTTTGGATCAAGAACAGAGGTCTGCAAGTAGGAAGCAGACCCGTGGGAACAGCTGACTTAAGCACAGCAAGCTACACTTGCCCAGTTTTCTATTTTTCATGACCATCTCCCTGCAGTGCCAAGGGCAATCATCCTGTCAGGACAGGAGCCAGCCAGAATATTTTATACTCTGCACTGTGATGGCTGGAGCCCACAGAATTCCTGAACTGAGTTAGGCCACGAAAAGAGGTGGTCTAATTTCTTAGCAATGGTGAAAGAAGGTCCTGGGATCATGGCTGTTAAAGCTTAATATATTGGATATCTACATACCTTAAATTTAACTCTCTGTAGAGCATCTTCACTTACCTGCTGTCTTAAAAGTGCATCCTTTTTTTGGGGGGCTAGTGACAAACGTTGTAGATACTCATTCTAATATGAGAATCGTGCTAGTTGATTTTGCTTTTTCTTTTTATTAGGGGCAGTACACTAATTCTGGTGAGTCCTAATCCTTCACTTGCCACAAGACCTACATTAATTCCTTGGAGTGGCCTGATCTATATCCGTTGTGATAATGGACTAAAGGTACGTGGTTTACTTGAGATTTAAGATTGCAACTTTTTATTTTACTTTGTTAGTTCTAATAAAGTTGCTAAAACCTTTTAGATTTGAGTCAGCAGCTCTGACAACTTCGGTTATTCTTTTTAATTTTTGGAAGTTCTCTTTAAAAAAGTAGTTGAGATGTCATTTTGTAAACTGAGATATTTAGCTCATTCATCTCTGAAGAAATACTACAATGTGAACACTCTAACTGAATTGCCAGCAAAATTGCACCCACCACTGCCTTATGCATAATTTTCTAAAATGCTAAATATATATATATATGTAGACGTGCACGCATAAAAGTAGTCTGTATCATATTTTTAAATAAAGGAAGTTGAAAGAGGTTATTGGACAAGTCATTATAGCTCCTTTTGAGCTCCCTTAAGGTAAACTTGACCTTCTGGAGGACAGGTCTGGGACAAAGAATGTCTAGAACGGTTCTGCCTCTTCATGGATTTTAATCCAAGACTTTTCCCTGGTTAAGTTGAGGCATAGAAATAAAATTTATGAAGCCAACAGTTTTTCTTTTTTCTGTGTAAGAGCAGAAGGACTCCTTGGTAATCTCTCCCAAAGAAAGAGACTTTTTTATTTTTATTTTTACAGTCAGTGTATGTTTTGGGTTATTTGTAACAATGCATGGAGAGAGAAACAGACACTGGAAGGATAAAACTGTATCTACTTTCCTTCTGCATGGAGGGAAGTGTGAGGTATGATACAGAATTGGAAACTGCCTTCAAAAAACCCAAACAAACAGGGAAGTTGTTGAGAAGGAAGTAATGACTGTGCACATAGTTAACTATGTCATATTCTACAATATGAGAAAGGGATTTAAGAAATCTACTGGGACAAGTGTAGAGAATGTGGCAAAATGCATCAAATGATAAGAAATCTGGTTGTTTATAATGCTTTTGTCATTATAAACAATTTTGTCATTTCTACCTCTCCAATTCAGCAAAAAGTATGCTAAGATTTTACTAGCATTAACTGAAACTTTTGAAATTTGTAATTATGTAGCAAAAGTGAACACAAAGCTCCTTCTGAATGAGGCAGCTCTGTTTCCATTATCTGCAGCAGAGAGTGTTGTAGGAATTGTCAGTTAAACTGGTTGAAATTATTATTCCTCCTAAATTAAAATACCTACATAGCAAATTTTCAGTGAATATTCCTTCTCTCCTAAATTAAACTTGTCCTAGAATCTTTAAACTTTTGAGCTTGGAGAAGACCTGGGGATTTAATGGGTGAGAGCTTTCCTCTGTTGAAATGTGAAGCTGAACATAAGCTCTTGCAGCTCAAGGAATAGAGCTAAATAGTTTGACTTGTTAATATATCAGTATTCACTGTTTAAAACTTTGCTTTTCTCCAAATTGTGCAAAAGCTTATTAAAGTGCTTATTCAAGAGGCTGTCGCACAGAGTGTGTCTGGAGCAGACTTTCCATGTAGAAGAAGTGATATAATTACTCCACAGTCTGAAAATCCTCCTCTTGATGTGGCAAAGCCTCTCCCCAGGCTCCCTCTGACAAAAATGGAGATAAAGAACAGAAGCATTGTTTTTCCTAAAACAAGACTTGGTCAAAGCTCAGGTAAAAGAGCTTATTTATTAAATAAGGCATCTGTAGTATCTTGCGTTCAGAGGCTCTGTTTACTGTATTGCATGTTTGGGAACTCTAGCACCTTGACTTTGGTTTTGTTCTCTTAGTCTGGTAAGTGTGAATGACCAGTTCCCCACTTCTGCCTTTAGTTTGAAATGCTATTCTTTCTTCTTCTTCTTTTTTTTTGTTTTAAAAAATTCTCCTCATGCAGTACAGTCACACCTTTTTTTTCCACAGATAAATTTACATACAGGCAGATCAGTTGCTGGGTTTTTAAGCCACTGTGATGAATGCAACTACACTGTGCCTGGGAAAAGAGAGTTATAAGGTTACTGTGTCTACTTGAAGCTCTTTTGGCTCAGTGCACCTCTGCAGTAGATCCATTCTCATCTGTGCTTATGCCCATAAGATATGAGATAAATCTGTCTGCAGTTAGCAGGGAAATAAATGCTCTTCCTTAAGACAATAGGAGTATCAGCTGTGAGGCTGGCTGTCCTTGTCTTGGTACATAGTGATCAAGGAGGACAGTGTTGGTAGTGGAGTCTGAAACGCTTGGTCTGTACTTTTAATTCCAGTAATGCTTAAAATTCTCAACTCTATGGAACTCTCATTCTGTTATCTAGATACCAGGTTTTTTGTAGTACTTACTTTTTTAGGTAATGAGGGTTATTTTCATGCTTCATTGTCATCAGGTTTTTTTTTCCAGCAGACTTGAGGACTTTCAAGGCTTAATTTATCAATTATATCTGGGCTTTTTTTTGCTAAAATTATGGAAGAGGATTGTAATATAATACTCCGGTGTTTATAAATGTCCTATATGATGTATATATGCAGCTAAACTTTTTAAAGTGCTGTTCTAGACTGAGACGATCTTGTCCTATTAATTCTTGCCTGGAGACATGTATTTATACATATGCTGAGTAACAAAACAGATTTTTTTGATACAACTTTATTTGGTCCCAGACTGGAATACTCTCAGTGTTTTGTCTCTGAATGATCAAATAATGTCTTGGGAAGGAGTTGGATGTCTTTTGGGGTTTTTTTGGTGGGGTCTAAATTTCTTGTATATAAGCTTTTGTAAATTTTATGGCTGTGCTTTGTTTGAATCTGCTCTTGAGATTTGTTATAATGAAAACTGTTTCCACTGAACTTCTGTTCATCTAGAAACATAGTTTCTGCTTAACTCTTTACACCAGAGATACTTGAAAAAAGACGTTTAGTGTATACTAGTCTGATATTTCTCTTTTAGACAGTTACCTGGAAATGGAGAATAAAGGGAATGAAAATCTGAAGTGGAATTTGTCATCCTCTGCACCACCCTATGTTAAAGTGAGTGAATGCTTGCATGGGGAGTTCTATGCAAATCCCTGGGGTTTATTTTAACTTCTCTCTTCCTGCTGTGCTCTCTCCCCCTGCTGCCTCTCAAGAAAGAATATATATTTGAGTATGACCTCAGTTACAAAGGTTTTTTTTTTCTCTATCCATATCAGGGAATTGTTTTGCTCCTTTTTTTCATCTCTAATGTGCTCTCTGACTGTGAATGAATCAGGGCTCTGTGGGACAGTTTCTGGTTCACTTATTGCTTTACAGAGTTTGCTTGTGCTCATACAGTATCGTCATCCAGATTGCATTAAGTAATCAAGCATAAATGAAAGAGAGGTGTCTCTGTTTGGCTCCAGAATGCCAGACTTGTCTTGTTTCAGACTTGTGCTGCTGAAATTGCACTGTACGTGGTATCTCTGTAGAAATTTGAATTAGCTCAAGGATATTTTAATTACGGTGCTGTTGCCTGTGCTGTTGATATTTGTAAATGCTTTCCTATTTTTTTGATAGTCTGAAATGCTGGGATGATAATTTAGATTTTATCCTGGAATTATTATGGCCCATTGTTGTGAAATGATGAAAAATGGTTATGTAACACTCTTACCAGTGCCCCATGGGACTGAGTATGTCATGTTCCTGCCAGTGCATCACCTCTGAACTGGAAGCCAGTAGTTGTGGTGACTGGATTTAGTAGTTTCAGTCTTTATTAATTTGCTTTTAGGGAGTCAATATCAATTCTTCACTTAAAAGCAGCTTGATTGGGTGTGTATTTTCCTCAGTCATCTGCAAGGGTGGTGTGTGGGGGAGTGTATTGTGTGGTTTCAGGGTTTTTTTTTCCTTTCCTTTCTGAATCTGACTCATAAATTTATTTGCAGGATGTGGATGGAAGTGGCTCTGTTTATAGGGTTACTTACTCCGCTTTCAGATTTTCCCATATTTCCGGTACTCTCGAAGCTCATGGACAAGAGAAGGTAAACATTTATAAATATTTCAGGCGTATTAGTGTATCTCAATTGTAAAATAAGATCTTAAATGAGAAATAAATTTTATCTGATAATGATAAAACGTTGGCCTTTCAGTATTGGGTTCTGGAGTGTGTCAGGTAGTCTGTATCAGCTTAATTCAGCTGAGTTGATTCTAAGATTCATGCAATCAAAGTAGTTTGATTTCAAAGTGGTGGCATGTTTGTGTTACTCTTTGGAGGTTTTTAAGGACAAAGTATTTTAGAACAGAAAATTTTTTAAAATGTTTTGTAAAATTCCAGAAGGAAATGGCAAATAATACTGGTTTCTTACAAAACTGGTGTGAGAACCTGATTCCCTTCCTTGAAACATTCTTGCCATACTTGTTCAAGAACTGTTGTTGATTCCCAAATTTGGTTTCATTTGACTTACAATTTTATCTCCTGGCCAGTAGAGGGTTTCATAACCACAATTATAAAGCACATCCAAGGACAGACTGAATGGGTTTGTAAGGGTCTTTCCTCCCTCATCTTCTCTCACAATGCTACTTGAGTTTTATCTTTTCATCTTCATGAGCACCTGTCTTTTAATTGTTATGGATTATTATGACATTATTTCTATAGAGATGCAATTTGTCATCTATTTACAAGAATAAAAAACTTATTCCTGTCCAGTTTCATAGTAATTGCATAATATTGCAAGCCATTATTTGAATTTAAACAGTTGTATTTGCCTTAGCAATCCTAGTTCAGGCCTATTTGAATAAGATTTACATCAGTGGCATGCCAGGCTGTGGGCTGGAGCTGATAAGGTACAGTGCTATCATGATTGGCTGTTTTTTTGCAGTGGATATGATGTTTGGCTAATCAGATATAGTTGTAGTGGTCTGTTCTAATCTGCTGCTCTCTTTCTCTTCTTCCCTCAACCTCAATTCTGAAAACAGTGCAGGTCTATTCTTGAATTAACCTGGTACAGCACTATGTGGAGTCAAGCCTTTTGTTACATAGGTGACCTTTAAGGATGATCAAATTCATAGCTTGCACGTTGGTATAAATTTCAGGTCTTCTAGTAATTTTAGCACAGTGTGCTTACAGATTTGGAGCTGGAGGAGTTGAGTTGTTCACAGCTCAGTTGCCAGATGAAGGATGGTTTTTTCAGGTGCACATATTTCCCTTCCTGGTCCCCTTTCTCTCCGTTTTACTAATAGAAGTAATTGTGCCAGCACTTGCTGACTTCACTTAAAGCAGATTATCTGAGCTCAAATTTTGTTCAAAATTGCTTGCACAACATGTTTCATCCAATTTTTCCCACTTGTGGGCAAAGGAGGACTAGCTAGTTGTATAGTTTTCTGCAAGATCACCTCTGTGTTCCATGTGTGTTGTGTAGTGTGTAAATTTTGTGCTGGCTGAACCATAGCTTTGTATAGGTAAAATTGTGAAGATGGGAAGATTGGTAATGTTCTGCAAAATTTCTCTCTTTTTTTCTGTAGGTTGCTGTAATCTTTCTACCTAGAGATGAAGGAGATTACTCCCAGTTCTGGGACCTTGAGTGTTGCCCAGTTGAAAATCCGAGTAGGAAGCACAAATTAAAATTTCAGCTTTCTGGAAAAGTGAGTATATAAAAGCTACAAACACTGTCTTGAGCACGAATTTTTAATAACATCTTGATTTTACTATACAGTACTCTTTCTTATATACACTGGTATATTCTGGAAAAAAACCTCAACCCTGCTAGTACTTTTGCTGGGCTAAATTGTGGTTTTTTTCCTATGTTACAAAAATACCTTCTTCCTCTTCCTTATGTGATAATGCATTATCTTGTGCCATTTATGACATAAAACTTTATTTTGCTCAGGGAAAGTAGAGACCAACTTACATTCTAGGGGAATTGTTTCTGTAGACAAAGATTTTTGTATCAGTTTTGTTTGGTTTTTGTTTGTTGGTTTTATTTTTGTAAATAGATAGTGAAGTAACTGACATTTACTATAATACATAAGTCAATGCAGTTTTGGAATTTTCAAATATCCACCTTAGAGATGATATTTGTGTCTCTAATAAAACCTGCTTTGGAATTTTATCAGAGTAACAATGTGGGTGGGGATACTTGTGAAATTTATACATGGGAGCAATTGGGTTTGAGCTCTCCTTCACTCCCCTGTTGTTCCTCAGCTCAAACTTTATGGTAAGGCTTGGAAGAAGTGAGTTAGGAGTGAAAATTGGTTTTCTGTGCTCCTTACCTTGCTTTTTATCCCTACCTCACCATCCATACAAGAGGAGTTTACACAGGACAGAGGATTTATTACCATAAGGGAGAATTAATTCTAATGATTAGTTAAATGAGCTGAATGTGAAGAGCTTTGTACATTCAGTATGGCATGATTGCTATATGTGCTTTGTTGTCCTCTTCAGAAGGTTTGACTTGATTTTTCTAAGAAGTCCACACTAAGATTTGGGATCTTGCTTTAGAGAACCAAGCATGCTTCAGTAGAAGGAACCTTACTTATCCTTCTTGCTGAGGTACCTTACATTTGTTTTGTAGGTTCCTTATTCTTTCCAAATTAATTGTGTTGAAAAGAGTACTTGCAAAAAGGTTTGTGTTAAATAGCTTCTGATTTTTAGTGTGAGAGTCCTGCATAATGTTTGGTTTTAAAGGCTTTTTTGTTCGGCTTTCATCAAATTCTTTGGTCATAATTTTCCTGAAAATGAGGAGAACAGCTAAATCATTTGTCTGTTTAAAGCTAGTTGAAATGGGGAAAAGATTAATTCTTTACCGGAACTCTAGAGTTTGAAAGAATTCTCTTCTTAAAACGTGACTAGTTGTCAGACTTGTGTAAATCTTTGAGCGGCATAACTTGATATTCATGTTTTTGAACTACTGTGTCAGATTTGTTCTTGATTTTTTTCAAAGCTGTTAACAATTAGATCTTTGTAGCATCTCTGCACATGGGAGATGTAGAAAATACTTGAAATGCATGTCACGATCATTTTCAGAAAGATTTGAAAAGGAAGTACTGTATTTATCAACTAGGTAGTAGGGAACGATACATCTGTTCAGAAGAGGGATCAACACAGAACATTTACTTAGAGTGTTGCAGCTTTTAGTTGAAAAGACAAGTGAATTCTAGTCTGTTACGTTCTAGGGATCAAGAGTTTGGGCAGTGTTACTAAAACTTTGAAAAGGACTTGGAATCTGGTGGTTTTGCTGAGGCAGGGGGCTACAGCTGTGGTTAATGTGACTTCTGATGGAATGAAGTGGGAAGAGTGACTGACTGTCATTCAGAGTGACTGAGTGGTATTTATTTATAGCACCACTTCAGAAGAAATGAAAAATTTGGAAGAGCTCAGGAAGGAACTGAAAGAACAACATTACGTTACGAAAATCAATGGCACATACCACTTTAATTTTTTTCCTAACAAATTAATTAACTGTAATTTTGATTATGCTCTGCATGTGTTTGCAGTCCTCACCATTGGAAACGATAGTCAGGAGTTCAGATCAGCATGTCTCCAAAACCAGTCTCAGAGAGAAAGAAAAGAGGGATTCGACATGTGTTCTGCAGCCCCAGCCTCTCTGCGCTGGTCATTCAAGCTTATTTTTTTCTTTTCCTGAGGAACATTTGTTCCTGCTGCTGGGGGCTGCTGCTGGGGGCTGTTCTGAGATCATTGAGCTAAGAATGAGTATTGTGCACAGGAGTCTTGGACTGGTGTTTGGATCTAATTCTTGGTCCCTTCTGGGTTAACTAGCAAGCACCTGCCTCAAGGCTGGGGCAGCACCAAAGTCCTGACTGCTCCTGCAGCGTGTAGGAAGTTGAGGACTTTGTAAAGAACGCCTGCTATTTTTTGATGATACTACAAATGTTAAATGCATGCCATTTTTTGGTTTACATGGTTTATGTACTTTAGGAATGTGTGTAGTTAGACAGTTCATGTATCATTTTTCAGCAAACTGAGATGAATTCTTTCATTCTTAACACGAGACTTACTGCTAACTGAGAGGTCTGATCTGATTATTAGCAGCAGCACAAAGCTTCATCATCTTTGTGTATCCTGGAAGTGAGAGGAGGGAAAACCTTTTTAAACTCTGTGAGCAAAATAATTCCAGTTTTCAAGCTATGCAAATTTCTGTGTTCCTGAGGTATCTTTGGAACTGCAGCACTCGATTGTAACCATTTGGAGTGTTAATGTACTGCTCTCATATGAAACAGCAGAAGTCAGTACAGGCTGTGGTAAAGCATGCAGTATTTCAAGATGCCCTTATAAAGACTGGGGTAACTTCTGATCATTTTCCATGATGTACCTTATTCTCATGCAGTCAACTTGCCTTTTGATAAATTAGAATTTGAATGACAACAGAGGGCATGACACCCATTGTTTATCACTCTGTGGAAAAATAAAAGCTATTGAAACAAGACACATGTGCAAACCCCTTCTTGTCTTTATGTATTGGGTTCTACAGGGGTTCACGGGTTATTTGCAACTGAAAAATATATTCTTTAAAATGAAGATTTTTTTTTTATGGCTGCTGCTATTTCTGACAGACTGATTAGCAGCTCTTTCAATAGAAGAAATGAATGTCTAAAAGACAAGTTTGTCATAGCAGCTCTATTGAAGATGAATCTATTTTTTTCATCTTCCCTGCGTCAGGGAATCAACTGCTTGTCTAAAACGTCAGCACCATTTCAAAAATTGACATAATGTTGTACAACCATAAGTGTAGGAGGTTCTTTTGGTTCTTTAACTTTGTTTAAGATGTTGTGACCCAAGGGGACTCCAAAGAGCACCTGGCAAGATTCATTAAGCAACGCGGAATTTGCAGTTGGTTATTTGTCAAATTATTCCCATTGGGTGATCTGGTCTCCTTGTGTTAGGATACCCTACGTGGGGGCCTTGGTGATGGTTAATATTTTGGCCTAGTTTCTGAATGCAGAAAATACCATATAGTGCATTATCTGATTGTGTCTCTCTGGAGAGACCTTTCTTTGAGAAGGATGTATTGTTCATAATACAAAATTATTACAAAGCTCTTTGCTGTTTTGAGAATTCAGATTATAATGCTGATTTATGTCTTCCTTCGTTCTGAGCAGTTGTTTAACCAACTTGGTTGTTCTTGAGGCATATGGGCATAATATCTGCAGAGGAAGTGAGGGTTTTTTTGGCTTTTAGTAAAATCTTGGTTGCCTGCAGCCTTTTTGAGATTCCACCTGTGCCGCTAGTTTGTTGCGAACGGTCTTGTAATAAATAAGTATTCGTAAACCACAGAAGCCTGTTGACGTATTCCTCCTAAATAATTACTTCCATCTCAATGATCCAGCCTCTTGTGCTCCTGAAAGATTATTCTTTAAATAAAAAGTCTTGGATTGGGTAAGGGGAACGACTTACATACCTGAACACTTAAGTACTTTTGAATGCAAAGCTTACAGTCTTCTCTGGTTCTGCCAATAGAGTACTAAAACAGAAAATGAAACACCAACTGTGAAAGCTTCTGCAAGTGCCCTTACGAAAACTGAGCTTCCAGTTATACCAGAAATGAAAGTTGACTCTGAAGGACAACCAAAAAGGATAAGGTATGTATGGACAAAACTTGAAAGGAGTGTGTCTGTGGCTGGGTAAGAGGGTGTGGGGGTAGAACAACCAAAACCTTTTACTATTGGGACATCTGTGTGGTGGAACAGGCTTCACAGAGAGTCTGTGCAGTCTCAGTCTCAAAGGTTTTTGGGATCTAACTGGGCAGCTTGCTCTGACCTCACATCTGACCCTGACTGGAGCCAGAGGTTGAACTAGAGTCCATCTGAGTGTATTCTGACCTGAATGATCCTATGATTCTGTATTAAAGAGTAAGCAGCTGTAAAAAACAGACTTAGCAAAACCTCTTAGTGGCTTTGTATTGTTCAGACTGCCATGCTTTTTCTTTTCAGTTGAGTTTCTAAGTTGTCTAACCATGATATGCTGTGGTAAATGAACTATTGAGAGTAGAATTTTGTGTATACTTTTTGTATATTGTAAGTTGATGTTTTCTGGATCTTTCAATTTTTCCTGATTTATTCTCACAAAATACACCTGCTACTTCAAGTATGCAGTCAATCGATGCAGATCATATAGATCAGAAATGTTAAGATCTTAAATCCCTTTTTCAAATCAGACAAAAAGAGGTCATTCAAGGAGTGTATACACCAGAAGACTTCCACGTTTTCCCTCTAACCAGAGTTGGGGAAACATGCACATTAAAGGTCAACTTGCGGAATATCTCCTTTACAACACACATGGTAAGTTTGACAGACTATCTTAAATAGATACTTGTAAGTCCTTTCAAATGTTCACCTGCACTGTTTTTTTTCTCTTTTACTCCTGACAAAGACTGCAGTAGTACAAGTCTTAGTTTGCTAGTTCCAAAAGTCTATATTTGAAGATTTTTGATGTGTGGTTTTTCTCTTTTGTCTGACTGAATAACTGAGTGTATTTGTAATACATTAATATGAAAATATAGTAGATCATAATTTGCATAGGTTTGTTATTATTCTGATTTAGTGATTTTCATTTTTTAACTTCATTAAAATATTGAAATAAGATTTTTTTCCCTTACTGTTCACAAATGTGGGCATTCTTTATTTTTAAGCCCTGGGTCTGTGTAAAGCCGTGTTCGTAAGTGACCTGATTTATCTTAAACATGTCATAAATTGAATATGATGGGCTTAAATATAGTGCACTTTTAAGCATTTTGTATTAAATTACAGCTGAAATTTGTAAATCCCAGAGAGCCTTTCTACATCAAGTACTTGAAATACTCTCTAAGGTGAGTAATGCATATGCTAACATTCTCTCCTAACAAAAAAAATTAACCAAGTAATTCAGTAAGATAAATATCTTCTGTATATGTACAGTGCTAAAATGTAGATATAAATATTCTAGATGTCTAAGTAAAGGGTTGGGAGGTGTTTTGTTGCTTTTGTTTATAGTTAAAGGTTTGGGGGGGTTTGTAAGGTTTTTTTGGTTTGGGTTTCTTTTTTTTTTTTCGCTAAGCTGTACTCTCTAATCTCTGTTCGAAGCAGAATGAGCCCACACAGTTATTTCTGCATCTGCCAATTTCTTCCCTGCAAATTGTTTCTAACAGTGCTTTTAATGTTAAGCCTAATGCTTCATGTAACCATTTGGCATGCTGTGCACAATCAAGTCATTCCTTCCATTTATACTTTCTGCACAACAGACCAAGCAAATTGCCTTCATCATGCTTCTAATTTGACAAACCTGCAGAGCTGCATCAAAGATTCTCTGCAAACGCAAGGTTTGAGCAGCCAGTGGAATTGTCTGGTCATACCAAGTATTTCAGCATTTTACCTGCATAAAAGAAATTTTTAAGTTGGTGATAACAATCCCTGAAAATAAACCCAGTCATCTGTGGAGTTCATTACAACGAGTATGTGACAGTAGTATTAGTCATCCCTTCAAGAAGTACAGCATCTCACATGCTCATCTGCACCAGTAGGATTGTCAGGAAGCAGAAATGCAATCATTTCATTAGAATTGGTACAGCATACATTCTCAGTGTTTAAACAGGTTCCCATTTTAAACACAGGAAAGCTGAGGGTCTAGAGAGCAAAAACTGTGAGCAAATCGTAAATGGAGTTCGATATTCTGCCTCCTAATCTGCTCCACATGTATCACAAAGACAGGGCTGTGGTGGTGTTAGCCAGAGGTATTCAAGGTATTCTTAAGGCCGCATTTCAGTGCCAAGTGTTGTAACTCCACTTAGGCATGTGTTAGTGCTTCAATTTATCTGTCATCTTTTTATTAAATATTTCACATGAGATGGCAGTGAAGGGTTTTTTATGGGGGTAGTGACCAGGATAAAATCTATCCAAATAAAGATGACTATGTAGATCAGTCTGAGGCTGTACAGCAGCATACAAAGGACAGGATGACTTGATTTTGTCATCCTTGACAAAAAAATGAGTAACTTCGCTGGAAGACACTTTGATATTTCAAAAATATTTTTGAGGAATGCTGAAAAAACTATTTGGTATATTTTCTGCAAGAGATTATGAACTCCTACTGCATTTATCTAAAGTAGGCTTAACAAGTTGAAAAGTCGGTCTTTTTTTTTTCTAGTAACTTTGGCAGTTTTTTTCTTTGGTTGTAAACACCAGCTTTTTCTATCTTTTAAAAAAATTATTTCTCTGAAGTCGACATAGTGCTCTCCCATTTATGAGCATAAAGCACAGGAGATTTACTTGGCTTGGATAGATGCTTTTTTAAAAGTGTTTTAAATGGATTTTATTTGAGAATAGCATCAAGGAGGGTATCAATAAAGTCACTGGCAGCTGTTTCCTTCTAAACTTGGCCATCTTAGGAAGTAATGTTCAAAACTAGTTGGATGGGAAGACTCTTCGCAGGAACTTGGAATATTCGTCTGTAAATAAGAGTATAAGAATAGAAAGTACCATCTACCTGTATGTTTTTTACCAAAAAAGTATAATGTATTAAACATGGTCTACCTTATGCTCTTAATTTTGAGGGCCAAATTTGAAAGTAATCCTGTGTAATCAAGTTTTAAATCTGGATAAAGAAAGTGAAGGTTTGTATCCAATATCAAGAGTCTGACCTTCCGAATTTGGTATAGTGGCTTTGCCAGTTCTTCAGTTGGTTATGCCATCCCCAGTACCAGTACCTAGCACTGCTGTGGAATTCTGTCTGCAACTTGCACCCAAAAGAGTTCTATTTGTTGACAGAGTAGAATTTTTTTTTACTGCAAAGATAATACTTTTAATGATATGGCTCTCAAGTGATACAAACATATGAATTAAACATTTTAAAAAATGGCAAATTTCTGTTTCTGGAAGTACTACCAGGTTGCTATGCCTACTTAAAAATGTTTGAAAACAAAAGTGTCCCAATTTTATTGCTTTCAGAAGCCATCTGATTACAGGGTAGTGTATGTTCTGCATACTAGTAAAAGGTAAAGCTGTTTGTTGGGTCGTTCCCTTCACTAATTATTCTTGTTTCCAGTAGCCACCCTCCTGGGTGTCAGTGGTCACTGTTCATTGATGAACCATCTGGTCACTATGGTTTAAATAGCACTTTTTGCCCATACTCTTCTTTTCCAACTTACCCATTGCAGTGTTGTGTTTTGAGGACTAGGGTATTAGTTTGTCTATGAAGCAGGCTTCAGACATGCCTGACTTTTCAGAAATACCACTTGAAACTGGTGCAACAACCTGTAAAGGCCATACACTATTCAGAGACTAACTGAAGTGCAGGTATAGTGGAAAGTTTGAAAGAAAAGGGGTTTTTTAAGATAAAAAGAGTTAATTGCAGCAGAATTCTACTTGTCCTGACACGATCCTTCTTGACTAGTTTCTGATTACTGTACTTGAGAAAAATCTTCCAGGTTGCTTCATTTCTGAGAACATTTATGTTATGGAGTAGCCCAAAGAGCTGTTATGTCTGGAGTCTGAACTTTCCAGTTTTGTTAGCTGAGAAAATGAAAATAGCATCTTTCCCTTTGGGTTAGGAAGGAAGTGTGATGAGTCTTATCTCGATTGTGAGAAATCGACTGACTGCTACAAAACAGACTACGTAATGTCTGACTTATTCTGCTTTTAGGGAAGGACAATAATGTGTTTAGCACCCACCAAATGGACAGCTGAATTTAGAGATCAAGCGAAATGTAATATAGCTGTCATGTGCTAAGAAACTGCTCTGCCTCAGTACCATTGAGGTCACATGGTACATACTCTGGAAATTAATATTTGACAGCCAGATGTGGCCATCTTTCTGAAAGAGCAACACCTCACTTACTGTTAAGTTTTTTTGATATGGTGTAAGTTTGATTTTGGTCATATTGTTCTTTTTGAGTAAGTGTTATATAATATGTCAGGAAGCACACATGTATTATTTTGGAGATGATACAGACGTCTGCATCTCTTCTGGCTTTCTACTGAATTTACTTTTACTTTTGTACATTCTCAGGTGGCCTAGTTATAGGCAGCTTCACACTCTCTTCCTACTGAAATTTATGTTATCTAATGTAATGCATGTCACAGATTAAATAGTCATACTGATGTCCTTCACTTAAAAAAATTGATTTTTTTAAAAAATGAACTGAATAAATATCTTCAGCCTGTATATCATAGATGGTTAAAAAGAGAAACACTGCCAGATTTGTTATACAACACTTGGCAGTCGAGTATGAGACATGAAACTCTGATTCGGTTGGATTCCTTTGGTGCTCTGTTGATTGTAGTTCACTATGGTATAATTATTTCTTTATTTTTGTATTAACCTGATTAAGAAAATACAGTACCATCCCAGTCTTTATTCTGAATGTGTGTACTCTTATTCGATTGACCGGGATGTTGTTAAAAAAAGAAAATTTGCTGTTGTGAGTACTTCAGCACTAAGGATGATACTAGCAAATGAGAATTGTATGTAGGGCAGGTATTACGATTTCAGATGTAGGTAAGACGTAGAGTAGAAGGGTAAAAGCACGGACTGATTACAATAGGTTGGATTAGTGTAGAGAAAAGGAGTATGAAAAGGTAGGAACTCAGTGAGAAAAAGTAGGGGAAGGAAGCACATTCCAGAGGACTTTGGATAATACTTTACACAGTTAAGGAGAGAAAATTGAAGCTACAGTAAAAGCAAACAAAGCTGTCTTTTCTTTTTCTACTAAGTGATGCTGTTGATAGTTCCTTAATTCAGTATGTGCCTGTTACTGCTGCCTGTTTCAGTGCTGGATATTTCTATTGGATGCCATGGAATCCAATAGACTGACGCTCAGAATTTTCAGCTGTTGCTTGTAGAGCTTGTATTTTTAAATAATTCAGGCTAGGCTTTTGACAATTAACACAGCCACCCATTGCGTTTGGTATGTTTTTATGTAATCCAAATATAAGAGGAATTGTCCAACCTAAAATGATGTAAAATTTCTAAAATGCTGTTTGAAGATGGACATAGTGATTTGCAATAATTCAGCAAAATATTTCTTAATGTGGAGGCAGTTAGAAGTAATAGAAATTACTTTAGTAGCTTCAAATGCATGAATTTCAAAAAAGAGTTGAAAATTTTAGTGTACTTGTGTGATGTTTGAAGGGAAGAAATGTGGTAATTTTGCTCTAAATAAAGTTTATGCACTGTCAGTATTGCTAAGAGGCAGACCAAACTTATCAAGGTAAACTAGGAGCAATAAAGCATTGTATTACTTCGTATAATCAGAAGGAGAAAATTACCTTTATGATCACAATCCTTCAGAAGAAAAATAGATAATCAAATCTGTAAAAATAAACTTGATGATTCAGCGCACGTGCAGTATATACCATTTTGGTGAAAATCAAAAGTAGACAAGAATTTGTCTCTCTGGTAGTATTTACTTGTTTATTAACAATGATTATGCCCACAATTGCCTTTTTAGAGCCTGTCATTACATCAATGTGCCAGTCCAGTTCAAGCCAAAGGCAGAAGGAGTGTTTGAAGATGTCTTCGTTGTGCTGACAGCCAAATATGACCCAATTAATATTCGGCTATGTGGTAAAGCTATTGCAAAATAATAGTCAGACCAGTTTTATAACTGTTTATAAGAATTTATAACAGTTCATACCATTTAAAATATTCAAAGGTTTGCTACTACATTTCCATACTAATGTCCTACTTGTTTTGCCCTGTGATGCTGCTTTGATGAAAAGTTTTCTGTAAGATAAATTATGGTGCTTGTTTTACAAATCTGTTTTGATGGTAAAAACATTGAGAAATAACATTGTATGTTTTAAAGTTATCTTTTTCTAATTTATGTTTCTGCACTTTTGATGAAAATGGAAGTTTTCTATTTTTGCATTTAATAGAAATAGCTAGATACTGATATATTTTATTTTAAGCACTGTAAATACAGAAATAAAATCTATGTGTATACAGTTGATTCTACCTGATTTCTGTCTGTGTTAGAGGATTCTTTGCTGTAGGTAAGGGATCAAGCTGCCTCCTCTTAGACAATGCTAAATTTTTGGGGGGATTCGAGGGAACAGGGTGGGGCATTGCAGTCTAGAAGCTGACCTGTTAATATCACATTTCCATGAGGTAACGCTGGGATCTGACAATCAGCCCCTACCTTTTCACACAGTTCAGTGGCAGACCTAAGCACTGTTTTCAGCTCTAACAATATGAAAACAATGTAAATTTTAACGTGAGCAATAGTGCCTTCAGCCCTCCAGAATGGTGCATCTTACCCAGTGTTCTGTCTCTGAAAGTCACACAAAGACATTGCTCAGAGAAATGACGGAAGCCTGGCTGTTTACTGGTTCAATTCCATTTCCTCTGTATCTGCCACCAGATGAATAACGATGGCAGGTAGAATCCCACCCATGCCTTTTTTTTTCCATTTATTGGCCTGTTTGTGAATTCACCTGTTCACATTTTTTAACTCTTTTGACACCTTGTTTCCACAGCTCCATGTGGCAGCAAACTCTAAAAGTTCACTGTATATTCTTTTAACAAAATTTGGTTTTTCCGTGTTAAACTGGGGTTTCTGATTTAGTTGAGTCCTCTCCAGTTCTTCTATTACAGGAGTCATTGAACAACAGTTCCACCATCACCTTACCCATTGTTACCATGTCCATAGAATGAATCACAGAGTAGTTTGGGTTGGAAGAGAACTTTAAAGGTCGCCTTGTCTACCACCCCTGCCATGGACAGGAACAATTTCAACTAGACCAGGTTGTTCAGAGCCCAGTCCAGTCTGACCTGAAATTTCGTTTCCATGGATGGGACATCTTCCACTGCTCTGGGCAACCTGTTCTCAGGATATGACTGGCTTTCTGGGCTCCAAGTGCACGTTGCCAGCTCATGTGCAGCCTCTCACCCACCAGCACCCCCAGGCTGTCCTCGGCAGGGCTGCTCTCGGTCTGTTCATTCCTGTGAATGATGCTGGGGGTTACCCTGACCCAGATGCAGCCCCTTTCACCTGGAGTTGTTAAACCTCAAGAGACTCCCATGGGCCCACTTCTGGAGCTTGTTCAGGTCCCTCTGGATGGTATCCCATCCTTCAGGTGTGTCAGCTGCACCGCTCAGCTTGGTGCTATCTGCAAACTTGCTGAGGGTGCACTCGATCCCTTCTTCTGTGTCATTAATGAAGATATTAAATAACACTGCTCCCAATACAGATCTTTGAGGGACACCACTTGTCACTGGTGCCCATCGGGACTCTGAGCCGTTGACCACTACCCTCTGGATGTGACCAACCAATTTCTTATCCAGTTAACAGTCCACCCATCAAATCCATCTCTCTCCAATTTAGAGAAAAGGATGATGTGAAGGACTATGTCAGAGGCTTTAAAGACTCCAGATAAATGACATTTGTAACCCTTCCCTTGTTCACTGATGTAGTCACTCCATGGAAGAAGGCCATGAGGTTGGTCAGAGAGGATTTCCCTTTGGTGAAGGGTGCTGCCTGTCTCAAGTCGCCTTCCTATCCTCCATGTACTTTAGCATAGCTCCTAGGAGGAGCTGTTCCATGATTTTCCCAGGCACAGACATGAGGCCGATGGGTCAGTAGTTCCTGGGGTCCTCCTTTCTACCCTTTTAAAAAAAATGAGTGTATTGTTTCCCTTTTTTCAGTCACCTGGGACTTCACCATCATGACTTTTCAAATATCATGTTGTTGATAGCCTTTGGCTCTGTCTGCTGTTTTATTTTTGTAGCATGGAGCTGCATGCCTGAAGTTACTGTGAGCTAGAAATGCAGGTTTTTGACAGCATTGTTCTGTCATAGCATATGCACATTATTCCTTTCTTCAGGTTGGTAGGAGTGTGAGCGAAATTCGTTTCAGTAGGAGGTTGTTTGTTTAGCAGCATTTTCAAACAACTGAAATGTGAAAAAACAGGGAGGAAAAACTCGAAATACCCTCCGCATTGCCTTTGATATGTGCCATCAGTGTTAAGTAAAAGTATACTAAAGCTGCTGTTTCTCAGCAGTCTGGAAACCAGGCAGGGAAGATTTATTAAAAGAAATTAAACCAGAGATGAGAAGTCTTGTCAACTCCTCATTCTCCTAACATGTAAGTTTCCTGTCTGTGAGATACTGTGACCATGCTCCTTTTGCCCTCTTTCTGCCAGATATTCCATGTTTCCTTAATTGATGGGATGCCTGTGTATTTCTGAATACAGAACTGGAATAGAGGGAATCTTCTGTCTGCTGCCTTACCTCAACAGGCTTGGCAGCTTCATTTGAGAAGGACCTTAGTGTACAAAAGCCTATGTCTGTTCAGTTTTAGAAGCACAATTGGAAGTCTCTTCCAAAGCTGGAAAAAGACTAAGCTGCCTTTGAATTACAGTAAGAAGTCCTGCCTTTGGATAATTAAGTGTTTAGTGTAAATTCAGAATTGTCTTTGTGTTCTGTTCCTCTGGTAATCCTGCTGTCTGTGACTCTGTTCACACTTCTGCTATGGGCTTTTCTTGAGTTCTTGAAATGAGAAGAGTTGGGAAGAATGGTTATGCATTTTTTCCTATGCTTCCACCTGGATTGGATGTAAGGGAGGAAAAGGGTGCAGAATGTGCTGCTGTAGATACTCTGGTGAGCTATGCTTGTGTGCATAAATGTGTAAATATATACAAGTGAAACACATCTAAGCATGAGCATGTCCTCATTGTCCAAGGGAATCCTGATTTGCAGGTGATGTTAATCATTTTGGCATCTATTTGCAGCCCACTGTGCTTGTTTCACTCCCAATAACGACTTTCTTTGCAGGCACTTCAAACTGGTTCCATTCCTTCTCCACAAAATGACGCTGCTTCCTTTCCCCATGGCTGCTTTATTTATATAATAAACTTTTGTAGTCACGACAATCTTGCTTTGGTTTGTCCACTGCTTACTGTGAAGAAGTCCTAATTTCTGTCTCTACTTCTTTTAGGGATACAGAAAAATAGAACAATTCTGTCCAGTATTTGATTTGATTAAGATTTTAAGACATAATACTTTTAATAAAGTAAGCAGAATTAACTTTAAGTATAATTATTTTCTCATTTTGATCTTCGACAGCTTTGAAACTTTTTTTCCGTTTTCTTGTGTTGTTGGATGCAATCTTTTGTCTCAGACTGGCAAGAATGACTCAAACACCCCAAGCAGCAAACTTAAAAATATCCCAAACAAACCTGAAACGATGTCTTTTTAATTAGTCATCTTACTTGTTGATTTTAAGACCAGTCAGAGAGGAAATTCAGAAATAAATTATTTTTAAAAATTCATTAACTGTCCAGCACTGAGGATGTCTGTGTACCTGTTCAACCTAATTGGGATATTAGTAATCATAATTATTCAACAGCTTTGTAAAGTTTTCACATCGTTGGCTACAAATGGAGTTATAATACATTCCGTACACGTGCTTCAGTGTGTTTTGGAGATTGTTGCCCTGGCATCTGAAACTAATTAGCGTTCAGAAAACCCTGTGTAGGTGCATATCAAGGCCTGGCTGTCTAGAGGATTATTTTGATTATATAAAAGCTTAAAATGATAAAGAGAATTTTGTGAGTGTTTTTTGATAAATAAAGTAAATTACTGAGGGCAGTGTTAATTCTTTTTGAAATAGAATACTAAATACTCTGGGCATTTCTGTTGTAGGAATGCCTGATAGGTAAGATGCTGGTATATTCTTGCTCCTATGATTTGTGGAGGAGTTGGAGGGTAACAAAGTTCAGCGTGAGGTTAGTAGGTTATGTATCTTCTGTGTGTGAAGCATGTTAGCTTTCTGTATTGCAGCATCTTTGGAAATGAGAAAAGGCATTCTGGCAACAAAAGTCCTTGGAAGCCAATGAGAGAGGTGATATAAGATCAGTTGTCTCAGGTACTGCAATTGAGTATCTTGACTTTTAGTCACAGCTGTCTTGTTCTGCCTTTCTTCAAAAAACCCCTAGATAACAGAAGTTCATGCCTTACTGCTTTCATTGTTTAGCATAAATGAAGAATATGCATCTTTTTATCAGAATGACAAACATGAAATATTTGGGTCAAGGCTCTACCTGCCTGCCGTGATGCCTCATATTCAGTAAGAAAGGTGACTGTTAATAGTTTTTTAAGTGGTAATGTTTGCATCATACCAATTTTCTCCCCAGATCTGCCAGTTAAGGAGGATATTGTTTCTAGCTTCCCATTTGAAAATTTGAGTTGGCATTAACAGTAGAAAAGATTTTTCTCAATGTTCTTACAACAGTATGATTTTTTGCCTTTACAGCACTGCATTAGTTCACTGATACATCATGTAACATGGAATCTGCCTTGCAGGTTCCTATGGAGTGGTAACTTCAAGTACAGAATAAAGAAATATTGCAAGCTGGAACATGGTGGATTAAAAAGAGGATTTTCTTTAGACATTTTATTAATTTGCTAAAACTGCTCCTGAAATCTTTTCAAACTTAATGCAATGTGCTAAATCTATACTAATAGCATGAACACCTAACTTGCAGCACAAGAAAGTTAAGATAGAACATGAAAATTCTGCTTTCAATAATATACTGTTTGACCACAAAGCTTGCCTCAGCATATCCCTCAGTCCTGGATGTTTTATTTTTGCTGTATGATTGTTGGAGGACAGTCTTACATGAGCAGTTTTTAGATGTAAAATTAGATGGATATAAAGCACTTGGATTAATTTTCTGTAAATATTATCTGATCATCTTTGAAAACTGTATGCTTGGGTGGCACTTCTTGGCTCTAGACATTTCCTACGTGAAAATGTTGGTTTGATTTTTGCACCTTCTCTCTGATTCTAGGAATGTGTAATTTCTGGAGCTGCTCACAGGCTCAGAGAGATGCGACTAAATTGTTTGTTCTGAATAATTAGCTTTATCCCTATTCTCAAAATTCTCTTTTTTTTTTCCCATGGTGGGAAAAAAGGTAGTCAGTGCTGACAAACCGAAGCTTTTAATGTATAAATACCACTTAAACCCATGGAATTTGTAAATATAAGACTCTTTATAAAGCTCTCTAATATTTTTCCTGATTAGTGTATTCATTACTGTCACTGTACTTGGCAATTACTTGTAACACAAATTCATGTCTTTATGGCTCCAAATGCTGAATTCTGAGGCAGTTTGTCCCTGATTCCAGGGGCAGCTTGTTGTCTGGGAATGACATTTTCAGGTATGTCTTTCCTCACAGTCTCTCATCTATAGCCACCTGCCTAAATCTGACAGTTGAGCACCAGCTGGGAGTTATGACCCGGAGAAGCATAAAAGGGCTGGAGCGAGACAAAATGATCCATCAAGTCCTGCTTGTAAGTCAGGTCTCCAAACATGCATTTTCCACTCTATAAATTAAAAATTAAAATACTAATGGGTGTTCTTTTGTATTCATCCAACAATTGGTTCATTAGGTAGGTATGTACAAAGAGGCTCTGCTTGTCAATGCTGTTTGGCTCTAAAAGGAGGCAAAATCGGTAGGGGTTAGGCTGGTCGTGAAATGCCCCCACCCCTTTTACCTTCCTTCCATGTTTGTTCTGGGAGGCTGGCGGTAGGTAATACTCATCCTGCATAGAGCTGGTTTGCATTGTGAGTGTTCTGTCACCAGTCACAGCTGTCAGGTATGTCAGTCATGTAGTATTGTGGTGGTGTCAGAGACATAATCAGAGAGATTAGGTGGACACAAAGAGCTCTGAATGAGGTGGTAATTGCGTTCAGGGGGAAAAGAGAGTTAAAGAAAGAAACTTTCCTTTCTCACAAGATCCATTAAAGAGGTGACAGCTAATATATTAAAGCTGGAACAAGATAATTGTGGTAAGAATCTTTGTGTGTTCTCCCTAAAATGCAATGTGCTCACAATAAATATTCAAATGCTTATTTTGTGTTGTGAATACCAGATAACCATTTACAGTGAAATGCGACCTCTTTCAAAAAGTTTAAATTCATTGCCAAGAATGTTCTAGGAACAGTTATAAAACTCAAAAGGAATATTGGTGCTATACTGAATTACAAAAATGCCATTTTATGAAAGCTTCTTTGCAGGGATTTTCTTCAAATTGGTCTGAGTGGTGGAAAAGAAATACTGAGATGCCAACCATGGGCTGTGCTCTTCCAGACTTTGCTCTCTTTGAGTAGTACTTGAATAGTACCTCTCCCCCTCCTCTCTCTCACTTTTTTTTTAACAGACTACTTGAGTATCTGTTTACATTACACTTTTGCTGTATTGATGCCATGCTTCAGAACTGCTACTTACCCTTAAGATCGAGGAAGAAATTCCCTTCCCTTCCCTTCCCTTCCCTTCCCTTCCCTTCCC
>VZTA01010470.1:393689-411067 GCA_013398855.1 Mohoua ochrocephala
CTTCCCCCTTCCCCTTTTCCCTTCCCCTTTTCCCTTCCCCTTTTCCCTCCTTGTTTCCCTCTCTGCCTTTTGAAGCACTGAAGGTCGCTACAAGGGTACACACAAGGTGTGTACTGGAACTTCCTTTGGCAAGAGTCTTTTAAGCCCCTGGTCAGTGTGTCTTGTTTCCTGTCCCTGCATTTGAGGTCAGGTCCCCTGTCCCCTCCAAACAGGCAGGGATAAATATTTTGGCATCCTCTTCAAGGTTTGAACATTTTCCTTTGTACCTCTGAAAGCTCTTAAAAACCTCAGCTAGTGTTAGGACTTAGGAAACTGCTGATCTCTACTTGCTCTTGTGCAAGGGCTCACATATTACAGATTTTGGGCACTTGGTGTGGGCCAATGGATTCTGAGCCAAACAGGGAAAAAAAAGTCAACAGCTTTTGGAGTATTATATATTAACAGAAGAGTTGTTACGTAGACCTTCCCGAGTTAGGAATTAATTCCATGGCTGGTTGTGATTATGGAAAAATAAGCTTCTGTGACCCAGCTCCATGTTCTTTATGACCCCAGTGAACAGCTACATTGGTTTCCTGGCACTGCACAGCTGCTGTTGTGTTGAATGTTTAATCTGAAATGAACGGGACTGTTGAGTATTCTTTATTATCAATGAGTATAAAATTGATAAGTAATGAGTATAAAAGCCAAAAGCAACCACTGGTGGCAAAATCAGCCCCGCAACAAATTTAAATAGTATCAAACATCATCCACTGTACTGCTTGCCATCAGAAAACATGAAAAGCAGCTTCATTTCTGTCCATTAACTTCTCGGGATCTTGCTAGAGTTTCTGTATTCACTGAAGTAAAATCCCAATCGGGCAATCTTTGCTCACAGAACTTTCAGAACCTTCAAAGATGAGTGTATATATACAGAAAGAAGAAAATACTGTATTAGTCCCTATTGTGATAAATTTCATGTCTCCCTTGCCATTCAAACCAACAGTTTTCCATTTCCTTCTGCAACACCAAGTTCTAATAAACCTCAAAATACAAAATAGAGAGAGAACGGTATGAGTCAGGAAATCTTATTCGACTGATTCTTCGTATAAATGAAAGTAGTTTCACATTTCTCATGGTATTTATGGTGGTTTTCCAAGCCTTCTTTTCTTGCTGGCTGTTCTGATTGATAGTGAAGTGGGTTGAGAAGAGTCACCTCCAAAGATGGAAAGATGTGACGCATTTCCATTGTAACCGCCCTGCAAGTGCTTTTAGGATAGTTGAGCCACCGTGTGTTGGTATAATGGATTGATCAGTTTGATTCTTTTGATACAGGTAAATCACTTTGATGCAGGTTAATTCAGGCTGTGTTTACAGAGGTTATTCTGATCCCTTTTTCAGGCTCCTGTATGTGTTTTCAAAGAAACAATACCCCAAAACCTTTAGAGAATGAAAACCCATTCCTCCCTATTTACAGAATGGTATTTTTTTCTTTCAAACTGGAAGCCTACAAAATAAGTCTTAGGTTTTCATCATAATCCTTTATGAGTTTTAAATCTACTTTATAAGTTGGCAATTTTAAATGGTTCCTGGTGAGTAGAGTCCTGGTGAGCTTCAAAACCACACACAGTTTCAATGAAGCTGTGTGAACCTGCTTCAGAATCTCTGCAAGTTTTCCAAGCTTTTATGCTCTCGTATGGTTTACAGACAAAAACCTACAGGGGTCCCATTTAAAGCCTCCTAGCAGCTAAAAGATAGAGAAAAAATGGCTTTTAAAAAACCTGAAGTACCCTCTTATGAGTGCATTAAAAGCAATTTTGTTTGCTTTCCACTTTCAAAATGCTTCAAGCTGCCAAAGACGCGACGTTAGAAAATGACTCATGAGTAGGAGAGAGAAATAGTCTTTGAAAGTTGGTTCATGGTAAAGGATGATAGCTAGGCAAGTGGAATTTCTGTGTTCAGGAAGAAATACCTTGTGTTCTCATATTGCAGATTTTTTTTTTCTGTCTCAGTAATCTGTTCTTCAGTGGTTCTTCACCTTTATCTTACAGGTTTTCAGCAACAGGGTGAAAATCAGCTCAGAACTTCACTTTGTTCCTGTGGATGCCATCTATCAGTGTTTGGAGACCAGGACCTCTACAGAGAGGGAAGGCAATGCCAAAGCAATGAAGGCTTGTAATTTAACCCACCTTTCGGGTAAATCACGGTGTGCCACCCTTTGGATTGTCTGGCAGTCTGTACTGTAGGTTTTAGGAAATTTTAGTATTGAATCGTGGGTTTTACATTTTCATTGCAGTGTTTGGTATTGGAATAGTTTCTTGATTTATTTTCTGTACGGGAAACACTGGGCCAAAGGCAAAGTATTAAAATGTCCTCCTCATTTTGATATTGCTACAGCTTCTCACAGTTTTTTCTCTCTTTCTCTTCCAGTGTAAATGAAGACAACAGTGTGGAGTAGTCTTTCCAAAATTCAAGAATATTTGGACCTTGTGTTCTGTTCTAAGCCTCTCTTGAGCAAATATACTTTCCTTTCTAAATTGTATTGCTGAGTGTTAGGGAAAGAAATTGTTGGAAAGATTCATTTAATGAAATCTAGAGATGACTTGACAAAACAAACTTTAGTGAACTGTTTAAGTTCATTTTCTAATGGTTTAAGCAGATGTTACCCCTAAGAATATCTGACAAAATCATGCCTTTTGAAAGCTTACCTTACATACTTCATGGTCTTGTAAATGTGGCGTATTTGGTATGAATAACTATGGAGGAAAAGGTCTAACAGCATTAACTTTCCATAGTTTTCGTTTTTAATTTTAAAACTACATATCCACCAGCCCCTTAGGTTTTTCTCTAGGGGATCAAAAAGAAGAAAGGAAAATTTTGGTGCACTTGGTTGTTGACAATAGCTGAAAATTGAATAAATATTACAAGAGTTAAAGAACTAAAAGAATTAAATGAAAGTACAGAAGTGGTAGTAAAAAGTGTCTGAGCTGTACTGCCCTTGTAACAAAACAGAAAGCAAGATGTGTGTGAACAGGATGTAAGCATAACCTGAGATCATGAGATAAAGATTCTTACTTGGTTTTAACTGTGCAATCATGACCATGAGCCTAAAACTTACATCTGGAAATAATGCTGGCTTACAGACTGGCAAGTGATTGTGGAGTTGAGTACTAATTGAAGAGGTTTGGTATTTTTAGAAATCAAGTAAATTAAATGATGGCATGAAATTTTGAAAGGACTTGAATACCTAGAGCAACAGTTGGTGCTTAATCTCACCATTTACTTGTATAAACCATTTAATGCAGGCAAATTTTTTGGTTCCCCAAAACCCGTTTGCTGCCCCTTCCCAACTGCATAGCTTTTTATGGGGTCAGTCAGTCTATGTTGGGCAGCTGGTGTATGCTAGGAAGTTATTTCAAAGTCTCTTGCATATGCTACCTATTTCTTGCATAGTCTCTATAGTTTCTGTGTACCCCTTCCATTGTGATCACCCCTGGAGTCCTCAAAGGAATTACTGCCAAAGCTCCAGGCATCCCTGTGTGGCCTGTGTGGAACTAGTCTGTTAGTATTTTCAGTACTGCTGCAAACATGAAAAGATGTTTGAGTTTAAAAAAAATCCCCACCAAACTCCAAACCAAGCAAACAGGACCCTCCCCCAGAAGAACTGAGGCTTCTCAGGACTGCTGTAACAATACAGGATTGCTCACAAGAAGAATAATCACTGGCGTCCCCAGACATGGAAACAGCTATGCTGCAGTATGGTGTTACTCTCTTGGGAAGAGGCTAGGTGAGATTCTCCTGCACCGCTTCAGTAAGGTGGTTATCATGGGGGTTTTTTTGGCATGGAGTTCCTTATCCACTCTTTAGTAGAAAGATGAAATTTATTTTGTGTAATTGCAAAAGCACGTACGAGTGTAGAATGAAAGAGAATTTCATATACTGACATGGAGCTTGCATTGGTAACATGAAAAATAATTTAAAACAGCCCTTTTTTTGATGCTGTATAGAATGAGACAAATAGGAGAAAAATGACTCATTGAAGGAAGGAAGTTGAGGGGTCTTTAAAAAAAGATTTTGGGAAGAGACTTTGTATACTTTAACACTTGGCTGTGCAGGAGGGTTGTTGGTGGATTAAGCAGAAGATGTTAGCTTTAGCTACACAGATGAGAAATAATTTTTCTTTATTCTAGCAATGTATAGAAAACAAGCTGTCTTTTAGAAGACAAAACTGCAGTTTAATGAAGTCGTGGGCAGAAGTTACTGCCTGGATCTTGCTATGTTTGCAGAAGAGGTAACTGCCCCTCAGCTGCTTGTCACCATCTTTTCAGCTGGTGATTATCATCGTCTCAGATCTGTTCGTTGTGCATGTTGTCATTTTCTAACTTGTCTGTCAAAATGAGTTAGGTTGAAAAGACTTTTTTTTTTTTTTTAAACTTAACTTGGTTCTCTTCGAAGGCAACAGATTGTGGAACATTTGTAATAAGAGCCCCTCCAGCAGATAATCTCAAGCAGAAGGGTGATGACAGGCGGCTGGAGGTTGTAACCTCTTCTGAGCTGGAGGGGTTTCTTGAGATAAATTAGTTATTCCAAAACTTGGGTGGAAGCAAGCATATCTGCTGCAGGGGCGGGGGTCTTGTAGACACCCCTCACCCTGCAAATCTGCTGCTGACACTTCCACAGCCAGGAGCCACCCATGCTGCTGATCTGCTCCCTTCTATAGGCATGTGACTTAGAGCAGGGTGTCAGTATTTAGAGCCTGTTCGAGTCAGGAAGACATGCTGGAGTGGAAAGCAGGCCAGCTTGTGACAGTGATGCTGAGTATGAAGATGCCTTTGTCAGCTTGACTAAGGACCAGCCCACCTACAGGTGCCATTTTTGATGAAATTGGGTTGAAATCCAGATGCTCTCAGCCCATAACTGCACCAAAACGGGGAACAGCTGCTGCAGGAGCAACAGCAGAGACCGTGGGGGTCTGTTAATGCCTTGGAGTACGCTGCAGTTCTTGAAAACCTGCTTTCTCAGGAATCCAATTCATATATGCTGAAGTGCTAACATGAAGGTTGTCCTAAGATGCTTTTGAGTTAATTTGGTAATGTGGGGGTTGCTAAAGCATTTGTTCTTTGAGATGCATGAGTTGAGGACTTATTAGTGTGGGAGGCCGTACTTCCTCTCTGCAGAGGAAGACCTCCACAGTGCTCAGCCTAGTTAATATATCTCAGGATATGAAACTTTATAAATATTGATATCTAAAGGAGGCAATTTATGGCTCCCCTTGCCAAGAATTTGCCCTACTTATTTAGCTGGGGATAGGATGAGGTCCATGTTCTATGTTAATATGATAGGCCTAAGCTCCAGCAGGTCAGACTGATAAATGGTCTCTCAAATGGATCTTCCTGTTTGAAGATGAAGATGTAATTGTACTCAGTCCCAAAGTCCAAGAGGTGATGTCAGAAAAAGCAGATGAAACAGCCATACGTGTGGAGTTAGGTGTGTCAGACACAAACTCTGAAACAAAAAAGGCAAACTGAATATTTTAAGTGAAATCCAAGTAGAAGCGATGTGAGTGCAAGGGTGGGACTGCAGTCCTAGGGCCATGGGAGGATGAGCTGGAGGAAAGGTGGAAAGTCTGTTGACCTGTTCTGGCATAGTGTCAATGTGCACCACTGTATCCAACTGGGAGATGTAGAAGGACCTGTGGTGGAGATGGTTTTACTTGGTCTTGCCTTCTGTAGTGCTTAGGGTACAGGTCTAATCTTGTAACTGCACATTCCTGAATTTCTGCCTTTAATCACCAAGAACAGCACATTCTTACCAGGACTTCGGTCTTCCTAGTGGCACTCAGAGAACATTGCTGGCTGCTTAATGCAGCATTCTTGCATCCAGATCACTACTGCTGTTTCAGCATCAAGCTTCTGTAATTGTCACTCTCAATAAATCGAAACTCTCAAAGCACTGAAGGGTAACACCGTGTCTATTGTAACTGACTCTCGTGATGTTTGTTTTAGAAACGACTCAAGTGCTGTGTCAGTTCAAGAGTGAGTGTTAAGTTGCTGAAACTACTTACTGAGATGCATCTGAAAGAAAGGATTTTTCTTTCTTACAACTATTGTGTCTGATCATCTCTTATTCACTTTGTTTAGAACTCTGGAAGGAAAAGTGATTTGAAAGAAAGTCTGTAGCTCACAATCTGTATTGAATGGTACTATCTATTATGACGGAGAAATTTATTTATTGTATGACCATAATGTTTTCTTCTTTAAAAAAAACCCAAACCCTAAACTATAATAATATTTTCTTTCTGAAATTGTCCTTGCTGTGATTTACAAATCTAAACATTTTTTAACCAAAAAGCTGCAGTTGATCAAAAAGCTACATAAAGTATGTCTTTGCAGAACTTAAAGAGGACCATGCAGCAGAAAATATCAACACCAACCATTAATGTCAATGGGTGTTCCTGAAGGTGCAATGGAATGTTCCTGACTAAAAGATATCTTTAATCCCCTTCTGAAATGGAATTTTGCAGTGCAGCTGAGGGCCAACTGATCGTAAAAGGCTTATTATGAGGCTGAGACATTGTTGGGTCTGGATACTCTTTGAATGGCATCTCGATGTCAGCCTAGCCCCATGCTGATTTTGCTTTCTTTCTCACTCTTAGGGAATAGCTAAATGACACACATTCTTCTTCCTGCTGATGAGGTAAATTGTAAACATCCCTCTAGACTCTCAAATTCACCTGCTAGAGTGATCTGTCTCAGCTGTGGCAATGCAAAGTTTCTTTTCATGCAATTAATGGGACAATTATATCAGAATGATGAGATCATGCCTTTTGCTGAAAAGAATAGGGATCTTTCATGAACAAAGAGAGCTTTATTTACGTCTTTACAAATAAAGCACCATTTTATTCAGTGAAAGTGGGTGACTGCTACAATTTGGGTAGGCACAGCATGGCATGAAGGTGAACTCACTCTGTGGAGTGGTAGGTAGAGCTTTGGGGTGGCTGTCTCAAAACAAAATAAGCAATATTTTGGGCTTTTTTCCCTGCTTACACTGACTAGTAGACTAGTGTGCAGAGGTCTGGTATTGCCTAAGTAAACCTAAGACTGTTGGAAGTAATTTCATTTGTTTGCTAAATAAATGTAGAAGATCCATCTTGGTCTTTTCAAGGCTTTTCACGTAGGTAGATTTTGTGCATGTAAATCAAAGTGTAGTGGTGGACAGTTCTGTACTCTGGGGGGACTACTGTGACTCATAATTTGATCCCAAGTTATGAGCCATATCTGAACAGAAACATGGAAAGTATTTTCATTCTTGATTCTTTAGACTTTTGTATTTGTACAAGAGAAACCCCATTGACATTGCTAAGAGAAATACATGAGTCTGAGATATTTTTACAATTCTTTCTTTAAGCTGCAGAGCATATTTTTCTTTAAAAAAAAATCATTCAGTGAATACTAATTTTAGTCTGACTTTTGACACTGTTCTAAATGACATCTGGATTTCATAGAAAATCATATGTCTAGTACAAAGCTGAGACTGCCCACTGACAAATAAATTCCTATGCTCTTTAAGAACAGACAAATCACAGCTATACAGACTCCAAAGTGGTTTTAGTTTTATTTCTGGTAGCGGATGTGATTCTGAGGCCTCTTTAAATGAATTCACCATCTAGCCTGTGCCTGGATCACTGCAGTTCACTACCGAGTAGAGCCTATGCCAGTTAACAGAAGAACTCGTGGATGGGGAGAAGCCTCTTCGATGTCGCTCCGGTTTTCACCGTATGGGTGAGCGGTTTGTGAACCAGAGAGGCCCAGTAGGTGAGAGGGTGACTGGGAGCCCCTTCCAGCAGCAGCTGGGCAGCCTCTGGCTGTGTGCCCCATGCAACTGTTCGAGCGGTCCAGGCGCTGCCGTTCCCTGCCAAGATTTCCATGCTGCTGTTGGGCTGCGGTGCCAGGAATGGGGTTGAACAGAACAATATCTTCTTTGCTTTGCTGCCTTGCCCCCAGCAGAAGGGCAGATACTTGGAGGGAGAAAGGGCTTGGAGATAACATCGTGCCTGTTTGCCTGGGGAGGCTCTGGGGTCTCTGTGTGGCCTTGCTGCATGGGGTGTAATTCGAGTTTTGATGTTGCTCGTCTTTCATGCTTTCAGAGTAACAAACGGAGTACAGCAGAGAAATAAATAGCACTGTAAAAGCTATAAAGATTAAGCAAAAATAAACATTAAGAAGTTAGTTCTAAAACCTGAGAGCAGGAACAGGCTGTATTGTCTTAGAGTTATCGAGTTTTGAAGTTTGGGATAGTTATGTGCTAAAAGACTCTGAATGGCATAGCCAGAAATAAACCATAAGCAGGTATTTATATGCCCTTGTTTGCACAATGGTGGAAAGTCTCAAGTTTGAGGAACAAAGACATTATTTCACACATTATCACCTTGCCAGAAAGACATAGCTTGAAGAAGTGAAATTTTCTGGAAACAACGTAACTTAGATTGGCATAAGCTCCAGGTGTAGCTGGATGTTATCGAAATGTTGCCAGACTGTCTGACATAATGTAAGGGCATGCATATTGAGAGTATGCACACACGAATAACCTGCTTGGTCTCTAACTCCTCTTTCTAAGGAAATTACTCCCAGTCAGCTGTTTTGCATTAACTGCCTGCATGCAAATTGTTCTTGTCGGGTCAATATGAGCCAATTCCAAGCCGTTTATCTTCTTGGTGAAGGACCGACTTCTTTTGCCTGCGCTGCTGGGGCAGAGTATACATTTTATAGAAAACAACTGAAGATTAACTGATTTATAGTAAATTTGTCATCCTAACTTAACTTGCGACAATTCGTTCATGAATTCCTACTGTTAGAGTGTGGTGCAGTGAATATGATACTAAACAAGAGCAAGATGTCAATCTGCACAAGTGAGGCAAAGTTTCTACCAAGGGGAACTTCTTTCCATGTGTATTGCTGATTCAGCCTTTAAGCAGTTTCCATTCTTTGCAATGAAGGAAAAACTGCTCTAGAAATGATAACACAATAGTAGAGATAAACAAAAGTAGAGGTTAATTTCACAGTGTAAGTTGACTCATGTTTCTGCAAATGTTAATATTACATCAGAAGGATTTCTAAAGTTGCATTACTCTGCAGCAGGATTTTTTTTTTCCGTGTTAGGATTACAATCCATCGTGTCACTTAACTTTTAAAAAAACCTCCAAAACTCTAGTATATGGCATCACTGCCTATTGTGTAAATTCCTAACCTAGGAAAACTGGTTCACTTGTGAAAGTCTGTATTACGCAGTGTGTAATCTGTACCATTTCTAATCAGTTGCAGAAGACTACCCTGGAATGTAGTAGTTTCCCACTCCTTAGATGTGAGAGAGAAATACAGGGGGGTTTTGTGAATCTCATAATGTTAAGCATCTGAATTGAGGTATTATTTCCACAACATGACAGGGCACATCTCAGTACTTCTAACACTCACTTGAGAGGTATATGTATGACCTGTTAGGATGGTACCTATAAAGATAAAATAGAGCTTTGAAGTTAAAATTTTGAGATGTAGAAACTCTTTTTTCCTTTCACATGTTTTGAATAGTAGTGTCTTGTTTAAAGTGATTCAGCTGACAGTGAAGAGTGCTGAAGATGGTGGCCCAAGGAGTAAACAGTGTGTTAGAGGAAAAACATGTAGAAATGTGTAGTTTTTATGTATTTTCCACTTTTGCAGCTTGTTAAACTGATGCTAAAATAACTGGGAAAGAGCCTTCTTAATAGCTTATTTTTTATTGGCCTCTGTTCTTGGTGTCTGTATGGTATGTTAGCATCTGTAGGTAACCTGCCAATAAATAGGTGGTTAAGGAAGTATCTGAGAGAAGACACAGCAAGTTATTGGAGGAACTCCTGTTAATGAAGTCCTACAGATCTGAGCATTACAGAACAGTTTGTCTTTTTGCAAGTGGTTTGTGATCTAGTGGTTGGAGTTTGAATGCAGGAATGAATTCTGCCACTCAGCCCTCTCTGTAGTTGTTTTCTTGTCTATAGAATAGGAATAATGCTTGTGTATGCCTGGGTTGGTGAGACTGAACTGATTAGTGACAACAAAATGCTTTGAGAGCCTTTAATGGAAGGCATTAAACAACTGCATGCTATGCAGATTTTCAATATTAAAAATATATTATAGGTGACATGCAAAAACAGTGGGGAGGATAAAAAAAAAGTCACTGGGATTCATTTAACAAGAAAGAGCATAGAGAACAGTTCCTAAGATCCCCTTGGGAGGAGTTACCTAGAAGGGAATAATATGACAGTCCTATTTGCAGTATTTCTGTAGACAATTGTGAAAACATTTTTCCAGACAAGAAAAACTGCATTTGCTTAGAGCAGCAGATGAAAGCAAAGCAGGCATGTGGTCAGCAGCAGGTTCCACTCGTGCTCATTCTGGACAGTATGGATGTCTGATTCACATCACTGTTAGCCTGGGGTCCCTGAAGGTGATGTAGAATTCCTATTAGGCATGAAAAACACTTGTCTACTGTTCTATGTGACAATATATGCAATTTGACTAGTGTCCTCTGTCCAACCTATTTGCTTAGTTTAATTGTCTTCTCTGATGGTGAAACCTTCAGATTTTTCAATGCTGCATTAATAGAAAGGCTTTAATTTAAAAGAAGTCCAAAAGCAGAGAGGGGAAAAAACCAAGAAAGAGAAAAGGAGGAGTTGTAGTGAGTGACTACTGGAAACTTCTCAGAGCTCTGCAGCTTTATCTTTTGGGAGAGTTGAGGGGTAGAACCAGAACTTTATTGGAAAGGTAGGGTTCTTAAAATGAAGGCAATTATATTTTAAAGTTTAAGCACTGACCAGAGGCCTCTGTACTGTACCCAGGGAAACAGTGAAAATGGTCCTTATTGCAAAAAAATGAGGGATTTTTTTTTTAGTGCTTAAATAGAAAGATAGAAATATTCTAAGACGACCTGAAGAAGAAGAATAGAGTGGCTTTTAAACACATGTGGATGTGTCCAGTTATTGGGAAAGGTTATGAAAGGTAGGAAGATGGGCAGCTGAATAGGAGTTATGATATTAGTGAACATAGACCCAGATTGTAATACTGATTTTGCCACTACATTTAAACATAAGATGATGATGATGCTGTTCTTGATTATCAGTTCTATTATGCATTCCTCTCATATGATATCCCTTTCTTCATGGAAGACTTTCCAAAGTTTTGGAGGTTTTGGGTCATGGCTTCATTCGATGCAGTAGGTGGGCAAGACATTTTTTAATGAATACTTTTTCTGTAGGTTTTCTGTCTGTGTGTGTGTGTCTGTGTAAAATCAATCTGATCATGGTTCTACTGAAGTCTGTGGGATTTCTGATGTGGACCTGAAACGAGGATCTTTTCCAACAATATTTGTCAATTCTTTAATTTAAAAGTGCTTTGCAAACTAATTACTTACCTCACAACTGACATAAGCCAGTACAGTAGGACTGGTAACTAAGAAAGTAATTCTGGAAATGTTTTTGGAGAAAAAGGGGGTTTTGGTAGTACATTAAATCAAAGTGTAGAATAACAAGCAGTGAATAGCTGCTTTGTGATCCAGTAGACAGAATGCCATAGAATAAACCAGGAGAATTTGGATCAGTTCTCGATTATGCCTGTTCTCACAGTACATTTCCAAGGCAAATCATATTTCTTTTATAACTTAAATTCTGTATCTATATCATGGAAAATTAAGGCTTGTCCTCCAACACAAATCAGTCTGAGACTTGGGAAAGATATTAAAAAATGTATTTGGGAAATTGTATTATAAACAAAAATCTTGTACTTTTCACATGGCCAAGACTTTTTGTGAAGCTGAAAACACACCTATTTGTAAATTGTTTGTAAATCGATGACAACAGAGTACATTCTGTAGAAGAGCCAGGTTAAGACAAGAATTTGTTTCTTATTTGGTGATCAAATATTGGCTAATTGCTACATACACTGTTGACTCTGTATAATGAGATGTAGTCCAGCCCCTCTTAACAGGGTGTGTGATTTCTCTGTTTGTTATGGGAGTGTACATGGCGTTAGTTTATGAGATACAATTTGATTCCAGTCCCTTTCGCTTGGTTCCTTGAGGAGGGTTTTGACAACATTGCTTTCTTGGCTAATTTATCAGAAGCTGAAGGTAGACCTGGCAACCTGATCTGTGCTCACTCGTGAACTTTTTTTGCTTTAGGCCTCCTTTTAGAAAAAAGAGGGTGGCGTTGCTGCTGTTGCATTTTGGGGAGTCTTGGGGTGCTTCTGATATGCATAGCGCTCACTCAGTTTACAGTCTGACATTGCCTTTTATTTAGCATGAAAACCTTTTTTAGTTATGTCCATCAGGACAAGAAAACCAAAACATCTCCTAAGATCTGTGGGATTATCTAAAACTGAGATTGACATCGAGTGATGGGGTCTGCAGGTGTGTGGGTGGAATTGGCAGGTGAACAACGCGTCGCAGAATGAGCACGTGTTGTGTGTGTGCACTCAGGAGCAACAAACGAGCTGGAGTCTAATTTCGGTGGAGGACTAGAACAGGCAGAGAATTTTCCACAACAGGATAATATTATTATAAGTAATCTTTCTTGTGCTGCCTTCCTTGCATCCTTGCATACGTTTTCCCCCCGTCATTGCTTTCATACCTACCACCTACCTAACAAGGCATGCAAGGTGGACGGTGCAGTCACTGGAGTGACACAATTTCCCACTGCTGTGACATGCTGGAAGTACAGTCTGGGTCCTGTGTCTGGTCGAGGTGCCCTACATTAAGCACATCTGCACACATCTGCTGGGGCACTGAGGTGCTTGTCAAGGCCTTGCACCTCTCTGAAGCCCAGTGCAGACTGAGGCCTCCATCCCTCTGCGACTGAAACACAAGAATTTGAATTAAGATCTTGAATCATTTTGGAAAATTTCAGAGTCTTTTCCTAAAATATTTAACAGACCTTTTTCCTTCAAAATGGCCAAAACCATAAGGGCAAGCCTGTGGCATGGTTTTTTTGTATGTTACTGATTTTTAAAATTCTGAGGAGATTTTATTGCTTGCCATTAGTTCCATAAATTGCCTAATACAGAAATTTTATCCCCTGGTGTACTCTGGTTAGTCTAATCAGGAAGGAGAGTGGAAGCCCTTGGAATGAATGACCTTTTTGGGAATCGTCCAAGAGAAAGAATATAACTTCCTGCCTTTAGTGAGAGAGAATTGCCACGTTTTTCTTTGTTGTAATGCTTCCCTCACTAGACTCTGCCATGATAATAAACCACCACCACCAAAAAGCCACCAAACCACCAAAACCAAGCTGTGCCCCACACTCCAGAGGCTAGATTGAGTGGGGATTTTTGGAAGCTGGCATATTGAAGGTGTTTCTGTCCCTGTGTACCCCTGCAGGGTTCCAGTAAGGCTGCAGTCTTTTTTCGTGAAACAGCCCCAGATTTAGAGTGATGAGCAGTGCTTATCTGCTCACAGTGGGCAACTGGGAGAGGAATCTGGATGACCTGTAACAAACCCTACCAAATACTCTTCTGACTAGTTTTAGGTGTTTTATTTGCAGCGTGCTTTTTATGTGTAGTTTAGCAAGGCTGGTTTATGACATGTGCCCATATGTTATTTAGCTGTGTTCTTACTGTGGTTTGAGTGTTTTTAATTTCTTCCTCCTTGTTCTCTCAGCGTAGCAGATAATAGGAATCAGCAATACTTGAAATACACTGATCTGTGGCTTCCTGGTGGGAAACAAGATGAGTCACCAGTAACTAAAACCAACAGCCTTTATGTCCCTGGATTCAAATTTGTTCTTCTCAGTATAATTGTTCAAATACTTGCTTTCCCCGCTGACTTCCTCCCTAGCAGTGCAGCACGTCTTGCAGACTGCCAGACTGGGAAGGAAGAAGTGATAGCAGTTACAGCATATGTAACGAGCCCAGAAAAGGGGCCCACCAGGGATGGATATGGACACTCAGACCTAAGTGCTTCACCAGACTGTGTATCTCCTACCATATCTAATAGCATGATTGGGCCAAGTATTTATTTATTATGGAATAGCAGAGATCCTGTCTGCCAGGTTTCCTTGGTTCTTGCCTTGGGGTTCTGGATACGGCGAGGGTAAGTGGTGCTTCTGTTGTTAACCTGCACCCTTAGGAACACAGCACCTTGCTGTCTGCCAGTAACATTGAAGTCACTTTTTACTATCAGATGAATGACAAAGTAGTAAAAAACCCCAACAAAACCCCACACTGTCCAAATATTAACTATACTATTGCTGTGTTTAGAGAGGAAGATAAAGAAAAGAATGAAAATCGTACACAGATATGCCTACACCTTAAATCAATTATAAGAATTTTCACTTTTTTATCCAGGAAACAAACAGGATGTCCATGCAACCTTATGGATATGAGAACCCCATATCATGATACTGTGAGTATGGCTTTCACTGAAGAGATGTTGGGGTTTTCTTTTTTAATTTTTTAAGATAAGTTTCTTCATATAACCAAACTCTCCCTAGGATTCTCTTTATAGCGAAACCTCTACACAACTCCAAGGTCTCCTATGACTTACAACTTTGTCAGGGAAAAAATGTTAACACTCCCTTTTAATTGTCTCTCTAAACTTCAGAAATATTGACATTCTTCAGACATGTTTAAGAGCAGCAAGACACTGCACCGAACTTTCAATGGAAATTTTGGTGATTAAAAGGTAAAGAAATTTGTACACCTGAGGAAATGTTGTCCCCTGGCAGATGCCAGTGTACTAGGTTGAAGGTTGTCTCTTCCAGAGATATCTTGGATAGGAACAAGCGTATCAGCAGCTTAGAGTGTTCTTGGCATTTCACTTTCCAGACATGCATCCATCACAATGCTTTCTGAGCACGTCTATGCATTTTCATTGGTTTTTGCTGTCCTCCTCCTACGTGCCCAAAATATCCCAAATTGCTGCCAGGCAAATCTTATCACTCAAGAGCTATTGTATAGAAATAATTTGTTACTTGGTAGGTGATTTTGTTATGTTTTACAAGGTTTTCCTTGGGTTAGGATATTCCTCTGCATATGGGAAGACTCTCTTGGTGGAAGTGAATGACTGGTATTCCTTGAGAAGTCATTGAAGGGAATACAGCTGGAGCGTGTCAGACTAGTTTGTTATGAAGTATATACAGATTACCAGGGCACTTTTGGAAAGGGAGCACTTGACTCTTGGTGGCTAACTACAGAGCAAACTTAAAATCAAGGCTCTCCCAATTTGTTAGTTTATAAATAAATAAATTATAAATACCAAGTTATGGATTAACCCTGTGACCTCTTGATGATTTTTGAAACTTTCAGGGCAAGTAGCCCCAATAATTATTCATATTACTGGAAGCTCCTCCTTTCTGTGGTGTATGATGTTCCTTTGGCTCCTTATGGCTTAATCCAAAATTATGTTTGCTAAAATAATCTTTCTCTGCTGTTGTGTTTCTCTGTTTTGGAAGTAATCTGGTAGTCCCCCCTTTTCCAGTCATATGGTGACCCACAGCACCAACTTCAGGCCATCACCTCCGTGATCTTCATAGCTTGGTGCTCTGGATTCTGGCTTGGCAGATTCCTGGCTCCTTCAAGCAGACTTACCTCTTCCTTCTAACCTGCCGTTTGGGAGAGGTGAGGCAAGAAGGGAAACCAGCACATTAGAATCAAACATGCACATGCTTAAAGTTAGCAATGTTTGCACTTCTTCATGTTACCTCATCCCTGCTATTTCTCCTCTTCGTTCTTAGGGTCACAGGTATAACTGGGAAGGGAAAAGTCTTCAGAGTGCATTGTGGATGGGAATGTGAACTGAGGCTGATGCTCTAAATTAGCAGAAGTCACAGAATGAGTCAAGTTGAAATGGACCACGGTGGGTCATCTGGTCCAGCCTCCCGGCTCAAGCAGGGTCATCCCAGAGCACATTGCACAGGGTTGTGTCCAGATGGATCGTGAATATCTCCAGTGAGATATTCAGTGAGACTCCACAACCTCTCTGGGTGATCTGTCCCAGTGCTCCCAGAGACAGGGATTTCATTATTTCTGTGAGAATGGTGTGAGTAAATATTCCTGCCTTCAAACATGTAATAGCATCTTTGGTTGCTATACTTGTTCCCAAGTGGTTTGGGCATAGCTGAGATTAAGGTGGCCATTTTATAGATAACCTATACCACATGCCTGCACCACAAAGGATATTAACAGGGATAGGGGGAGGCCAAGGGCTAGGGAATGCTTGACAGTTCTACGTGGGACTGCATTACTGAGCCTGGAATGGACAGTGCCTGCAAGTGAACACAGGCAAGGCAGAAGCTGCCTTGGGTTTGTGCCTGCTGGGCCGTGGCGTGAACTGGGTTTTCCTGTCTTGCAACATTTTTTGAAAAGTTAAAAAATTTCTCATTCTGCATGGGACAAAGTGTACTTTTTCTGTTTCCCCCACCCTGTGCCGGTCCTGACCTTTACAGAGGTGCAGGGTCAGGGGCTGCCTGAGGGCTGGTGGGTGTGTGGCAGGGCTGCCCCATGGGTGCTGGGACCGCCCCTCGCCACGAGTCTGAGCTGGGCCATTCCCACACTAATGGAGCAGCTCCCAGAATAGTTAGGGTTGGAAGGGACCTCTGGAGATCATCTGGTCCAACCCCACTGCCAAGGCAGGGTCACCTAGAGCAGGTGACAGAGGAACACATCCAGGTGGGTTTTGAATGTCTCCAGAGAGGAAGGCTATGACCTCCCTGGACAGCCTGTTCCAGTGCTCTGCCACCCTCAGTGTGAAGAAGTTCTTCCTCATGTTGAGGTGCAACTTCTTTTTTAGTTTATGGACATTGCTCCTTGTCCTGGCGCTGGGCACCACTGAAAAGAGTCTGTCACCATCATCTTGGCACCCACCTTTGAGACATTTACATGCATTAATGAGATCTCCCCTCAGTCTTCTCCAGCCTAAACAGGCCCGGCTCGCACAGTCTCTCCTCATAAGAGAGATGATCCATCTTTGTGGCCTCTGCTGGACCCTCTGCAGCAGCTCCTGGTCTTTCTTACACCGAGGAGCTCAGAATTGGACACAACACTTCAGATATGGCCTCACTAGGGCCGAGTACAGGGGGAGAATCACCTCCGTTGCCCTGCTGGCCACACTTTTCCTGATGCACCCCAGATAACATTGGCTCTCTGGGCGGCAAGGGCACTGCCGGCTCATGGTCAACTTGCCATCCACCACGACTCCCAGGTCCTTTTCTGCAGAGCTGCTCTCTAGAAGGTCAGCCCCGAACTTGTGCTGGTACTTGCGCTTATTCCTCCCCAGGTGCGGGACCCTCCACTTGCCCTTGTTGAACCTCATTAGGTTTCTCTCCTCGAAGGCGAGTCACGGCCGGCACTTCGGGCGCCCCCCGCCGCTGTCGGGGGCCGGTCCCG